>JAABKJ010007545.1:34779949-35225431 GCA_011634705.1 Andricus grossulariae | reverse complement strand
AAGGACGTTATTTTCATATGCTTAATATTCGATGCATCTTCAAATTGTTGCAATACTTCTGATAAGAAGTTTGTTCCTTGATCGGTGAATATCGTTTTAGGAGCTCTGAATGCATATAATTAAGAAACAGGTTAAACAAATACCGCAGGGTCCGAATAGAAGCAGCTGCTATCTAAAAGTGACATCGGCTCCCAGTAAACCGCGGTAGAAAAATCGAATATTTTAGGCAGGTCGTTGCAACTCCCTTTTAAGGTATTGATACCTCTCCCATTTTTCTTTCTCCTTAGCAATGATATAGTATCGGCCGGAGCCAAGAATTCGATCACGAATATGATTCATTTATCTAATACTTAGAGAACAATGTCAGGCCTCAAGTGAGCAACAAAGACTACTGTCAGTAGATGCTCGTCTTCCCGCATGGATGGGATGCCCAGATAGTATGTGTTGTAGATACTCTGCTCGTGCAAGACACGCTCTGCACCTATCTCTGGGAACTTCTTGACATAAAATGCGGTCACGGTATACTAAGATGGAAATGACACTGTTCTGGCATGCGAAAATAAAACCTTCTGTACCTGAATGGAGCCCTGATGATCTGAGAAAATCAAAAGTTTGCTCCTTCGACAAGGACTGTTTTTCTACATTCTTGTGAGAATTTCCGTGCATTTTCTTGTCAAGTAGCTCTTGATGGAATTTTTCAACTTCCGCTTTTAGAAGTAAAGCATCTAGATGAAATGATGCACTTCCCTCACTTCCGATGTTAAAATTCAGGCCAAGGCAAGGATTCCAGCCGCCTGCCCCGCGGCTTTGTAAATAAAAGCTTCTTTCCCAATCATCTCGTGATTCCTGAACATTTTTAGGACACGATCTTTTTAATTTGCAACGATGTCAGCTGTATTTGGAACAATTCTTTGTTCAGTGAACTACTGTAAACAAGTAGAGTAGAACGGGGACGGCCAGCATGTTAGTCGCATATACCTTCTTCAACGCTGACAGATATCCACAAGATATCCACAAGCTCAGGGTCCTTGGGAACGCCAACAATCTTTTCTTTCTCAAGATGAATTTTGGCAAAGTTGTCCAATCCAAAGTCCATCCTAATCCCTTCTGTGTACTTCTTGACGATATTTATAGTAGTTTGAAGTTTCCTTTAATTAGAGGCTTCGATCTTCAGGTCATCCACATCAAATACATGAGTGACCTTGTACTCGCGATGGTTAGTGTCGCCACAGAGGTATCCAGGAGATTTGCGTAGTGCGAGAGATAGAGGCAGAAGCGTGATCCAAATAAGCAAAGCGCTTTTATATATATATAGTGATCATCATACTTTCAATTACAGATTCTGCGGTTACATTTCTCACAGGTAATAGAACTGTTAACCTTGATAATCTGTCTTGGATACTTGAGATATATTTGTTTCCTAATTTTGTTTCTCGTAAGGGACCAAAAACGTCTAACGCGATTTTCTTGTAAGGGTTAGTAGGTGTTTCTGGATTGTGCTTTTTCAGTGACTCTTGTTGTCTTTTACAATTGGCAAATAGGGGATGACTTTGCATACTTTCTAATTTCTTCTACCATGTTCTTCCATTCACCAATTTCTCTTGCTTTTTTTTATTGTATTTTTCTCACCAACGTGGTTGGCAGCACCTTCTTCAATGATGGTTTTTCTTTCTTCTAAACTCTGTTACCACTAATTCTGAGTAAAATATCCATTTTCTTCGTTATGAACAGGTATACGCGATTTTTCGACTCCTTTAAATAATTGACATTTTGCGTTCGTTTCAGTTTTAACTCAATTGTAGGTTATAGGTGTTTAATTGCAGAACCAGGGGTTCTGCATCCAGTCGTGGTTATCACCTTGAGCCTAACGCGCTGTTCTGATTATTCGCGGTCCTAGTTACTTCCATGGGGACACTTGAGGGAGGTTCGAACATGATTGAATGACAGATTTCGTAAACACTACCAATGCTGTTGGATTTATATTCATATAGAATGTTCTAATTCTCGCCTTTGACAGTTTGAGTTTAAATCGTGGTCCTCACTGTTCGTACATGATTTGTATACAACACTGATCAGTAGACTCACTGGTAACTCAAGAAAGGATTTTGCTCTCGTAAGAATATGGTATAGCATGTAGTATGTGCATCAGCTATACAGCTACTGTTTCTCAATGTCTCTTGTTGTCCGTCGATGATGTTGATACTGAGAAGGCAACACGATACATAGGCTTGAATGAATGGAAACGCAAATGCTGTAGCAAGTTTTTCTTAGTTTGAGTATTTGAAATTAAAAATTCATTTATTTCTATTTGTTCTTACAGAATTAAGTTCGCAGGGCGACTCGCCTCCTGTACTTCCTCCTAAGAAGAGGTGGCAGTCTTCTTCGAGCCAACCAAGCCAACAAGCTGAGGGGTGTGAGTAACTTTCTTTTTTGAAGACACTCCTGAAAGATACGTTACACAGCAAAGAAAAACTCATTGCACTTACTTATAGAAGTAACTTCAATTTCATCAAAAGTTACTATAAATTGTGAACTGCAATCACCTAATTTTGGAAAGTTACAAAAAAAAGGTTTATGTCTTTTGTTAAAAATTTGAATTTTTATTCCGAAGATACATCTTTTTTGGTCAAAAATTATTCTCTTCTGGTTGAAAATGCAACTTTTTAATTCAAAAATAATCAGTTCTAGTTTAATTCGGTTGATAAGGTAGATCCATCAAATATTTGCTGAGCTTTGATCCATTTCAGCAATCTTCATTACTGACCAAGTTTTATACTGACTATCGGTAAATTAGCATGGAACAGAACCATGCTCGGTCAGTAAGTACTGCAAAACTTAGATAATACTAGATAAACCTACACTGTTAGAAGTAAATTCATGAAATTTCATGAAAGTGTTAGTGAAGTATTTTACACTGCTGTAGGTGAAAAACTCATTGAAATTTCATCTAACACTCAAATTTAAATACCTTCAATAAAATTTTGATGTAAGTTTAGAAACTATTTTAAGAGATAGTGCATTGAATTGTTTGTAAATGTTCATGAATATCCTATGGATATTCAACATAAATAGTAAAACTTTTTCAAGTACTGTTCTCTGAAATTACTTCTTTTGAAATAACAAAGTAAAACCAATTTTGTACATGTAATTGGAAAAAATGTATTAATTGATAGAGAAATATATCACATGCAAAGCTTCTAAATTTAATTTCATAAATTATTTTTAAATTTTGTTCATATTTTCATTCAGGTTTACTAAATTTATTGAAAAATTTTAGTTTATTTTAATGCATGTTTATAAATTTTACGTGAACCACAGTAAAATTCATTCAGCCGCCAATAATATTTTATGTACAAGCAATTGAAACAGGCTTCAAGTCAATTTAGTGAAATTTCAATAAATTCTGCTCCAAAATTGAGTTTCGTGTCACTGAAAATTAATGAATATGATCTTAAATTAATTTTCAAAGCCAAATTTATGAAATTTCAGTGACATAAGTCATTGAAAACTGACTAAAGCGACCTGGACCCAACTTCTGGAATTCATCTTGATGCAGAGTAACCCACAGGTCTCTATTCATGTTAAATACAATGTATTCATCGTGCTTAGTAATCCCTGTATTTTCTTCCGAAAATAAATTGCCTAGCGCAATAATTGAATCCCCCAGCTTCCATCCAACGATGGCATGACCCCTCGCTAAGAAAGTTGCATGTTGATAGATCATACGGCTATTACCGAGTTGCCGGAAATTAGAGAAGCTTTGAGTACGTTGAGATGGCAATTCTTCGATAGAAGGCAAGACACCGTTGTATCCAGGAAATAATTCTGATATAGTCATCGTCATTGAACTTATTAATTCTGTAAGAACAAACCGAAATAGTTGAATATTAATATTTATGATGTATGAAATAAGCGTTGAAACGAATAAACACAGTTGTACTTGAAGAGAACTTCTTTAATTTGAATTATATGTCAAACATAAAATTCTCATCATGTTGGATCGACTATAAATCTTTTCTATATGCAATTTAGTATCATTTGAAATTTCTTGTAATATTGAGGAAGTTTCTGAAATAGGACCTAATTGCAGTTGCCATTACATGTACAAATCTAATAAGAATTTCTAAAATACAAATCAACGTGGTCGTTTTCACTTTTCGAAGTTCAGAAAGAGCATTTAGAATTGCATCATTTTCTGCTGAGCACCTTAAATATTGAAGATTCTTCATTTGCACATGTTAAAATACGGCTGCGATGTACTATGGACGTTTTCACTATGGCTGTATTTACTTGTGCTCATTTTATAAGCATTTTTCTTCCTCATGAGTATCAAATAAATTCGATTTCTCATAGAGGAAGGTTTTCCCTAACAAAAGAAAAATAGATACTTTAAATATTTTTCAAGCTTATGTTTCTGTGATTCCCAAAATTTTATTTTCAGAAAATCACAGTGCCCATCAAAATGTCAATTTATGTGTTCTTTTACGACGAACAACATTTCAAGCTACGGTAATTTTATATTTAAAAGTAAAACCTCATAGAAACAATGTAACTTTTCTCAAAACTTTCTGAGTAGCTATTGAGCAATCAATAATTGTCTTCGAAAGTTCGTCAAAAGATCAATCCACGCGTCGTGAAGACGAGAACAATTACATCAAATGCAGTACTTTTATATTGCCAAAATAATGAAATCCTCTTATAAAAAAGAAAAGTAATTTTCTTGAAAAATTTAAAAACGATACTGGTAGGTTATGGCAAATCATGAGAAGTTCCTAATTTTGGCAATCGATTCGTCTCGAAGAATCGAACAAATATATTACAAACATTATAGTTCGTTTATAGGTCATTCGACGTGTTTCGAAGACACAAACAAAAATACCAGATGCAGTAGTAGTACTGTAGTACTAATATTAACAAAGTTTTTCTTATATAAACAGAATACACAAATTTTTTTTTAAATCATAAATAGGTACTGGTGGGTCATAAAAGGTTCATCAATAAGTTGATGGATGCTTCTCGATCAGGCGAAAAAATACACTAGATATAATGTTGTCATATTTTTGATATCAAAAAAGGATTTCTTATATAAGCAGAATGAACCATTTTTGAAAACTTTATAAGTCGATACTGGTCGATCACAAAAGGTTCACAAATAGGTCAATAGTTGCGTCTTAAGGAAGCGAATAAGTACTCTAGATGTAATATTGTCGTGCTTTGCATATGAAGAAATTTTTTTTCATATAAACAGAATAAACAATTTTTTTTCACATCATGAATAAGTACTAGTGGGTCTTGAAAGGTTTATCAATAGGTCAACCAATGCGTCTCAATGAGGTGAATAAATACACCGAATATAATATTGTCGCATTTTGAATATTAAAAAAGATTTTCTTATATAAATGAGGCACAATTTTTCTTTTTGAATCTCTGAACACAAGAAAATACTACTTCTAAATGGTCGATCTAGCTTAAAACCCTATCAGACCTGGATATTAATCATAGCTACACTTCATCCCAGTTCAATGATCGTAGTTCTTTTACTTTTCGAGATATGGTGAACAGAAAAATTTACACACACACATACGCACACGGCCATTCTTTAATTTTATTTTTGAACTCCTGGGGTCAAATTATATTAAATTATATCAAAGTTAAAAATCATATAACTACAAGATAGATCTAAATCTGGAAAATTGAAAAATATGCATTTCTGTTGTTAGAAGTTTTGAATGGGTTTCGAAGCTATTCAAGAATTTGAAAAGGGTTTAAGAAACTACAAAACTTCTCTTCAGATTCCTGAGAAAATTTTTAATGATTTTTTTTTATACTTTTTGAGCTAACTTTTAAGAAATTGTAATATTTCTGAAAATATCAGAAAAAGTGTGTAAGATTTGAGGCCAATCTCTTTCATTTTTTTTTTGAAAATTTGAGTAACAATCCGAGTCATATTTTGTTAAAAAATCGTATTTTTTGGTTAAAAATCAATTTCCTGGTAGAAAAATTATCTATTTGGCTAAAAATTCAACAATTTGGTTTAAAATTTGGCCCTGACTACGGGTACCGAAATTTCGGTACAAATAGGCGGATTTGATGGTACAACTAAAAGGAGCTGCAAATGGGGCTATTTGTACCAAAATTTCGGTACGAATAGCTAGATTTTTTTGGTAAGCGTAGCAACTTCCTTAGAATTCACTATTTTTTTGAAAATTTATGTTTAGTGTTTGAAAACATTTGCGATATCTCGCAAATACAACTTTCAAAGACAGAGGTAGATTATGTGAAATACAAATGTTTTTTATTAATATTAATTTTATATTAAAATCGCTGGCCTATCGCGTGTATTTATTTTCTAGTGTACTTGAAATTATAAATATAATACTATATTAATATATATTTACCAATAGAATCAAAGAAAAGTGCAAAAGTGAGGAATAGAGTAACGACGCCGATCCTCATTTTTATTAGAGTATATGACAGTAGATGATAGTGATTTAAGAAGAAAAGGAATTTTCCGGCAGACGTTTCCGTATGTTAACTAGTCGACTCTCGATATTCCACGTAGACAATTTTGATTTGCTGACTTCCCTTCATTTGACCTCCCTTCCCGCACCCCCCACAAAAAATTGGACACGTGGTATATAGATGGCGCCTGTCACTATCTCACTCGACCTTCTACATTAAAGTCTCAAGTCACTTGTTTATTCAACAATAAAGTTTCATGTAAATGTTTCGTTCTATTTCCTCACATACCTGTATATCATAGACCAACGTGTGTCTTTTGAAAAATTATATCAACACATAATTTTGACAGTTTTAACAAAGATTTCAGAAAACGAGATCTTTGTTGGTCCAACTTTATCTCTGCCAAGATTTCAATTATTATCACGTATATTTGTATGATGAATTCATGTGACAAGGTTTTTCGATTATTTTAAAATAACTTTATCAATAATAATTAACGGAGACGTATGACTTTTTGTCTGGATACATACATGCAAAAATGGTCGATTTCGTATGGGGCCCAAAAGTACTGGGTGATGTTGGGTTAGTCATCGTTTTGGGTCAGTGAGAATATATTTGATGTCTTTGAATGGCAGGCAAACTGCGAATTTGGCCTCTTGTAGCAAAATTTGCTATTTCCGGTAAGGTTTTTCCCTTTGTTCCTCGCGTCCACAGCGATATTTATTTTTAATGCAGAAATTTGTTGACTTTTTTAGTTTAATGCAGCTAAGATAGGCTCGGTTTAATGAGCTAGGGTTTTTTTCATCAATTTATTATTACTGTGGGGGTGGGAATATTCACTAGATTTTTGGAAAGGTGACTAATTTAATTACTTTTATTTGAAAATGTATTGGCTGTTGTACATGAAGAAACTTTGGAATTTTTTTGATTAAAAGCGTTACAGTTGGGTTTTTGGGGCTATTGGATATTAGTATGGGGTTGTGAACATCGTCTGGATCTTCCTGGATATGGCTTGTTCAACCAATCTAAATCCTAAAATTGTTTGATTTTCTTAAATGGAGACGGTTTGAAATGGTTTCGTTAGAAGTTGATTGGTTTTTAGGAGTTGCTGAACATTATTGCAGGAACGAAAATATAAAATGAATTGTTTTGTAGATAACTTTTGTGCCTATTTTCAACATAAAAATTGTATAGTTGTTTTACGTGCACACTCTTTCGAATGATATTTTTAAAAGTACTTGTGTTGGTCCTTTGAAGCTGCTGAATATTATAATCAGGTGAAGAACATACTTGGGAGCTTTTTGTAGGTGACTCGTGTGACTTTTTGCAATTTTGAAATTGTATGGTTCTTTTACATGGAGAGAATTTTGAATTATTTCATGGAGGATGCACACCACGTAAAATCAGTCTCAAAAGTCGCCACTCTTCGAAATGTTTCATAAAACCGACAACAATAGATCTGATATTAATTTTTGGAAATATTGACGGAGGCTTCTAACTGTAGTTCAGAAAAAATAATTCTCGTCAAAACTGTTTATTCAACAGAAGTTATTTAAAGTTCCTACAATCATAGCTCTATTGTTCCTAAACTAATTTGTAAAGTAAAATCCATCTAAATAGAAATGTGGAAAATCATTTGAAAAATGAAATGAGGCTTTGATCATCAGGATTAAATGAGATTTTTGGCTTTTCCTAAATAGAAAGGCAAAACTAAAACTCTAAATATCTTCTGTTGAATATACAACTTTAACCTCAATTATCTGTTTCTGAAGTACTGATCTATTGTTGTCGATGTTATTAATACTTTCAAAGATTAGCCACTTTCGAGATTGATTGTACGTAGTGTACATCCTTAAAAATTCAGCTCTGGATACCAATGTGGCTCGTCGAACATAACAGAATATAAGGTCAACCACCTTTTATACATGGACAACCTTAAACGCTTTGCCTATTCAAAAGAGAACCTTAAAATTTTTGTAGCGGCTGTAAATAGGTACTTTAAAGCGATTGGCATGAGCTTTGGACTGGCCAAGTGAGCCTGCGTATATCTGCCGTTCCTGTACTTATCTACACGCTCGCTGCAGTAAAATGGATCGTTTATGAGTTGGAGTAGCTTGAACAAAGAACCCGCAAGATGATGAAAATCCATCAAAGTCATCATCCCAGATCTTCCGTACCTCGAATATACCTACCTTGAGATAAAGGGGGTAGAGGCTTGCTAAGCTTGGAGTGTCTTCATCCAGGAACGGTTCTGGCTATAGCCTGCTCAGTTCTGAATAGCACAGATTCCCTTTTGTGACTTGTACATCAACACGAAGTCGTCAATGCACCAAAAGTGTACAGGAAGCAGAATATTCGCTGCTACTAAAAAAACATACTTCTCGTTTCGCAAGTCTGCTGGATTGAGATCGGAGACTGAGAGATTTCCTTATGCCGAGAGTGCAAGCAAGACCCGGAAACACTTGGACATGTTCTCAGTGGATGCTCAAAGTATGCATGCTACATGCACATAGAAAGAGACAATGCAGCTGTAAAAATGTTATATTACCATCATTGGCACTTATATACTGTTGATCTAATACCATGCATCCAGGTGGAACTGGAGTCCTTGAAACTCTTCTACGTCGCAGGGAGAAGTCTTTCTTCTACATGAGGCTATTAGAAAAATCAATCAACTCCATTATTCAACCTTCAAGCAACCCTTTAAATTGCCTGTCGTCAGGCTAGCTCCGTCATTGCAGAGATCGCTGGCTGTAAGTCGATGGTTCGACAATCAACTACAAATAATTATCCTGAGGTTAGGACCATCATCCAGCACCTTTTCTCTTTCTCAATAAGAATCTCAAAATTTTTGGACAGCCATTTAAATCGGTAAGTACTCTAAAATCTCATTTTAATCTTCGCCACATTTTCTCTTTAGAAATTAATGTATTAAGATTCCTACTTTTTCTTATCAATCTGGCTTCGTTCAAGTTAGAGTTATTACTGTTTTGATTGTTCTGATGATCACCGAGTAAAACATAAATTTGCAGACACATACTGAGATAAGTGACGTAAATTTAATATATAAAATAACTCCAGACGTCACACATGGTTCGAAAATAACTGGATGAGAGGGCGATTATTTTAATTCAAGATAAATTTTTCCTTAGTGGAAAAAAAAAATCTATTTCAACTTATCTGAATCCATGAAATTCAGCGATGACTACATGTAGATATAAAGTATGTGCCCACTTCATTCAAACTAAATTCTTTGTCCCCGTAAATAATTAATGCGGTTGTCATCAGAATTATTCTCAATCATACAAACAATTCAAACCATTTCTATGCAAGTAAATCCGATATCTTGTAAAACATGTTGCCTCTGTTTTAGTCCTAAATTAGGCTTTTATGTCAAAAACAGACGCGGACTGACCATCTGGAATTCGAAAGATTTCCCGGTGGGCCGCGAGCCTTGAGGGCCACCGACGGTATACCAAAAAACAAGATTGCGGACGATATAGTTTTTTCTTCCTCTATCAGTTACGTCGGTGTCAGTGCGCAAGCGCAATCGCCCTGGTTGGTGGCGCAGGTGCAATTATCAAAAAGTTCAAATCACTTCTGGGTAAAAAAAAGGATATTTACCGACTTGAAATATTTCTAGTTGCATAAGGACCATCTTTTGCGAAATTTTTGTTTATTTCCTGCTAGAAAAGACTTTTTCCCATACGACAGTCACAATTCACATTAAGTGATTAATTGTTTGAAAATTGTATTTGTTATACTTTTATTATTTCATAGAGAGATTTTTGTTGTGATCAATACTTAATTGTTCCAAAAATGTCACCAAAAGAAACCCAGAAGAAAAAAAGCAAAGCAGGAGCTGACAAAGTGAGAGAAAAATAAAAACGATTATTAGAAAGATCAAGTGAACACTGTAAAAAAATTGATAAATTTTTTCCTCATGAAAATCATTCACGCAATGATGTTTCTCAACAATATATTCATAATGAAAAAAATGTCTCGAAACCGGTAACTGACAAAAATCTGAGTTCTCTCACTCCTTGCGAATTTATTTACGAATCTGATGAATCCATAGTAAACTCTGAGTTAGATAAGATCTAGAAGCCGAATTGCAGTTACACGGAGCACAATCTCCAGCATAATTTATCAGTAACAGAGAAAAAATAGTACTACATTGAATATGTCATGCATTCATCAAAATACTTTACTTCAAATACAAAAGAATGAAGATGTTCAATGCAATTTTAATTATTTTGAGAAGCCTGAGTAAGAAGATCAGTAGATATTTCTTAAATACCATCCTCATCAAGTTCCGGAGGACCCTGTAATTACAAAATGCTTTCATCGAAAAGATGACACAGAAAGGATATGGTTATCATACAATGAAAAAGAAAATGCACTATTCTGCTGGTTGTGTTTATAATTTTCTACATCCGGTCACCAAATGATCACACAGGAATAAATATGATTGAACTAATACGAATTTGGGCAAACGACGAGGCTTTGACGAAAGTCTTCGGACTGTTGAGAAAAAAGAATTCTCGCTATACGTTGTTGCTATCACAGCATTTGAAGCGATTGAAAATGACGCTAGAATAAAGCCTGAAATACGAGTACTTGCAAAAGGATACAAAGAGTCATTTTCAGGATATGAGACCATTTTAACAGCATTTTTCGACTCGTATTTAACCTTATTACTCTAATGAACAACTGTATCTAGCAAATTTAAGGTAATCTTATAATTGATACTATAGTATCAACTTTAGAGCGTCAGTTTGATCTGCTAAACAATGCATTTTATAAAGATCTAGCTTTGTTAGATCGTAATAGCTTTAGTGATATAGGACTTAAAGTTTCAAAAGCATCAGCACTTGAAGGACTTTGCGAAAAAATGTCTGCTATTGAACCAGCAATAAACGCAGAGGAATTACGCTCGAAATTGGTCAATTTAGCTGACAACTTCGAAAAACTAAAAGCTTCACCTTGAAAACCATATACTAGTGGTTTGAAAAATGATGATAACATTGCAGAATTCTTCGAAAATGAATGGGATCAAGATATTCGAGAACAATCTGAGAAAAATCTCGTTTCTTGTAAAAATTGCTCTATTTGTTGTTATCGACTTTTAGATAGGTACAATTTATTAACTAGTGTGTTTCCACTTATCTCTTTATCATACAAATATATGCTGACTCTCGTTAACCCAAGTAGCTTGGGGAAGATCATTCAGCTTGTTGAAATTCATTAAGAATCGCTTGAGGAGCTCTATGAGTCAAGAAGAACTAGAAGCTTTTATGCTTATGGCAAGTGGAAACGATATCTTACTGACAATATCATTGGAAATGATAATTAATCATCTTGCATAAAAGAGTTTAGTGCATGAAAAATTACTTTCATACTAACATAAACACTGGAATTATTTGTATTTTCAAATTTGCCAAAGTTTTTATATGAATCTATATAAATGATAAAATTCTAAACACATGATTATTGTCACTTTCTTTTAACTTTTAACAAACAGATTCAAAAATAAATTCAGGATGACTGCGGAATTATTCTGAATAGGTGTTATTCTGAGGGCTCAAATATAAGACACTGCTTATAAATTAGATTTGTAACTGCGCATGATTTGGCAATGTAAATGATATGCAAAAGATGTTTCCAATGCTCCGTGTAGTGCTTTTCAAGTTTACGGCTAAGAAATGAAAAACGTTACCTGAAAAATGTTCGAAATTGGAAGATTAATCTATTAAAAAGATGTCATCTTCTGACACGTTTCCATAAACAGTCTTCTGTTATGAGATTTAGGAAATAATATTAGTGAAGGAAACTGTCTAAAGCAGGTACAAGCATTTTCTTTGACAGATTTGGTCTCACAATCTTCCGGCCTTGAACAAGGTATCTGCGACGTACAGGCTTGTCGTTTCGGTCCTATTCTACTCATTTTGGGTGAATCAATGGACGAAGAACTATCTTACGGCCTTCGATATCGCCACGCGTAAGATCATGCATATGCAAAAGAACTTGCATATCAATTCTTCTGTTTCGCGATTGAACATCTCACGCCGTCGAGGCGGACAAGGTCTTCTCAATCTTCAATGTCTTCATTACCAAATTATTTTGAGTACAGCTTACATCGTTGCAAATGGCGAGATCCTCTTCTAAAAATGGCCAGGAAACACAAGGTGATTAGCAAAGAAGCGTTCCCTTACAAAACCGCGGAGCAGGTAGCCGAGAACCTAGGCCTAAATTTGTACATCAGAAATGGGGAGAGTACATTACTTCATCTAGATGCCTCACTCCAGAAGCCGAAGTAACGAAAGCAGAGGTCAGTAAATTCCGCAAACAGGTACTCGATAAGAAAATGCACGGAAACTTTCACAGAAATGTAGGAGATCAGTTCTTGTCGAAGAAGCAAGCTTTTGTTCTCCTCAGATAATCAGGACTTAACTTAGGTACACAAAGTTTCATTTTCGCATTACAGAATAGTGTTGTTCCCACCTCAGTACACCGTGCAGCGTTAGGGGCAGAACGTGTAATGAAAACGCTCAGTAGGTATAGCACATACTATCCGCGTGACACACTCATGCGGGAACTGAGTATCTCTATTAACAGAATGCAGCCCCAAGAGTGCTTCATTACCATCTTTGTCGCTCTTATAGTGTTGGCCTCTACCCTGCCCTGCCGAACGCTCCGAGTGAGGTAAAGTCAATCGTCCAAAACGAGAAGTGCCAAATTTTCTGAAACTCGACTGATTGCTCGAAAGGAGTCTCCGTTGCACACTCGGAGCCTGACTACGTCCTCCAACACTTCAAGAAAAGAACTATGTTCGTCATTGGACTCTCGGCTCCGGCTGACCACACCACTACTGCCAAAGAGACGTAAAGCAGGAGAGATATCAAGACCTTGAAAGGGAGTGGCATTGATTTCACCCAAACCATTTGGTTAAAGTTATTGTCCGTAAGGTCCGTGCCTTCGGATTTAAGAAACTACCACTGGTTTGTAACCTTAAAGCCATGCCCGCAAGCTAAAAACATGCCAAGACTCTTACAAGATGGATGGAGAAATCTGTCATCATGGGGTCGCTTTGTGTCTTCAAGACACACAAGGGTTTCGCCGGACTGTCCTTGTGTGATTGACTGTGGTTCTTCTAGGAGCCTATATCATTTTCATGGATAGAAGTTGCTCTCAGTGGTGATTAATTAACTTTTTTTTTAAAGTAATATGCATGAATATTTTTGAATTTTAATTTTATGTCAACGTTTTCAATCGTGGAGAGTATATATAAGAACAAAATAACCTGAAACTTAAGTTTCAGGTTAGGTGAATGAGACAGCTGTAATGGAAACGCCTAGGCCTCAGTCTGCATTGGTAGAATTTAAAACACCTACAGCATCCAAACCAATAAAATCAAAGAAGCTATGTGTCAGAATAATAAAAAGGTTTTCAGCAGCCGCAGCACCAACAGGTCAGGGATCAGAGACTCCAGTTTCAAGGTCGCCGTAACGAATTATTAAACAAAGATTTAGAGCTATCAGACATCAGCAGTGATGATGATTTTATTGCCATCATAATTCCGAAAAATCTAAAATCACAACTCCTTAACAATTATTAACAGACATCAGATATAAAACTGAAACGAAATTTAAACAAATCTGTAATGTGCTTGAAAGAAGACACAAATAAGCGTTAAGAAATAGATATAAATTGTGTGCTCCAGTTTAAATCCTATACATTAAATCAATTTCGTTTTTGAATTCCAAGCATTTTAAATTGAAAATGGTTTAAGTTTAAAAATTGTTATCGCATGGATTTAAATTAAAGCAAATAATTTTCATCTTGCTCTCTAATTCATTATTCATTGCCATCTTCGTTGTCGGCCTTTTTTATTCATTTTTTTGATACACTCATTTCACTCAGGAACATTTTTGTTGTTATAAATTGGATTTATGTTCATCATTCTAGCTTTTTGAATAATGATTTTTTGGAATTTCTTGTCAGATTGAATACTCAATCAGAAAAAAAGGCATAAATTATGTGCTCGACTTTGAATTCTATACACTCGCTCAATTTCGTTTTTGAATTCTTAACATTTTTAATTGTCAATGATTTGAGTTTGAAACTTTGTTTCTCACAGATTCAAATTAAAGCATGTAATTTATATCTTGCACTCTAATTGATTATTCATTGACATCGTCGTTGCGAGCCTTTTTTATTATTTTTTTTTGATACAGCCATTTGACTTCGAAACATTTTTATAAAATGTGATAAAAGTAAAAAAACTGAAGTTGATACAACGATGAATTATTCACAAAGCAACCACGAACTAAGTTGACACATTGTAAGTCTAAGCTGTTACAGTAGAAACTTGCGATAAGGACCGATACAGGGATCCGTGGCAGATTCGTACCTTACCGACTGATGGTAATGCACATTTCTACCTTACCGACTGACAATGCCTGCCCTCTTATTGTTGATCTACTTATGGTCATTGAGGTTTCTACCTTACCGGCTGAGTGTCTCACATATGACTGTTTTACCTACGCATGGTAACTGACCGACTGGTGCCGACTGACAGGTGGCGCTATCTGTCGATGGTAACTGGAACTACGTAGTAGTGCGGCAAAACTCTCATAGCTATACCACTCACATTATAATTATTATTAATATAATTTGTCACAGTATGTACTGAAGCAGTATAAAATAGATTTTATCATGCTGGTTTTGGATTTCGTTTTAAAATGGACCTTGAAGTACGTATGACTTGGCTAAATAACAATCTTATTCCAGAGGAGTAATAATTTGCAATTAATATTTTATTCACACAAAATATTATTTGAACTTCAAATACACGTTGATAAGATTCATTGCAAATTGAATCTTTATTTAGTCCCTTTCATCCGTTTTCGACGTAACAGAAGACGAACAATTTGGTATCTCACCTACTACATATATAAATTTTTAGCTGAAAAAGATACCACAATTTTCATACTATCATGTTTGAATTCTATTTGAACGAACTTTTGATATGTGTCACCTATATTCAATGAATAAATTTCAAATTCATCCTAAAAAGATCATCAATCCATGATTTTTCTTCTAATTATCGTAGCGAAGCGATTTTTCAATGGAAAAATTCTGGTTTTGGGAATTGAAATGTAAAATAAATCTGAATTAAACGGAAGAGAAGAATAATTATAGACATGATATATTCTTATGTATTTACAAATAGAATGAAGGAAAATGGTTTTCAGTCACTAGCTTACTTGTCCAAGTAAATTAAAGTGTCGAAAACAATAACACTTTGATTTAACAATCATGTTTTTTGCATACCTTTTACTCCATTTCCAGGTATACCTGTAAGCCTTGAAAAAAAGCGGCATTTCGAAAATATTATCAATATACACTCACAGTTTGAAGAAAGGTTTCAGAAAAAACAGATCGTTATTGGTCCAACATTTCTCTTTCAAGGTTTCAATAACTGCAAATGTTCAAAGTTTGTGGATCACCTAGGAATAGGTGTTTTTTAGGTTCATAATATCACACACAAAGCTTGAATATATTTCCTGTTTTTAGACTTTATTAATTATTTCTGTTTGTTTAGGTGTCCCCTGTAACATGACCTGAGCATTACTGTTTTTCAAGTGGGCCTTTCTCTATGCCCGTTTATATTATATTCTCCATGCTGGTATAAATAAAGCGTAAATGCATGATCATATGTATGACTGTATTCCTCGTTGATTTTTTTAATGCTATCTTCAATGGTTGTGAGAAGTTTGTTTAGACTATTCACTTGCTCTTGTTCTACAATGTCTACTCGATCGTTTGCCTGTCTGCATGCTCTCATGTGTGCTTCTTTATATACTGGATTGTTCGATGTTGATGAGCGTCTAGCAGCAACTTTATCGCGTGCAAGAACAAGTGACAAAAAACGGTTTGCACCCAATTGCCGAGATAGATTACCAGGCAGAGTAACCCACTGGTTTATATTCGTGTCAAATATAATAAATTCATTTTGCTGGCCAAACAAACAGCATGGATCTTTAATTAAATTTCCCCGCTGCCATCCAAATATGATATGATCCCTTTTCAACAGATTTGCCCAATTGAAGACCATACCTTTATCACCAAATGTTTCGAAATTGGGAAACTGGTGTACAAACCACAATTTTTCGACCGGTGGCATGACACCGTTGTATCCAGGAAATAAATCCTCCAAAGTCATCAGTTCTAAACTTATTAATTCTGTAAGGAGAAACAGCGATAGGTGAATGCTTATGTTATAGGTTTAGTATCTATTATAACGATCAAGAAGCAGAGAAAAAGAGAGAAAAAATTTTAAATGTAAGAAATTTATTTTGATTTTTTTACTGACACTCAATTTGACACACTTTATGAGCATTCAAAACTTGAAATTCTTGCGAAGTTTCTTGTTAAAATACGGACACATATAATGAATACAATAAAACTTGTTGAAAATTTCAAAAAGAAAATAAACGTTTTTTTTTACATTGCTTACAATTGAAGAATTTGAGATTGAAAACCCAAAAAATTGAATAAATTCTAATTTTGAGTTTTAAAAATTAAACTATTCTTACGTCCTGGGACGTAAAGGTACTTATGAAATAAAAATCAATACAAATCTGCCTAGTATTGATCCATCAGATTTTTACGAACAGCATACGTCGCATGCGGCTTCACCCTAAAACCTTATCATTTATGAGTTTTCCAGTCTCCCTTAATTCCGTAATGTTGAAAAGGAAAACCCCGAAATGACGACTAATCAATATTTCTAGCCTTATTGACTTTTAGGATTCGCATGAAATCTGTGCCATATATAAACCCTTCTGAAATTATCAAGTTCAGTCTTCATATTTCCGTATGTCCTTTATTCGCCAAAGGCTCTGTCCGATCAGTAAACAGTCTAAGTTCCCTCTAATTTTCGTCAGTTTCTGTTTTCTGTTATCCGTCAAAGGCTCAGTCTAAAATTGTAATTCGTTGAGTAGCTTATCTGTCGTTTTCTCGTCTGTCGGTCGGTTTTCTGTCCCCGTTTCATGAGTAAAAATCAGTTATCTGATAAAATCGTATCAGGTCAGTGTTCAGAACACGAAAATTGTAATATGTGTATTGTGTAAAGTAAAATCCTAATTGTGTGGCTATAAGCCTAATTTGTCTATACCCATTTATCAAATAACCCCTTCTTATTAAATATCAACCTAAGATCCCTGTCTCAATTGGATTCCTGCAAAACGTCAGGCGAAAGGAAATAAATGGATGAACCCTCAACTCACTACGATTACGCTGAGGACCCTCGAACGCCGTCAGGAGAAATCTAGGCAACGCATAATCATTTTGAAGGAAATCATCAGATTAATCATCTTCGAAAATTACCTGCCTGTTAAATACCTTACGGATCTTTTGCCTCAACTGCAAGGATTCTTGGAAAATAGCCGGAGATTCCATAACCAAATAGTGACATTTCTGCTGGCTCTTAAGCACGAGGCACAACATATATAATTTTGGGTAAGCAATCAATTAGATTTCTACTCATTTAATCTTTCTAGTCTTTTTGCCTGAAACATCACTGAGAATCTTACTTTTATTAATAGCTGCATTTCATGGAAAATACTTGATGACATGGGTCTCTGACCTATCTCTGCATATTTGGCAAGATTATCAATCAGTGTAGTAAACTAAATAAATAATTTAGTATATTTGAAATTGTTTTAGTCTCTCTCTCTCTTTCTCTTTTTTTCAGTTTACCTCAAATCCCACTTCGATTGAATTTCTTAGCATAAGTTTCATTGAATTAGAAATTGTGCTGATTATTTAGTCGAACAAAAATAAGGATCTATTTCTGATAATTAGGTAAGTGATATAATTTCGTCATCCAGACATCACACAATTCCAGAAAAAGTTTAAAATAACATACACTCGAAATATAAATTTCAAAAACTGAATAATTTATAAATCAATATTTTGAAAATTCAAGAATTTACAACTGTTACTCTTCACGATTATAGAATCTAGAATCATAAATCTTAAAATTGAAAAAATTTTAATTTTGAAAATTAGAAATAAAAATCGTGCATGTTTTAAGTTTCTCAATCAAAAATTTTGCAAATTTGATGAATAGCATTTGAAATCTCATAGATTTAGAAAATTTATCATTAATTTCAAAATCATCAGGGAAGATAAATTTTTAGCAAAAAAAAAAGAATTTTCAAGAAAACATATAAATATTCAGCCAAATTGTTACATTTTCAACCTAGAAGGACTTCTTAATAAAAACGGAAATCAACTGTTTAATTTTCAAGCCGAAAAGACCAATTTTCTATTAAAAAGTTTAATTTTTAACTACTAAATATTATTTTTCAGCAGAGAATTTCGTTGAACGTGATACAAACAGCCCTCTGAATCTGAAATCCGCCGAGTGGATAAAAAAATTGCGTGCATAAACTTTTGCAATTTTTTTCATTGCGGTTTTCGCACGAAAAAGTTTGGCAGAAATTCTCAGAGATATGGCGGTTATCGGGCTGAAAATATAAAAAAGACAATCTTAAACCAAGTGCTTTCCAATAGTTGATACGAAATCTTATTTGGATAGGGGCCGTAGTTATATGGGAATCCGGTCATGCGGTTTGAATAGAAGATCGTCAAAACTGAAGAACTTTCAATATCATATCTTCAAAATTGAACAATTCTGAAGAAATAAATTTTTTTTAAACACGAATATTGAAAATAGAAAAATCTGCAAATCCATATTTTTAAAATGTAAAAGTTTATGACCGTGACTGTTTAAAATTGTGGAAATTTGAATTTTTAATCTTTGAAATTAAAGAGTTTTTAATTTCGAAAATTTACAATTTTGATTTGTCTAATTCTACGTTCGTAAAATTGTGTACACTAGCGGAAAAATTTGTACTGTGTAGTAGATAGTGAATTGAGTTATGCTGAGCATGCTGTGACCTTGAATCTATCCTATATGTATTAGCAATAGTGAACCTCGTAATTGGCATTTGCTGTTGGGATTCAATAAATTATAATTGAATTGAATTGAATTGACTAAAAAATTATGCTAGTTCCAAATCTTCTAATTCTAAACTCAGTCATTCAAATGATTAAACATTGATATATCAATTATTGAAAAGATTTAGAATTGAAAACTTTTGATTTTTGATGTTCAAAGTCAGTAAAATCATTCAACTTTAACATTTTGTTTATTTGTCCTAAAAATTCAAGAGTTTTCAATTCTGAAGCGTCAAAATTCTGAAATTTCAAGGTGTTAACCGAGAAAATGAAAAATTTTTTAATTTTTTAATTTATAACTTCAAATTGTAGAGTTATAAAATTGGAGAGATTTTAATTTGGACAATTTTCAAAATAAAAATAATGCAAATTTCGAGTTTTTAATTTGGAATTTCGTAATTTCAATAATTTACATTTAAAATTTCTCTAACTTGAAAGATTTTTAATTAAAAAATTGTCTTTCCATCTTCAAAATCACCCAACTGTTTCAATGAAAATATAAAACCAATATTATTATAGTCAATTCGAAAAATATTTGAAAATATTTGATCCCTTAGTGTACCAAGGTCATAGCAGAACATCATTTCAAAAAATTTCCAGCGCAGCGCTAGTTGTCCTACTTCTCTCGGTTTTTGCATGGCGTGCAGTAACAGTGGGTTTGTTTTGTTTACATTTTTTGCTATTTTCTAAATAATTTTAATGTTTTAAATGACATATTTTGATATCTCCGCTTTATCCGGTAATTTTGAAGTAATCTTCGTAATAAATAAGTCATGTTTGGATCGCGTTGCATTGCACAAACATTACTACATATTATGACAGCAATATAGAAAAATGTCCATTATTTGTCGTACCGAAAGATAATGTTAAATTAACAAACTGACAAATCACGATAAGAAACACGATATCGAATCATAACCAGGGCAAGTTGTTTGCTCTAGTCATTTTCGTCAGGAGGACATACTCTGAGGATATTAAATTTAATTGCTTTTTATTATCTTCATAATTGTTCTTTCATTTTGAATTTCGTATATTCAGTGTTATCAAAAAGTGATTTAAAACAAAAAATAAAAGATAATATATATTCTATACTTCCCGAGAATTATCGCATGATATTTGAATCCATATTTATCCTCTAGTATTAGAAGGAATGTCTGAAAAAACTTTTTAAAGATCTGAAAAGAGTATCAATGTTTCAATTTTAATGGATTTTCACATGAAAACAAAAAAATGTTCCATGAAAAATTGCAAAAAATGAATCTACTTCCATTGTAAGCAATGGAAAAACCAGCATAGGCAGGACAACTAGTGCCGCGCTGGAAATTTTGGAAACCCATCAACTCAGAGCAGTGTCAGGGTACAGTTAAAGTCTCGAATATCGAAATAATAATGATAGAAATCAATATTTCATTCCAAATTATTTTTTGCATATTTTCACACATCGAGTTTTATTGAGTACCAATTCACGATAATCCTGAGTAATATACATGACTCATATGGCCATATGGTCCATCTTAATACTAAAGAGGGAATTGATGGGATTGCTAAACGTTGACATACAGAAAATTCACGTACATAATGATATCTTTGATCAAATTATTTCACTTTTTCCCCAAATTTTTCAATCTTTCAAAACTAAGGGCATTGCCTTGAAAACTTCCAGATTCTTACATTTGAATATTATTTGAAATTACTGAAATTTTTACAAAAATGTGGAGGCAATTTTTTTATTTCTATAAGATTCTTGGAGATTGATTAGGAAAATGCAAATTATTTAAAAAGATATGTAAACCTAAATCGAACGTAAATTTTTAATCATTTTAATAAAGAATCGTAGCTTTTCGAAAAATTTGCATAGCTTTAAGAAAATACAATACTTTTTTTAAGATTCGTGATCAAATTTTCAATAATTTTCTATTTGAAAAACTGCATTTTTAAAAAAAATTCATAAAAAACCAATATTTCTGAAAATGTCCAAAAATTTGATAGAGCTTTTAGGCCAGTTTTTTTACTTTCAAAGATTTTTGTAAATTAGAGGAATAATTCTATTCTACTTGTATCATTCTCTAAAATTCTTTCTTTTTTGTTGTTGAAAACTAATCTTCTTTGTAGACAATTTATCTATCTGGTCGAAAATTCAATTGATAATTATAAATATGATATTATTTTATTTTATATTTACCAATAGAATTCAGGAAAACGGCAAAAGCAAGCAATAGAGTACTAGCGGCGTACCGCATTTTTTTCAGACTGTATAAACGTAGATGACAGCAGTAGACAGCAAATGATACCGATTTAGGAAGAAAAGAAATTTTTTAGAAGAGTTTTTCATAGGTATAAAAGTGGGCTGTTCATATTCCACGTAGCTAATTTTGATTTGCTGGTGGTGTATAGATAGCGCCTTGTCACTATCTCTCTCAATCTTCTAAATCCAGGCTTCGAAGGAAAAACAGCTTTATTCAGAAATACATTTTTGTGTATATATGTAAGCACCTACTTATGTCATGATCGAGAGACGTGGTTACAGCTGTAATTTTACCGCCATTTCGACAGGAGCAGGTGCAATTTTCAAGAATGGCACCCGATCTAGGTGAAATCCCATGGTTGTCCTTATAACAAACTTTTATATATATATATACACACATGTATATATATATATATATATATATACATATATATATATATTACAGAGTAATGCCAAGAAAAGAATATGGGATCTGGACAGCCGAGAACGAGGAGAATACAATCAAAAGGCCCTTGGTTCCAAGACAGCAAGAACATTTATTGCCATTTACATATCGCTGATAGCGACAGTCCGTGGCGGTAACCTGGCAAAGATCTTCTCCGGAAGGCGAAGCCAGGGTAGGATCCTGCGACACTTCCGTGGAACTTGAGAGAGGCACTTTTAACTTGGATGAACTAGCTACCGGTCAAGACTAGACTCACGATGCGACGAAATGCGCCGTCGACCGTGACTTTGGTACTCTTTCGAGGGTTCTGCCTTATCTCGAGTACGTCCCGGCAACCCTTTTGTGCAGCGCTGTGACAAGTTACTTTTTGAATAGTTTACAATAGTATTATTTTTAACCAAGTGGTCAAATCTACAACTGAGACAGAATAACTTTCAACTAAACAGTTGCATTTTTCACTAATAAAGATTAATTTTCCACAAAAAAGTGAAAAGGTATGAACGAGTGCTAAATCTTTTTCAACATTTGGCCCGCATATTCACCTCATGTTTAAAGTCGAAGACGCTTATTCCGCAGTGGCTGGTGTTAGGACGCACTATACTCCTACCGAAAAAAGGCGACTTGTCCCACCCAGAGAATTACAGGCCAATAACTTGTTTGAACACGCTGTATAAGATCTTTACAGCTGTCCTAAACAACAGGATTTCAACAAACACAACATCCAAACCATATTTAAACCACCTGCGAAAATAGGACAACTTCTAAACAACCCTAAAGATAAAGAGGCACCTCTTAGTGATCTGGGTGTATATGAAATCCCTTTTTTTTTTGTGGCAAAGTCTATATTGGAGAAACCGGGTGGGCGGTGAGCCAACGTGTAAAGGAACATGATAGTGAAGTCAGGCTAAAACATTTTACGCAATCAGCACTAGCTGAGCATAATATTGAAACAGAACATAGTATTTTATTTTAGAAAACAAACGTTATCGCAAAAACGTACAATATTTTTCCAAGAAAACATAGAGAAGAAATTGAAATCTTAAAACACCCTAATAATGGAATAGGGAAAATTCCCTATTCTGAATCAAAATGAGGTTCATTTGAAAAATATTCTATTATAATTTAGAATTATAGTAACTCTCTTTTTCCAAAACTTCAAAGGGGAAAGTTTCAAATGTTTGTGAATTCTGACTTGGAATAGGATTTATTTTTATATTCCCTGCTTTTAAGTCAGAGTTAAAATTATTGTATAAAATTCTCGTTACGTGTGAAAAATTCTCTGTTCTAGGTATGTTAAAATTATGTTGATTCATTTACGAAGATTCCGTGTTCCAAATCATAATGTTTTACAAATAAATCTACCTAATTCCACAGTATCTTTATGGATTGAAATGTTTATTGATCAAATTCTAATGTAAACTTATCTGAAACGAACATTTTGAACACTAGTTTTTAATACAAAATTAGCAAGTTACATTACTATTAATAATAATAGAACTGTGACTATTAAAAAATGTTTCTGATCAAATAATAATATGAACGTTCTAAAATTATACCACCATGATGAAAAACGTAGAAGTTTTTGAAATAGTTCAAATTTATATTTTTAAATAAGTAAAGTATCAAGAATTTTCTAGAAAAGAACTTTAAAATTGAATTTGTCGTGTTTGACGGAAATTTCTTAATTGTATAGGAATTAGTATATTTTGGTTTTCATTTTTTTCTGAATTGAAGAAGAAAGATGTTTTCATTTTCAACATTTCTGTTAACATTTTAATTGAGTTGGAGGTTTAGCGTTATGTTTATTATTTATAGCATTTTCTTTGACGAACGGAAATTTCTGAATTCGAAAATGGACTTTCCAATTTCTACTATTTATTTCTGAACTGGAATAGAAATTTTTTGTATTTTCAACGTATTCATTGTGGTTAGTTATGAAATTTTTTTTTCTCAATTTTTTTAATTATCTGAATGCAAAATGTTGATTTTTCTATTGAGTATTATATTTTCTTAGGTTGGTGTTTTGGATAATACTGCAAGTAGTTTATCTCAGAAATAAATTTACTCTACTTAGCAGATAGTAACGTTTTCAGATGAAAAATCTATTTTTGCGTACTACGTATATTCCCTTCTGTGATTTAAAATATATTTGCAGAGACTAAATGACTGTCTTCAAAAGTTATAAAAGATATCCGAGTCATATACTTTTGGATCGGCTCATATGGATCATTCATCATGCAGGGGCCTTGGTAGAAGAAAATGGAAAGTCGAAAATATCTCAGAATCTATCTTTCAAATCTGTTCAGTATGGGAAATTTGATCAGACGTGGAGGAGAGTCGTTCACCCTCACTATTTTGAAACTCTTGAGGATTGATGAATTCTTGGGTATTGGAGTTTCCTGGATTTCTTCTGTAGTCATTATATCCACCACACCGTTGTTCATGTTTATTTTTGCCCGTTTTTGAGTAGTAACACTTATTGTATAAACTCCACGAAGTCTTCTATCATCCTCCACTATTGCAAAGACTTCTCCATTAGAATTTGATACTACAGTTTGTTCTTCGGTTGGAATAGGCACACGGGAATTATGTTCTCCTCGCAAGTAAATTGGCTTATCGCGAGGGAAAGTGTATCTTCGAATTTCCAATCGCTGGGAGGGATTCGAATTAGGAATAAGCCGAACCAATCTAAGTTCTTCAAGTTTAAATCCAAGTATGTTTAGACGAGAATCAGTGGTAGGTGAAGATATAAAACTGGCACGAAGAGAAGGCTGGGCAGAAGGCGAAATCCTGCTCGAGAAACTAGGTCCAGGGTTTGAAATCTGTGCACCTGACTCTACAACAAGAAACAGAGTTTTATATCTTCTGAAAGTAGACAATCGTATGTTGGTGAAAATGGTCCTTATTTACTTGTTGGGAAATCGTTTTCGCGATTCGGGTATTAATTCTCAAAAATAAAAAAGACTCTGAATTTTATCTGAATCAGTAATATTTATCCGTTGCCACAGGGAATTAAAGTTTTCTACAAAATTCTCAAGTAAGAAAATATGCAAACAGCGCTTAATTTATGTAGCTTTTTCAAGCTTAGGGGTTTTCAGCACCCGGCTGAAACACTTATAGTTTTATTCGGTTGTTTGATCGTCCGTCTGTCGGACTTTTCTCCCACTGATAGGTTCAAATAGAAACGAATACAATCATATAGAATTGGATAGGATCAGCTAGGACTGGATAGAATTGGATAGGAATGGAACGAATAGGATCCAATAGAATAGGATATGACTTTTTGCTAATCTGCTACAATCAATGAATTTTTCAAGTAAAATATAAATATAAATAAGTTAGACATGGAAATTACTGTATCAAATAGGCTAGGAAACTTTTTTCCGTAGGCGCATGTCGCCGAGTTCGGGACAAGTCACACCGAATAAGTCATCTCGGGACAAATCTTCACAAGAAAAGTTATCGCAGGAAAAGTCATCCCAGGATATCAAATCACGAGGGACCTGGATTTTTCGATCACCACTTATCAAAGGCAATGGCATCTTAGGTAATCTCTCACGAGTGGAAGTTAAAGTATACCTGTTAAAGGCAATGTGGGATGCCTCTTCTGAAGTAACAAGGCTTTCCTGCACAACCCGTTTCAGAAAAATTTGTATTAAAGCGTTATTATACAACTCATCCCCTATATACACATACAGAGTCTCGGGCTCTGGTAAGATTGGACAAGTCTTCCTGGATAATCACACCTCCAAAAAAACATGGAATGCTTCAACGCACTATCAGACAGGTCATCCCGGGAAAAGTTTATCCAGGAAACCACTCAACACCTTAAGTAAAGAGTAACTGCGAGGAAACTTTACCCGGGAAATCGCGTTCCACTTAAAAAAAAACATGATAGCTTCGAGAAAGCATTGGGCAGGACTTCCCGGTACAAGGCTTCCTGAGAAATGACTTCTCGCATTCGAAAAATGTTTCAATACATCTGGTCACAGGGCAGTGGTGATTCGTCACAGAAGAGTAATTGGTCATACCTCGAACCCCTTTTTCAGGTCAACCTTTCATAAATAAGTGACAGTGACTAGTCACAAAAGAGAGATTGATCACAGAAGAATTGTTAGTCATATCTCAAACCTCTTTTACAGGTTGCTCCTCAAAAAATAAGTTTCAGTGGCTGGTCGCAGAAAAGTGATTGGTCATATCTCGAACTCCTAACCATGAATTGTCCCAAGAGGATATCACACAGGAGGACATGTCCAATGGTGCCTTGCAGCCACGCAGATTTTTTTGAAGGTGATAGGTGATTTTCTAGACAGACTTGTTCCGGGAACACATGTCAAATGTTTCCTAGCAGCAATTCTATTTTCTGGAAGGTTCGAAGCGATTTAATGGAAACACATGTCCTGGAAAGACCTGTCCAATGTTTAATCAAAATATCTCATGTATTTTTGGAACTCAAGAGTGATTTCCTGAGAGTCGTTTTCTAGGGAAGACATGCCCAAACTTGCTTCACTGCAACACCTATTTTCGTATAGATGATAAGTGATTTTCTGGGAAGACTTATACTAGTAAGACATATCTAATGATGCCTCACGGTAATCGTATTTTCTTGAAGGTGGAGAGTGATTTTATGTCTTGTGGAAAGTGCAAGTAATTTCCTGTGAATACTTGACCAAGGATGAACATTGCAATGGTGCGCCGAAGCATCTCATGCTTTTTCAGAATCAGAAAGTGACTTTCTGGGATGACTTGTAGCGGGGAGACCTGTCTAATGTTGCATTGAAGCAAAAGTGTAAAGTAATTTCCTGGTCAGACTTCTCTCGAAAAGACCTGTTTAAAGCGGCTCAAAAGAATTTTCTGTTTGTTAAGAAGTTGGATGTGCTTTCCTTAAAAGACTTGACTCGTGAAGACATCTCAAACTGTTCCTCTAGGCATCTCATATTTTTTTGAAAATTAAGAGTGATTTTTGGCTAGACTCGACCTGCAAAGAACTGTCTGATGTTGCAACGAACCTTTCCACGTTTTTTTTTTTTTTTTTTTTTGTTGATGTGGGAAGTGATTTACTGAAAAGACTTGTCCCAGAAAGATATTTTACTGGACACGTTAAGTGATTCCCTAGAAAGACTTGTCCTGGGAAGACCTGTATGAAGGTGCCTCAAAGAATTTTAAGTTTTTCTAAAGGTGGGATGTGATTAGCTGGAAAGAAGTGTCCGGGAAAGACCTTTCCAATTATGACTGGAAGCATCTCATGTTTTTTGGTAAGTAGGAAGTAATTTGTTGAGAATATTTATCCCATGATGAACTGTCCAATGGTATCAAACGAAATATAACACGCATAATAAAACGTCCTATGAAGTTTGTATGAATGTTTTTTGATAATAACTATTTACGTGTCAGTGTGAAGCTGTTTGAACCAATTATACATCACTAGCTATCACTATTTAATAAGGACTATACAACGCTTATTTTTCAGAGAGCGTTGCAGTCTCTTAAAATGTTGGGTTTGAATAAAATTAAGAACACATAAATGTAAATAATTATCAGTTATCAATAGATAGGAATCACACTTTTGTAGATCTCAAATCAAGTAGTTAGCCTATGAGTCAAACAAAATGGCTGCAACCACTATTGGGACATCACTACCACTAATAACAATATGGAGGTTACCTGTTTTTATATGAAGGATTTCAAAACACTTTGATATTTCTGACTTTCTGCCTAACGGAGTTTCCCGGATTTCTTCTATGGTCATTGGTTTAACCGCACCGCTATACATGTTTATTTTTACCCGTTTTTGAGTAGCTCTTTTTACTATATAAATTCCACGAAGTCTTCTATTAGTTTCCGCTATTGCAAAGATTTCCCCATCGGATGTTGATAATACAGTTTGTTCATCGGTTGGCATAGGCCCAAGGACCTGATGTTCTCCTCTCACTTGGATTGGCTTATGTCGAGGAAAAGTGTATCTGCGAATTTCAAATCGCCGGGATGGATTCGTCTTAGGAATGAGCCGAATCCATCTCAGTTCTTCAAGTGTATATCCAAGTATATATAAAGAAGAATGACTGGCAAGAGGAGACCTGGAGCTGGCACGAAGTGGAGGCTCGGCTGGAGCAGAAGATCTGCTCGAAGAACCCGAAGTGTTATATCTGGCAGGAGAATAAGAAATTCCGGAATGAGGAACATCAGGCCCAGGGTTTGAAGTCTGTGAACTGAAATCTGCAAGAAGAAACAGAGCTTCACATTCTTTTAAAACAGACAATCGTATGTTAATAAGTATTAATGAATTAATAACCGACTGGCTTGGATCAGCGAGGGAATAATGTAAAGTTCAAAGTAAATTTGCTAAATAAAAACTGGTCCAAGACAAACTGGCTAAAATACAGTGCGTTACAATGTGCAAAGTTACATTGCGGCATCTCTCATTTTCGAGACACAGCAAAGTTCAAGACAAATTGCCTAATGTGCAGTAAGTCACATTGCACCAAGTAACATTGCAGCAAGTCACATTGCGGCAAGTCACATTGCGGCAAGTCACATTGTGGTAAGTCACATTGTGGTAAGTCGCATTGTGACAGGTCACATTGCAGCATCTCTCATTTTCGATATAATATAAAGTTCGGGACAATCTGGCAACAATGCGACAATTGACATTGCGGCATCTTTCATTTGGAGGCAAATAATGTTATCCTGAAGAATGAAGTTGATGCATCCTATAAAGCATGTAAGGTAAATAATTTTATATTTGATAATGGTAAGCTTAGGTAAGAATATGATGAAGAAATTTCTTCCTAATTATTATGTATAAAAGTCGCTGTAACTTTACTGTACTAGATGATCAATTATGGCTTGCTAATCTTAGTCTTTAATTTCGATTTTCTGAAAAAAAATTAAAAACTAATTAATACAAAACATTACAGAAAAAAGCGGTCTGCGAATATGCCGACTAGCAACCTCAAAAAACGGTTTCGTAGGCGTAGGATTGAATTTAAAAACATGGTTATTTTCTTATTTTTTAACGACTCATGGGCCATTATTTCTTGAACGCACCTACTCAAAAACTTCTAATTGTCACGTCATAGTTGAACTTGTACAAAAAGTGTTGTGCTCTTGAATAGTAGTTTATGAGGGAAAAATTGTGTCATATGAATTCTAACCTCTTCTAATGGTGATTAAGAGTGTTGTCTGGTACCTTTTTCATAGGTTTTCCATGCCCTCTCTATTTATAATAAACATTTTGTGAGAAAATAGATATTCGAACTTCACAAATGAAAGTGAAAAACAAATTGGACTTTTTTGTAAAGAGATTTGTGATTAAAAAGTGGAGTTTTTATTGTTTGAACTATGTGTATACGACACTCGTTTTTACTGTTGGCAAACTTGATAAGAAAATGTTGTTTCGATCAAAACGCAACTTAACACAGTTGCCGGAATGTAACTTGTTGCATTATTGCCAGTTTGTCCTGAACTTTGTTCTTTATCGAAAATAAAAGATGCCACATTGTGACTTACCGCAATGTGACTTTCTGCAGTGTGGCTAGCTGCAATGTAACATGCCGCAATGTTACTTGCCACAATGTGACTTGCTGCAATTAAGCTAATTTATCTTGAACTTTGCAATTAATCGGAAATGAGAGATGCCACCATGTGACATGCTACAATGTGATTTACTGCATTTTAGCCAGTTTGTCTTGAATTTTGCAATTCACTGGGGATGTGAGATTCCATGGTTTGTCCAGTTTTTCCGAACGAGAGATGCCGCAATGTGTTTGGCAATGTGACTTTCCACGAAAGTAACATGCCTCAAATGTGACTTGATGCATTTTTGCAATTTTTTTGTGGACTTCAAATTTTTTGAATGAGAGATGTCGCCATGTGACTTGTCGCAAATATGACGAGCCGCATTTTTTCAATTATATGTGGACTGCAAACTTATCTAAATGACAGATGCCGCAAATATGACTTGCTGCAAATGTGACAGACATACATACATACTGATAGACAGACAGACTTTTCTGACACAGGGAGTCTCAAAACGTGAAGATTGGATAAAAACCAACAAAGTCCAATTTTATATAAAACTAATACCTTCTCATTATAGGATGAGAATAAAAAAAATTTTGTTTGACAACGTTTCTGGTATTGTTGGATCAAAAATTCAGTTGGCTACAATAATAAAAATTGAGAAAATGTGTCCTTTTTCTTCTTCTAACATTATAGTCAAATATCGACTTAGTCCTAGGGAGGTGTCGTCTTAGCCCCACGATTTTTCGCTCAAAAGATTTTTCATCATTTCACTTTTTTATAATAATTGATAAAAAAAGCATCGCACTCAAAAATCAAAAGCTACATTTCGTAGCCAACTAAATTCTTGATCCAACAATACCTAAAACGTTTTCAAACAAATTTTTTTTCAAATAAAACACAATTTGAAAAAAAAGTCTGGGCTTAGACCCACTCTCCCCTACTCTAGCAAAATTGTTTGATTAACTGTTTTACGTTTTTGAAAACTTATGCAAAACTTTCCGTGACTTTTTCTGAAATTTCGAATGTCTAATATTAATCCAAAGTGCAATTGAGATAAGCTTGATTTTCCGGCAACGCAGGAATTTTGCAAAATAAATTTAATTCTGCTTCAGAAAAAGGGATTTGAAAAAATCTCTGATCACGTTTAGAATTATAATTCTTTTATAAAATTCTCTGGTGCGAATCAGAGTTTTAATTCTTATGGCCAAAAATTATCTGATGTTTCGAATCGAAATTATAAATCTTTTCCAGAGTTCCCTGTTCCAAGAGAGAAATATTTAAACTCGTTTGAAATGTTTAGAAATCGCTTGAAACTTTTGAAAATCGCTCGAATTCATTAAATGAACAATTTGCAAAAAATTCAAAATCATCCATCGGGTAGACAACCCCTAAATATTTCAGATGATCGGACAGCCGGACAAATTGTAATTTGCGGATGGCTTGAAAACGTAGGTGTTATTTAAAATAATTGTTTATATATAAGTTGAAAAGTTTGTTTTTGGATGTTTCTGGTCTATTATAGTAGTTGCGAAAAAATTATTTAAGCTGATAGCATTCTGCTATATACAAACAGGTACTGCGGTGCGAACAGCCATTTTAATGGCAAAATTTTAAAATGTTAATTTCCAAAACTTTGGGTTTCGGATCTTCCAGGGGCCAGCTCGGATTGTTCCAGGCCGGGTTTTATACTGCCGGGACCCGAAATGTTTTGGTTCGGGATTCAATTGATCCGTCACTAGATTTTCTGGAGGGGAGGGGGAGGGAGTTACCCACGTCAAATCCGATCAGGAAATTTGCATGCAAATGGGTATTCGGATCTGCTACATTCATTCATGGCATTCGACGAATTCACGGAATAACTTGAATTCACGGGATTCATGGAATTCACCGCATTCATAGAACGCACGGAATTCATGGAATTCGCAGGATTTATGGAATTCACGGAATTCGTTGAGTTCACGAAATTCGTGGAATTCACGGAATTCGTGGAATTCATGAAATTCACGGAATTCACCTAATTCATGGAATTCACGGAATTAGTAGACTTCTCGAAATTAATGGACTTCTCGAAATAATTGAAATACAAGGAATTCAGGGAATTTGCGGTATTAATAGAATTCGCGAAATTCATGGAATTCATGGAATTAACTTAATTCACGGAATTCGCAGAATGCTCGAAATTTACAGAATTCATGGAATTTAAAGAATGCATGAGATTCACGGAATTCGCGGAATTAATGGAATTTAAGAAATTCATGGAATGCACGAAATGCATTGAATTAACGGAGTTAGTGGTATTCACGGAATTCAAGAAATTCGTGGAATTCAAGACATTCGTGGAATTCATGATATTCCCGGAATTCATGAAATTTACGGAATTCATGGAATTTACGGAATTCATCGAATTTACGGAATTCACCAAATTCATGAAATTCTCTAAATTCATGAAATTCTCTAAATTCATGAAATTCACTAAATTCATGAAAATCAAGGTTTTCGTGAAACTAACGGAATTCGTGAAATTCATGAAATTCTCAGAATTCGTGGAATTCACGGAATTAATGGAATCAATGCAATTCAAGGCATTCATGAAATTCACGGTATTAATGGAAATCACAGTATTCATGGAATTCACGGAATTCCTGGAATTCATGGCATTCACGGAATTCACTAAATTCATGCAATTTATGTTATTCACGGAATGCAAAGAATTCGTGGAATTCGTCGAATTCCATAATTTCGTTGAATTCCATGCGATCTAACGCTACAGCGCATACATAATTAGCACGTGACTTTTCTGTGCAGTTTATTTGTTATATCAATCTACTGCGCAGCACTAACTTTGACATAAGTGCAATAGAATTCTAGTGCGCAATGAAGTATGACACATTATTCTACTCCGTAGCCTCGAGTTCGATTGAATTCTAGTGCGTAACTACCAATTCCCATAAGTTTACTTCACAACCGGTAGTGCGTTATAATTCTAGTGCGCAACTAAGTATGCCACATAAGACTTCTACGGAGACGGAAGTGCGATATAGCTCTGGTGTGGAACCACTAACGCCCCATAAGTCCACTGAACGGCTGGAAGTGTGATATAACTTCAGTGCGCAACCACCAATGCCGCATAATTCTACTGCGCAGCCGCGAGTGCGACATGAATCTAGCGCGCGACCAAAAACTTCATATAAGTCTATTACGCATCCAGAATTGCGGGATGACTCAAGCGTGCAACCACCTTTGCCCAATAAGTCTACTGCGCAGTCAAAAGTGCGATAGAACTCTTGTGCGCAATCATTGATGCCCCTTAAGTCTACTGCACAGTCGAAAGTGCGATATAACTCTAGTGGGCAACCACCAATACCTCAAAAGTCTACTTCGAAGCCGGAAGTGCGATATAACTCTAGTGCGCAACTTAGTATGCCACATATGTTTACAGCGCAGCCGGCAGTGTGAAATAACTCTGTTGCACAACCAAAAATTCCACATGATTCTACTGCGCATCCGTAAGTGCGACATGAACTAGTGCGTAATCATAATTCGCAAGTCTACTGTGCAGCCGAAAATGCGTCACCACATGCCTTCACATATCTCCGAAATCTTAAATTTGACCACCTTCGGGCAGTATTATCAATAGTGATTGCAGATACGGCCCGATCCGGTATTTTTCGGTTCGGGTCTGCTAGAGATCCGAACCGGAGAATACCGGATCGGTTATATCACGCACAGATCTGAACAAATTATTTTCGGGCGGGTCAAATAGAGACCGTCTGGTTCCAGGTTTTGCATATCTCTAATATAGATATATAATTTCACTGAAATCGTGCGGTGGATTGTCAGAAAATTACTTTTAATTTTCAAACAGAGAAAATTAGTAGCATGTGCCACATTGTCCGACAGGTTGGGTAAGTTGTCGCACGCGGACTTTTTTGGAAGAAATTATATTTAAGTATGTTAATTGATATAGATTCAAAATTTCATATGAATAACGCAAAGCTCAGATTTGAATCTACGTGTTACATATTTTGCCATTACATTATCGAATATATTTTACCTTCTACCGATTGATTTATGTTATGCGCACTGAATTACCCGTTTCTCGTCTATATTAAATTGTAGATCTTATTGATTATTATATTTACCAATAGAATTAAAGATAACCGCTAAGGGTATTATAAGTGTAGAAACAATCATCATCTTTTTGAATGAGAGAAAAAACTGATTGTTATCGTAATAGAGAATTGCATTAGCAATTCAACTGATGAATATTCTAGTACGTAATTAGATTATACGAAAAATTTATCCCATAGTCGTTATCTCTTTCATTAAAAACGAGAGGTTTCTTCTTATCAGATATTCATGTTTCATCAGAGTCACCTTCAAGTAGAAATATGTGCCTTATAAATTCGTTAGAACTGAAGTGACAATTTATGCAATTGATATATGAGCCGCTTAGAGGAAAAACGTAATAAGTCTTATGTTAAAATATAGGGCTCATCACGTTTTTCCTCTGAGCGCCGAATATTCTAGTATAATTCAGAAATATAATAACTACCTTTTTCTCAAATATAAACGAGGGAAGTTTCAAATATAGGCAAATTCTTATTTGGAAAAAAACATTTTTTTTCATAACATGCGCATGGAAACTTTCTGCCAATTCGAGTAGAAATAAGCGGGCGGACTTTCGCCTTTAGTGGGATATCGTGTATTTCAAATGTTTGGATTTATTTCGTAAATTTATATCGCTGTCCTTCGAATTTATTGTATGGGTCATAACAACAATATACCTCTCCCTATCGTTCTCCTACGATAATAAAAAAGAAGGTTCAGGTAGAAGAGAGGACGGATCGGTGCCTCTTTCAGTTGCCTTTTGACCGTCAGTATTGATCTCTGCTAACTTCACCACAGCAGCACCACACATAACCTCGTAGTTTACATTATTCTCACGTGTCATCCAGGTCCAGTGTTATCGTTTCGTTGAAATCGAGTGTTCCGTCGAAATCTCGGTAAATCTGGTCTCTCCAGACTTCCTTTTCAATTCTGGCAGTGACATTTTCTATCTTGCTATCACACGAAAGACAGCGAATGCCGAATATCCGATGCGCTGGTGGCGAATGGCGGCGATGGCTCGCAGAATCTTAAGACAAAATTATAATTATTAATGACATTTCCTGTTTCAGAGTTAAAATTATAATTCTTCACGGGAATTTGTTTTATTTAATTTATTTTGACCATGTACAAACTCAGAATTGTAATTCCTTCAGATCGTTCAAGGTTCCATGTTCCAAAGCAAAAATCCAATCTGACGTCCTCTAGGCGGTTCCTCGTGAATGGATCGAAGCCAGCAGGGACTTGTTGTTCATTCCACTCTAGAACGATGTTCGGATCCAAACTTAGGACCATCTCCCGATCCTGGTAGCACGCTACTGGGATTAGCGTTTTACGAGCGGCACTGGATTTTGCCCGACGTTCTCGCAAGAGTTTCAAAGCTTTGCGCGGGAATCCTTCCTCGATAGTGGAGGGGTTAAACTGGATGACGGTGACATCTTCTGGTGACAGTTTTGGATAGCGCCTCTGGTTCCGGCACTGGACTTTGTGGACGGGTAGGAGGTGTTCCTTCACCTGCACCGGTCAAGACCGTCGTTTCGGCCGCCGCCTTAGCACGCCGTCGGGCCTCCCTCTGCCGTTTGATCAATGTCATTGACCCAGAACTGAGAAGGACGACCTGCAAAGGTGCCTATAGTAGTACTGTGTGAGATACCTTGTGACAACGACTACCCGGAGTCAACTAGCTCCCCAGAAGGACGCCCGAAGGGCCTGAAGAAAGAGCTATTTGCCGGCTGAGAAAGGTGACGGTGTGTAAGTTCGACTTTGGTTGGCCGCTCGGTGAATCGAAAATATTTCACAGCCCTAAAAGGACTTAATTACGTTCAAATGTTACTGAAGTCCTGAAAAGGACTGAAGGTATGTTTGATGGAAGTTGATTTTTATAGAAGTGAAGAAGCAGTCCCGTCTTTTTTATAATTGTTTCTTTAATTCGAATATTCGACCTAGGCTGGAGAGTCGATCAGTAGTCGCGAGGCAGAGCGTAGCGGAGGCTGGAATCGAGTTACTTCGTAGCGAGGTCGGAGACCGAATGTCCACGGTCAATTCAATTCAATTCAATTCAGTTTTGTGGACTTAGATTATATTACTCCTTAAACTAAATTATCCTAGATTATATACAGAAGAAATACTTCAGCTAAGTGTATTGAGCTGTGAGAAGTGTGATATTTTGAAGACCTTACTTTTAATTTTGCAACAAATGCTGCGGTAATTTATCATTAATCCTGAAAGGTGCATCCTCATAACAAAACTTGGATGTATCTTCCAGTATTTCAAGAGTAGAGAGGTACTTTCTATAGAAGTCTTTAGTTAATTTGTAAATTTCATGCTTGATCGTCGTGAATGTGAGTTTTAAGTGAAGCTCAGAGATTTTAGTCTCCCTTTTGGCATTAATAGCCATTCTTAGGCGTTTATTTTGTATTTTTTGAAAATTCTCAATATTTGTTTTGTAAGTGCTACCCCATATGGGAGCCGCATATAGCATGATTGGTCTTATGATCATTTTGTATACCACCAGCTTGTTATAGGTACTCATTTTACTTTTGCTACATAATAAAGAGTATAACGATCATATTACTATAGCTGTGTCGTCAGCGAATAGGGCTATCTTAACGCTATCAGACTTGGGTATATCATTAATATAATATAAAAATAGTACTAGCCCTAATACTGATCCTTGTGGTACGCCTGCTACTATAGATTTATCAGTCGACAGCTTATCATTAATTTGTACCACAAAGGACCTATCGCAGAGATAATTGCTTATTATTTTGATCAAGTATTGCGGTAGGTTATAATCTTTAAGTTTAACAATGAGTCCTTTATGCCAGATGGTGTCGAAGGCTTTCTCCACATCGAGAAAGAGAGCAGTTGTGCTATGCTTAATATTAAAGTTAGTGCTAATATAATCAGTCAGTCGAGCCAGCTGCTGTACCATCCAGTGCCCCGGTCTAAAGCCAAATTGCTTGGGGATAAGTTGTTTGCTGACGTTTTCGTGATCATGAATCCTATTTAAGATTACTGACTCAAAAATTTTGCTAATTGTGGCAAGGAGACTGATAGGTCTGTAGCTTTGAGGAGAGGTTTTATCCTTTCCCGGTTTATATATTGGTAAAATTTTGGCTTTTTCCAATCAGCTGGGAAGTAACCTTGTTTTAGGCATGTATTAAATATATTTGTTATTTGAACTATGGCTTTTTTCGGGAGATATTTCAGTATAATGTTTTGTATGCCATCCAAATCAGGGGTTTTTTTGGCTTCTGTTTTATATATGGCTTTTTTAATTTCTTTTGGAACAGCTAGCCTAATTTCTTCTGTGTTAATTTGAGTTTATACAATATCATTATATTGCTCCTCAATTTTATTATTATTTCAGATTCTCCAAAATTAGAAGTTAGTTGGTGGACTTTTTCAAAGTTATTAATAATTGCTTCTGCTTTTTCTCTATCATTAAATAAGATTTCATCTAAAGTTTTAAGTGGAGGAATGTGTTGTTTTTTTAATCCTTTCAGTGATTTTGCCACTTTCCAGAGAGAATTGTCTGTAGTGCTAAGTGTAGAAAGTTTATCATCCCAATTTTTATTCTTAGTTTCTTGTATTTTTTCTTTAATTTCCCTGTTTGCTTGGTTGACAATAGGTTTTAGAAAAGGATTTCTCGTCTTTTGGATAATTCTTCTTAGTGCATTTCTGTGGTTTATTTGGTTGGATACATTTTCAGGGAGAGAGTTTCTAAATGTGTTAAGTGTCTGGGTAGGAATTGTATCATCTATGACTCTATTTATTATCTTAGTTAGTTCGTCTACACTTTTATCAATTGCTTCAGTGGTGTTAAGGGTGGAGTTTATTATAATATGGGTATTAATAAGGGCTTTAAACTTTTCTCAGTCGGCTTTTTTGTAATTTAAAAATCTAAGAAGGCAGGGAGGCTCTATGCTTATGAGGTCATCACTAAGGAGAATTAGGACAGGTTTGTAGTCTGAAGTTAGTTCATCTAGGACGTCAATTGTTTGGAGGTTTGTTATATTTTTAATGATTGCTAAATCTACTATGCTAGGTCGGGCTTTAGTATTATATAGGTGCAAAGTGAAATTATCTGGCAACTCTAAAGAATAAGGATGTTCATTATTAAAGTTGTAAATTATGCCACCATTTTTATTGTTTCTATAACAGTTCCAGGAAATATGCTTGGCATTACAGTCACTAGCTACTATGACTTTACTGCTTAGATTAAAGATATGATTAAGTTCTTTTGTACAAATGGTAGTGTTAGATGGATCATATATTGCTGCTATATTTATTTTATTTTCCAACTGGATGGCATGCGCTTCAAAGGATTTAATAGTATCTAGTTTGTACTCAATGCAAGGAATGTGATTTTTAACGTACAAAGCTACTCCCCCTGCTGGTCTTTTGCTGGGCCTATGTTTTCTAAAACATTTATATCCCGGCAACCTGGCTTCAGATTTATTGTTAAACCATGTTTCCCCAACTATGAATATGTCAACATCATAGTTTTCAAGAAACATGGGCACTTCATGTTTCTTACTTTCAAAGCCACTGGCATTCCAGTGTACTATTTTAAGATTCTTTATATTTGAGGAGCTATCCATCAAGTTTAGCAGCAAGTTCACTGATCGCTTGTTACCTTTGAAAATTATTTTTAAATTGAAGTAATTTTTCCTTCAGTCTCAGAGTTATTTAAAAACGCTTACCTACATCACAGAGTTGGTTTATTTCCTGGAAGACATTCAGGACATCTTGTATATCAGGAGATTCATTACCTCTGCTTGTAGTCGCTGTTTGTTCTCTATTTCTCAAGAAAAGTCTCCTATTTCCCCATGATGGTGCAGGTTGTTCAGTTCCTGTGTCTGGATATGAAGATCCTTCCAGTTGATTCTTAGTCTTCTTCCCCTCGGTAGTGGTGGAAAGTTTTGCGCTGGATTCTCATTAGCGTATGTCCTTGTATTCTGGAGATAAGGTTTCCTTTTGATTTTGAGTTGCTCCACTTTTGTCAAGTGTTTCTTGTAGGAATCACAAGCACTATAATTTGCGGGATGTTCTCCTTTACAGTTCACACAGGCTAGTTTTTGCTCAGGTGGTTTTGGGCAATTTTCCGTAAGATGATTCTCAAGTCATTTAATACACCGACGTGTTTCGTAGCAATTTTCAGTTCCATGTCCGAATTTCTGGCATCTCCTGCACTGCGTAACCTTTCTCGTGTTGCGGTATTTTCCCCCTCTGACTCTCATGTAACAAATAGGCCTGATTTTGAAGGCATCCTGGACTTTTGCCTCTTTATTCAAAACTACCATATAGACAGGGTTGTCATAGGTAGAGTTTTTATTCTGTCTCTGCAGTTTAGTCTTCAGTCTAAATACGTTCGCTGCTTGTAGCCCTTGCCGCTCCAGATCCTCCTTAATGTCATTATGTAGATCAGTGTAGATAGTCATCGATATATCTTTCCAATATTATGGGAGGCATTTTTTGTTCCTTGCTTTTATTCTTGTCTTCTTCCTGACGTTTGTCGTTAGTATTGGCAGTGTTGGTATTCCCATCTAGTTTGTCCTTGGCTTGTTCGATCTTAGGCAATTCTTCTTCATCCATCGGGGAATCATTTTGGAGGACCAGGAATCTGTTGCTGGTCTAGAATGGCATTAATTTTGCATTTTCTGTTCTGTCATAGGGTTTGAACTTATCGTTACTGTTCTGATCCCAAGACCTCACTTTAAGATTATTTTTACCCTTCATTGCATCACAGTAAATAATCGCAGGGCGGCGAGCCTAACACCTTCCGCCCTACGAGAGAGGAGCGAGCCAAACACCTTCGTCTCCTCGTATTGTATATAACAAAAGGTTCTCTCTAAAGACGTACTCAATTCTACTCAATCCGATCAATCAAACTATTTTTCCAATACATTTATATAAAAAAATTAGCTTTTACGAAGATATTAGAAAAATAGGGCAAAAATGGATCGAATCCCATGCATTTGGTCCATTGTTTTTCCTTAGCATTCAACGAAGTGAAGTTAGCTGGCGGTTGAAGTGAAAATACCTAACGTGTGGCTCGCATTTTAGAGCATTGGAGCGCGAATTTGACAGGTGGTCTGCATGCGGTGTTTGCTTTGCTGCTTACAACTACAGTCTTATGGTCTTCACATATACAGGACATCTCAATTTTCCTGGCAAACCACCCGAACGCAAGCATTACGCTAGAGCGTAATGCTAAAGTAATGCTAAAGTAATATGGCATTATAATTAATAAAAGAAACAAAATAAATATGTAAACTGTTGTAATTACAATAACACGTTAAAATTTACGTTAAATTGTCATGTCGTAATCGCAATAAGTTTCTTTTTCAGCGTTAAAAAATGAAAAAATAATGTGATTGTCATTTTATAAACAATTTCATTTGCCCTAAAATTGATACATTTGCAGGTAAATATCGCAGCACCTATACTGAAAAATTTTCAAAAAGGGCTAATGGCTTTTCAAGACACGTGCTTGGGAACCTTCCTTGATGCACGGACAATTACCTACTGCCAGGAACCCTCGCGGAATTTTCGTGAAAAATTTTTGCATTATATAAAACTAATTATTATAATGCGATTTTTTTTACGAACATTCCCGGAACCTTCTTTGGGCACTTCCATTGATACGCGGACATTTACCTACTTTCGGGAACATCTTGGAACATTTTTCACGAACATTCCCAGAACCTTTCTTGGGAATCTTCCTGGATATGCGGACATTTACCTACTTCCGGGAACCTTCCTGGGACATTTTTCGGAATTCTCAGAACCTTGCATTAGAATGTTCCAGGAATATTCAGCCTTAAGCGTCCCAGACAGCAAAGAGTCCGCCGACTGCAAGCGATCTGCCAGCCCGCAGTCCGATCGATCGGACTGACGTGCAGGCAGATATGCACCTTAATGTGCACACCATTGATGTCTATATAGCCAGCCCGACAGGCGGGACCGAGGCGGTCCGGCGAACTGGATGACCGACGGTCCAGTAAAATGCCGGCCCACGGTGCCGGCATCTTTTTATAATATTAACATCTTTCTTTTAACTTGTACTTTATTATACGCAGAATTTCCCAGTGGGCACAAAAACATTAACGTCCTGAGAACGTTATAAAGACGTTCCTAGGACGTTTGTGTCAGTCCAATTGATTTACTAAAGACTTCCCATGTTCCAAAGACGGTCTTTGGAATATGGGACGTCTTTAGGACATCAATTGGACTGACATAAACGTGCTAGGAACGCCTTTAGAACGTTCCCAGGACGTTAATGTTTTTGTGCCCACTGGGTTCATTACATTCCGTGCTATTTGGAGGAAGAAATTTTAATTTATTAACATAACAAAATATTTTTTGAATTTTAATGTTTAATTATTGATGAGTCTCCATAAAGTTTTGCGCGGCAAATTAATTATTATTGAAGGTGTTAGAAATACATTAATTAAATAAAAAATAATTTTTTTACACGGCAAGAACAGCTGATCCAAAACGCGCATGCGCGTTTTCGATCTTGATCTACTCGCACTATCAGCCTGCAGCGGTCGTGCAAGTCGCAGGCCTGTCGTTCCTCGCCGTTTGCACGACAGACGGGCGTCTAATGTGCCGGACCGTTGTCCGCCCTTCGATCGCATTCAGACTCTGCCGGCCTAACGCGTGCATTTAGCAGCCACGTTGGTCTCCAGCCCGTCAGGCCGATCACGTATCGGCACGTATTGTTATCTGGGGGTGTTGGTTAAATCCGACTTAGACTTAGACTTAGGTAGGGCACTGACTCAATATATATTTTCCAACAAGTATTTAAGTACGAAAGAATGAAAACTTGTCAAATATCCGGAGTTTTCCGAGATCCTTGGAACAATAAAATTTAGAGGAATGAAGCCTCTTGCTGAGGCAATCATTATTTTTACGGAAATTATAAATTTTTCGAAAGGGAGAAATCTTTGGATAGCACAACACAGCATTTGAACGGCGAGAATCGTTTGCAAATTTATATTTTTACTCACAATTCTGACATCACAGAAGTATTTTTAGACGTCATCATACATCTGAAGACCCACAACTTGATGATGGTAAACCTCAATTTTGCGAAATACGTCGCGAAATGGAGAAAACTGGGTACAGAATTGAGATGTCCTGTGTATGTGAAGACCATAAGACTGTAGTTGTAAGCAGCACAGCAAACACGGCATGCAGACCACCTATCAGATTCGCGCTCCAATGCTCTGAAGTCCGAAACATACATTGCCACTTGGAAAATCAGGGCGCCCTTCCTTATCGACCGCGAGTCCAGGCTTCGAATCAGCGGCAGTTTTCAATTGAGAAATAAAAATGAAAAATGCGAATAAAATTGACTACAAAATATTGAAATAGTTTTTGCAGACAGCATCTGCAAATGCACCAATTTTATAGATAAACCAACTTATGATTGTATACTACTATCCAACCGAGCAATTCACGCCTACCCCGAAAGGGAAACGGCTTAATGATATAATAATAATAATAATAAATCAGTACTGGTGGGGCATAAAAGGTTCAAGAATAGGTTGATCGATGCATCTCGAAGACGCGAACGAATACGCTATATATCGTAATTTTTTTAAACCTCTAAGCTAAAATGAAACGACTTCTAAATGTAAGATTCAGCTTCAAATACGATCAAACCTGAACATCAATCGGATCTACGATTCCTCTAAATTTCATGACTATAGCTATTTTACTTTTCGAAATATTGTGAACAGGATAAACTTACACACACATACATAGACATTTAAAAAAAATTGTATTTTCGAACTCCAGGGGTCGAGTTATATCAAAATATGCCAAAAAAGTAGATTTGAAAACGTAGGTCATTACAAGGCTTCCTCTTAGAGGGGAAAAAATATTTCAATTCAAAAGCTTTACATTGTAAAATAAATAATTTTGAACGCTTTCAGTTAGAAATGATAAAATTTCCATTCCTAGAATTTTGAAGGAACCAATTTTCATATTTCTAATCTAAAATTAATATATTATAATCATTTTCAAATTGGCCTCTTTTTAAAATTTTAATCTAAAACTATTTAATATCAAAATTTTTTCATTCTAATTTTTAGTCTGAAATTTTTCAATTATAGGAGAGTTTGATTTTAAATTTGTCAGTTCCAAACGTCATTTTAAATATTAATTAGTGCCTCTTAAATCAGTTAGAATAGAGAAAAACGGATTCAAAAGTTTTCGTAGATTTTTTCCGTTCACTGATTTTGTATGTTACAATCTTTTTTCATGGAAAATAGAAATGAGAGTTATCACCTTCGCGGACCCTTTTCTTTTCTTGGTATCTAAAGTCCAGGCTGATTGTTCAATTTCGACGAATTTTGTCGAGACAAACGAGATTGCCGAATTCCAGATGTCAGGAGACCACGTCCATTATCTCTAAGAAACTGGCGATAGAACTCCCAGTTCTTAATAATCGCAGATCACGCACGGCACGAGCCTTCTCAAGAAAAAGGCCCCTGAAAAAAATACTGCTACTTTTTTGATTCTGTCAACTAACAAAGAACGAAATTCCTTCATGAAGAGAAATTTAAAATTAAATTTTACAAAGTCAAAATTCTAAAGGTTGCAGCTTTAGAAGCAATACAAACTATATAATTCAACAAAATCAATTTTTGCTCTAAATGTATAATATGCTAAATTTTACGTCTTTTGGAACGAAGATAATTTCAGAACATTTTTCGGATCCATAATCTACATTTATAATAATGAAATCACTTTGTTGTCGTTTCAACTATAATACTGAAGATGGTCGCAAATTACCCTAGCACACTTTGCGTAATTTCTAAATTGCATTTCAATGGTCAATTAGTCACGCGAGATTCCTGATCTTGTGCAGATGGGGTGCTTCAAAATCTCACATCATAATCATCTTGAAAATTATCACCTTCTAGAAGCAAATCATCTGGAATTCCATGAGTTCAATTTTAGAATGTAGAAAGAGCTTCTATTTACTCAAAATAATATTTTAAAACACGGAAATCTCATTCCACTTGTTTGGCACCATAATTTTCAGAGTGTTAGATAAACATCTTATTTTAGAAAAAAATTGCCAACACAATATCTCGGGTCTCATATGGGCCTTAAATTTCAGTTGTTCATTCAAAATTCAAACGTTAAATGTTGACCAATTTAAATCAAAGCAGAAATTAATAATGGGTAAAAAATATTATAATCTTGGGGAAACTCTTGGGCCTAGTGTAATTAACAGGGAGGGCGTAGGTCAGGGAAAACCTAGAAATCAGGGAATAGTCAGGGAATCTTTTAATGGTCAGGGAGAGTCAGAAAAAAGTCAAGGATTTTTATAAAAATCGTGTCAAGAATAATAAATTGAAAATTTTAGAATTTGAATTTAAAAATTATTTTATTCCGTTAATGAAAGATTCTATGTTATAAATGTACAAGATAAGGATACTGGGCTCAGAATAGTAATAGCTACGAAAACTGAAAAATTGTTGAAGAAGAAATTAAGGAATTTTGAAAATTAAGTTTTGCGGCCACCCTGTTATAATATTCTTGTTAGTAATTTTCTTGCCTTGTATTTCTATTTCTTTTTTCTGCAGTTGTTTCCTGTTGATGGTTATGCTTTTAGTTAAACAGTTTATTTTATGGATGAGAATTTCACAATTTTAATAAAAAGACGTCCTTTTTTGTTAAAAATTCAACTTTTTTGTTGAAAATTCATCTCTTTGGTTGAAACTTTTTTTTACTGAAAATGTAACGTTCATTTGTTGTTTGTAATTGATCTTATTTAGTTGAAAATTGATCTCTTTTGGTAGAAAACTAATATATAACTGATATTCTGTATTTATTGAAAATTCGTCTTTTTAATTGGAAAATTCATAATTTTAGTTAAATATCCATAATTTTAGTTCGAAATTCCTTTCCTTGGGAAAAAATTGAACTATTTTGTTAAAAATTCGTTTTTTTATTGCGAATTGCTTACCTCGAAAGGGGTATGGCCTAATTATCGCAAAATTAATCTTTTCGGTTGAAAATTCGTCCTTTTAGTTTTATTATTCATCACTTTCAACAGAAATTTTATCTTTTTACGGTTGAAATATCAACTGTTACATTCTTTATTGATCATTTATCTTTCTAGGTTGCAAATTCAACTATGTTGTTAGAAATTCAACTTTTTGTGGCAAATTTAACAATTTGATTAAAAATTTAACTGTTTTTGGTTGAAGTTTAATCTTTTTTGATTAAAAATTCAAACACTTGGTTAAAAACTGATCTTCATAGCTTGAACATTCAACCGTTTTGATGAAAATTTGTTTCTGTAGGTTAAAAATTAAACTGTTTTGATGAAAAATGGTCTTTTTGGGTTGAAAGTTCAACTATTTTGGCAGAAAGTAAACTTTTTGCCAAAAATTTATATTTTTCTGTTGAAAATTTAACTGAAATCTTTCTGGGTTAAAAATTCTTTCTTTTGGTTCAAAAATTCATCGGTTTTAGTAGAAATTGAATCTTTTTAGGAAAAAAATTTTTGGTTAAGTTAAAAATTAATCTTCTTTGGTTGAGGATTCAACTATTCTGTTGAAAATTCGTCTTTTTTGGTTGAATTCACCTGTTTTTTATTTCAAATTAAAATCTCTTTTGGTTGAAATACCTAGTATTACATCATTGATCTCTCTGGTTGAAAGTTCGTATTTTTCAAAATTGAAATTTCCTGTTCAACTGGAAATATAACTTTTTCTGTTTTCGCTTAAAAGTGATCTGTTTTAGTTGCAAATTTGTCTTTTTTGGTAGAAAAATGATCTTCTTATTTTGAAATTTGTAATTCAAGTTGAAAATTCAACTGCTTCACAGAAAATTGGTCTTTTGGCTTCAATGTTTAACAAATTGAATAAAATTTTTTTCTTTCCTGACTAAAGAATATATATTTGTGAAAAATGCGTCTTTTTAGTTGTAAAATTTATTATTTTCATTGCAAAATCATCTATTCGGTTAAAAGTTTGAATATTTGGTTGAACATTATTTTTCTAAATGAAACCTTCACATGGTGGTTGATAATTTACCTTGTTGTTTGAAAATTTATCTATTTTGTTGCGAATTCGTCTTGTTTGGTTGAAATGTCAATTATACTATCTTAAATATGTCACAGGATTAAAATGCTGGTCTTTGATTATAATTATAATTAATGGTCAGGGAAAATGAAAAACTGGTTAGGGAAAAATCATGTAATTTTTAAAATTATGTTTTTTGGCCACTCTGATTAAGGATGGTATGTCGGTGCCTCGAGCAATCACGACTCAGCCACATCTTTGTGGCTGGCTAGTGGCTACCCTATGCATACTGAATGTTGCTACCAAGCAGCCGCGAGGAAAGAATTTATTACATGAACTAATTTAGAGCCACGTGATCTACGAACGTGCTCGAGAGTCCGGTAGGGATGAGTAGTCGATCTCGAAGCATATTACAATAATGATGCATGATAAGCAGAATATGATGATACAGAAATTGCGACCACATCTTCGATACTGATCTTAGAAATCAGAAAACAAGGACTCAAGAACATTGAAATTTATATTCTTAGCTATGGTCCATGATTATAGATCCTAAATTCAAACGAGCGTTAATGTGAGAAAGGTATGCGTAGCGTTCTGAAGATTCGCGATCGATATTTCAAGGATCTAAATTTAAAACTAAAGATTTAAAACATTATTGTAAAACTTTAGGTATGAAGAAATTACGAAAGCAATTATATTTTGAAATAAAAAGTAAAGAACAACGCGCGCCTATTATACGTTTCTTATTTTCATTGCCTAATCATCATATTAAAACATATGTTTTAGTTTGAAGTACCGTCCACCGGGGTAATTATGGATCAAAATTCGCGAATCTTGCAGATCGCGGCTACGCCAAACATCAGAAAATATACTCCTTTTTTTTACTATTTATAATTGTTCTTAAGAGTCTTCCAAAAATATTCTGCAAATATCCAAAAAAGACTCTTCTTTGAAGTTATTAATAATCAAAATGTTCGCTTTTTAATAAAAGTATGTAAACATTTTCCTCTTGTGTCCAGATCATATGGAAATCTTTTTCTGGACATTTGCAGAGTATAATGATATGAATAATTAGAATTCTTAACTGTTGATCATAATTCAATCCTAGGTCTATGATGTTATTGCCATCCAGCTTATAGCCAAGCAAAATCGGATTTGGGTTTCTCTTAAAAGTAATTATTTTTCATTTCTGAATATTCATTTCAAATTCCAGCTCCCCACGCAATTTCATAAACTCCCTGAGCTCAATCTGCAATGTTATATATTCTCTTAAGAAGTTAATTTGTATGTATAACTTTGTATCATCAGAAGAAATGAGTTTATTTGCCGCAGTTGCTACATTGATATTAAAGAAAACTGTTGAAGAAATGGGGCCTAGATTAGAGCCCTGCGGAAATCGAGAGGATGGTGTAAAGGAAGTAAGATTATGTTCTGCATATTCGACATAGTGTTTTCTATCTAGTAAAAAATATTGCAGTACCAGAACTTCTATTGTGGTTAAGTTTATCAAAGGATGTGTCTATATCTAAATATATTGAATAAACCTGTTTCCAATCTTTTAAGGCTTCAGCTACGAACTGAATGTAGAATGCTGGGTTTGTTAATGTGGATTTACCAAAAACAATAAACACGAACACATTATTTTTCACATTTCACTAAAAAAACTTTCAATAATTAGATACAAATCCCTAATTTATTAATTAGCAAATTTAACACGGAATGCGTGACCAAGCGCACAAGCGCCGCTTTTTAGATTGTGTAAGGTGGCATCAGCAAGCAAACGCGTTCTGGTAGCGAAATAACGAGGCTTTCCTTCATCCAAAAGCATTTTGATTTTTGAAGAGCTCAAGTGGTTTTTTACATGTTTTTTTTTTCAAGATTTCACAAGAAAAACTTTGATTGAGACCGAATCATTTGATGCTACTGAGTTCCACATTGCATTATGACAGTCATTACAGTACAGCTGGATCATGCAAGTGATGTGAGATTCAGCCATACAAGTCTATAACTTAGGAAAACCATTTAAGGTAATTTACGGGTAAAATATTACTGATCTAGCTATAATACGTAATCATGATGGTATATCTAAAATAGCCATACCATGTGGTTGTAGCTGAGTAAGCAATACAATATGATTGGAATAACCAGAATTATGCGTGTACCATCCAATTATTTCTTTCAGTTTGAATGAATCGTATATTATTATATATAATTATTATCTGTTTGTTGTAAAGGTAGAGGAATTATCAAAAAAGAATGATAAGTAATTGTGTGTGTAACTTGTTACGTGTTAAAACAAACTTTTCTTTGAGGCTTACCACAGGTGCAAACAGATGGTGGCCTGTGCTCAGTAAGAAGAAGAAAAGTGATGTTGCAACAGGTTCTAACTGCTTCAAAGATTTTTAACGATCGTGAAAGAGCGTGAAATCAAGGATATGATACGCAAACGTAAGATCGTGGAGGTTTTTTTCGCGAAATGTTTTGCACTCGTATTCTCGCAGTTGAATATTGCGTAATTGCACAAACACCTGAACCGGCGATCCCGCGAAGCCCTTTAGTCGAAACAAGGTTCATAAATTTTCCACTGTTCCTCTTCAAAAGGCGCAATTACACTCTCTCCAAGAAATGAGGAATCTATCCGTAAAGAATTTACTGTGTTTGTAGCATAAACAAAAAAGCTTTTGAAATATAGTTTTTTTCTATAAAAATATAAATGGTGTAAATAATTGAAGGATCCTGGAACATAAGGGCGTAAGCCGAATTTTCGAAGTGCGTTTTATTGACTTAAACTAAATGCTTTTAACTAACTCATGTCTCAGTGAAAGATCATTTTCCAGTTCGATTTAGAAATGGGTCAACATCTATGATTGTTTTTTTTTTTGTCTTTCAAGTGATTACTACTTTTTGGCTGCTCTTTTGACTATTCAAGAAAGCTAGGTTATGCCTCAAAAGTTTTTTCTTGTTTCTTATTCAAATGAATAAATAAAAAAAGTTGTGCTACTCCTTGCGTATCAATATTTTCGTTTTTGAGGACGCGCCGCACCCGGTAATAGCTCTAAAGTTTTTTCCTTTTCTTTTAGTTGAAAAATAAGAAAATGATGCTATTTTTATTGTGACCGTTTTTTTGGATAAGCTTGCTTCTTTCAGGATCTTCCTTGTATGGTTCGATAGACAAGTAGTTTCTTGTTTGAAAAAAAAGGAAATGCGATAAAGCTAGACAATTTTTTGTGTATCCTGCCAAATTCGAGTTTTTGAACGAAAGCCCTTATACACTGGGAACCTTTAACTGTGTAATGTTTGAAATATCTTGGAAGCTTTTGCAATAATTCAAAATATTTTGCAATTTTCGTGAAATCTTTAAAATATTTTGACATTTTTATTATTTTCAAACATTCTAGAAATGTTGAATCATTATATTATTTTCTCTTGCAAAAGTCAAATTTTCCATTTAAAAATGTCTTTTTATGCTTCGATCATAATTTATTATTGACAAGTAAAATCGAGAGTAAAAGCGATTTATGTTAGCATTTATTGAATTATGAATTGGATAGGATCTTTCACCGTATATCTACAAATCATTAAAAAAATTGAAACTATAAAAATCATAATTGTAACAAGGAAACTAAATAATTTAGAAAGCAAACTGTAATTTCAAGAATTGTAAGTTTTCTTTTTTTTTATATAAAAATGGAAATGGTCTAAGTAACTGTGTAATTTTCGAAATCACTGACTCTGGTGTACACTCAAAAATCTAGGTGTCAACCTCTCGAAATTTCTATTTTGAGGAATCTGTTTTATTTTTTTTGATTTCGTGGCTGTTATTTCTCCTAAACGTTTGGCACTACTCTCGAGTGTCACAGAAGTTACTGGCACTTTCATCGGAAAAGGATCAATTATATTTAATTCAAAAAATACACTAAAAGTTTAATTATTGGATCAGCTAAAAATTTGATAAATTCACCAAGGGAAGCCAAGATGGAGCTCCCCTGGCGATCTTAAAGATTTTAAGGCATTTTAGGAAATTTCACAAGCTTTATAATAATGTATTGAATCTCCAAGGATTTCAAGCGATTTCAAAGATTTATTAGGGATTTTGAGGGATTTCAAGGAATTTCACGAGATTTAAAGGATTTGATTGAATCTCTAAGGATTTAAATATTTCTAGGGATTTGAACTGGATGTTAGAGAACTTCAATCAATAAGTTTAATTCCATTTATATTCAAGGAATTTTAAATTATTTCTAAAAAATTAAATACTGAAGAATTAAATGTTAAGGGATTCCCGGTGATTCCAAAGATCCAACAAATTTTGAAAACATTGTTTTTTATTTTATCAGAAAAACTGTTAATAGTTGAGGAAAAATTCCCTATTTCATTTCCGTTAGTTTGTGAATTTATACTGATAAAATAACTGAAAAAATTTGGAAAATTTCCAAAAATGTTCTAGCGTTTTCTTATTCTCAAACTTCTTCAAAAATTTATTTTTCACAAATATTGAAAAATTATTTTTTTAATTTCAACAAGAGAAAACACCAATGGGTCAGGAAAAATATCCTATTATTTATATTCCTGGTTATTTTCCACTTCCGAGTAGTGAAACGACTTAAAAAGTAGAGAAATTTCCAAAATTTCATGTTTTTTTTTTGTTCTGAAATAGGAAATGTTACCTACCAAATTGTTGGAAATATTACCAAAATTTGTTACAGAGTATGCAATGTAGCAATCCTACGCAATCTTGCAATCTAGTTTACACAAAAAATTCGAGAAATTGACCTCTTGAAGTTCCCTATTCTCACTAAAATATTCTTTAGGATGACTGAAGCCTGTATTTATTTATAATTAACAAAAGTGATGAGCTTCTGCAGAATGATAAAACGATTTGGAACAAACTAAAAATTGAAACAAAGGAACAAGGAAGGCGGAAAGAAGAAGAACCATCTAATGAAATTGTTTTTCCTCCTTGATACTTTACTTGCCTGTGTGATATTTTTAGCTACACCCTCGAGGAAGAAGAAATGGAACTGCAAGACAGTCGTATATAACTATATAGTGCAGTTTTTCGATCCCCTCCTTAGATCAAAGTAAGTACCAGACGTGAAGTATCGAGACCACGATTTGAAAGCTCTAGAAGCTATCGACGTAAATCAATAAGGGGGTACTATAGACCAGCTGCCGCTGGACATACCATGGGCGATCGCGTTTTCAACCCATCTACATTGTAAGAAATCGCGCCAGTAGCCCCATAAATAATGATTTCGAGCAACGGTTGGTCCACAAGATTTATACTCCAGGCTCGATTGTCTTTTACGTGCAAAAAAGTATTGTCATATTTTTCTTAAGTTCTGGCAAAGTCAGTGAAGATCGTACCATTCATCATTTTATAAATACTCCTTACGATTTAGATAGGTTTACAAAGTGTTCAATTCAAATTGTCAATTTTATTAATTCCTGAAATCTGAGAAAGGAAGAATGAGTATTGAAATTTCAAGATCAATGCTTTATTTTACTTTAGATTTCATAATTCATAGAGGTGTAATAGAATTATTTTAATAAATATAGGGGAAATCACCTTCATTCATACATTTAACTGAATGAAACATTTTTTTGAAATGTTTATCAACATTATAAGCAGAGTTTAAAATTTAAGTAACAATATATATTGACACAGAGCGTTCGTTCTTTATTATTTATGAATATTTTGGGACTTTTCATTTGACATTAAATTTTACAACCTTAGGTAACCAACAGTAGATAATCAACAGTATATGATAAAATATTTGCGAACAATTTTACTGTAAAAATTGGAAAATTGGTGTAAATAATTACCTACAAAAATAGTGTAAATTTGCAGTTATTAAGGAGCCCACAAATTTTAATCATCATCACAAGCTATCTTAAATGGTATGGAATTTAAAAATCTCGCACCAATCGTACCAATGTCACTGAATATCAGAGATAAGAAACTGTCTAAAATTTAAGCTTTTATGATATCTCGTAAAATAATTATAGTTTCAGCTATTAATTACTTCATAAACTTATTTTAATTTGAGGACACTAAAGATAAATTTGTAATGATCAAGAATTGGATATTCTATCATGTCCAAGAGCAATACCAGAAATTATTGTCTATTGATGGATAGAGGTTGCAAAATCATACCCTCGAGAAGGTCTGATGAAAATGTTTAATAGAGCTAATTGAGTAGCTTCCTGATATTTTTTTCTATATGAATATTGAATGGAATATGCAAGCTTCATTTGAATAAGAAAATCTTCCTTTCTTTGTGCAAACTGATGCAATTGAACGCCGGGAGCTTTCTCCTAATCATCTAGGATTCATTCATTCTGTCCACTTTGAAACTCCTATGTTTCACTCTCTTCTGGTGTGTTCAACGTGAAGTTCTTCCCCTTGCATGGAAATGCTCTATCGCTGATTTGCAAGTTATTAATTTTGCATTTTGGATTAAAATTAGTGACTTTTGGAAAACGTAATGCAAAATTTGAAAATGGCTTATTTTTAATGACATAGTTTCCAAATCCTAATTTAAGAATACTTCGATTTTTGACGAAGTTTGGAATAGTTTAATTTTCAACGCTTGAAGTTTAAATTCACTAATGTTGAAACATTTAAATTATAAAGCATATCATTTTTAAAATGTTTAAATAACTGAACTTTAAAAGTTCACAATATTCCAAATTCTTCCATTTGAAATTATGAAAACGACAAATGTATCCAAACACCTTACATGCCACTTGATACTGCATTATACGATACTTAATAATATTTATCATCTTTAAAATTTCTATAATTTCAATTAAAAATTATAATATTTAATGAGCAATTCTGAAACAGTTTTAGTTTGAAACCACTATTACTAGGCACTGAAAATTAAATTTGTTTTTATTTGAAAATATTCCTAAATGCCGAACATTTCAAACTCACCTTAAAAATAAACAATTTCGAATTGAAAGGCTTAAAATTGTGCAATTTCAAACATTGGAATTATAGCGATCTGGTTTTTTATTCTTTTTTTATTTTCAATGTAATATTGTATTCATTAAATAATTTCTTTAATATAGAATGGTTACAACTTTAGAGTTCTTTAGAGTTCGAATTAGTTTAAGTTTCAAGATTCCATAATAGACATTTTTTTATTTATAGTGTTTTCCATTTCAAATTACTTCATTTGAATGTTTTTTTTAAGATAACTCAATTTTTAATGTTTATAATTCACAATTTTTCTATTTTAAATGGTGAAAATGATTATGACTTTATTTTCTGAAATTAGAAACATTTAACCCATAAATTTCAATGTTAACTTATAATTTTTTCATGTAGGAACAATTTGAAATTCTAGAGTTACACTGTTTCACAAGCTTTAACTTTGAAACATTTAATTAATTTTTGAATCTAAAATTGTTAAATTTTAATCGCTCTGAATTGAAAATTATTTAAATTTAAAAGTTTTTCAATAATTATAGTAATAATTGGGAATAATACAATTTTGATTTCACTGAACTTTAAATGACCAATTATCAAAATTCCAATATAAATTTGTTCGATTTTTAACGTTTTGAATTTGTCTTATTTTCTAAATTTTAATATGAAATTATTCCATTTCCGGACTCTTGAACTAAAAATTAAACTATTCAATTTTTAATGCCTTGAATTGAAGATGATTCAATTTAAAATCCTTTCTAATGAAATTGATTAAAATACTTAAAAATTTTAATTATTGTATTTTAAACGCTTTTTTATTTAGAAAGTATACAAGTCTTATTCCTTTTGATTCCGTTTCAAATATTGCCTCTTTCTCCAAACGTCACTTTTTCTACAATTATTTGATTTGGGACGGTTTCAATTCAAAATCGTTCAATATATATTTTTTTGATTTCAAACTCTTTTAAATCGGAATTATTGATTACTGTTTTTAACATTTTTATGGCTTCAATTTCACAATTAAAAGTGAAATGGTTGAATTTTAAAAAGCACAATATTTAACAATTTAAAAATAGTTAATTTTTGAACCATTTAAATTTACTCAAAATAATCAAAATTTTAAAGGGTTTGAGTACAGAACAGTTTTCATGTCAGAATTCTTGGTGACTAAAAATTTTCTCAGTTTCGAATGAAGTTCAGAATTGTTTAATTTTAAACGTGCCGTAGTAGCATTTTTTAATTTTTAATCTTTACGTGTGAAATTACTTTCTATTTTGGTAGTTTTCTTTAGAGGATAATTCAATTTTAGACGTACATTACTGCAATATTTTTCATTTTAACTGTGAAAAAGTCAGTGAATATTTCTTATATTAGAAAAATTGGTCAGTCAACTTTAAGGCTCTTCAATTTAAAATAAGCTCATTTAATTTGAGACGGTTTGAATTAGAAATGATACAGTTTCAACCTTTTTCATTGCATTCGAAATATTGATCTTTGTTCGACATGTTACCTAATCTAAAATTGTTTAGTTTTAAACGCTTCCAGTTTAAAATCTCTCAATATATTTTTGAAAATATTTAAAGCGTTTCAATTCGCAATTATTTATTATTATTATTCAAAAACTTTTTAAAACTTGATATTTAATAAATTTTCTAATAAGGTTTTTCAAATTTTTTATATTTTTATATTAGAAAATAAAAATACAGAAAAGTGAGCGCGTGCTTTTCTCGCGTGCATTTACTTCTAGTTATTATCAATAATTATTAAAGTAATAACTTGAGATGTAATTGATACATACTGAAAAAGTTTCTCTTATAAAATGAAATTTAAGTGCCGTTTTCTGCCGCAGCTCTTGTTTATAAATTTCAGAACTTTTTCGTTGAGTGTCATAACTCACTATAAAATACGAGACGTTTTTATAGACTGCTCTTCTCTGACGGTAGCAGCTAACTTACACTTAGCCACTTTTCGCAGAAACTCACTTTTACATGATAATGTTCCCCCTGCTAACAGCTACAATCTTGTGTGATAATTTCACAAAGTTTTTTCCCCTGTGAAGCTATTTATTTAAAAAAAACGTAGAGATTTATTTGCATGATAATATACTCTCAAAAGTATAAAAATCAAAAAGAAGTCGAATACGCAAGTATATCTAAGGTAGGAAACAAGAATTTCGAGAATGGCCCAAAGTATTTATTATGGTATTTATTAGGTTGAATAATGTAGTCCTGTAATAAAATTAATATTTACATAAGTTTAAGAATACAGTTTTATAAATAATAAAAAAGAAATCAGTGTACTCGACGGTGTTATATCTATATATGTCCTGCTGATTTATATGTATATGATCTATGTATGCAATAATAATCAATTATATATAGTATTAATTGCCTTCCTCCAAACGTTATTGAATATTTTATTTTCAAAACGTACGTATATGAGGATATAATTTATTATAAAATATATCATATTTTTATAATATTGGATTCATCTCTTTTTTGTTCTTTATTATAATTTTATAAACGCACTGGAAGTCACCTGGCACCCCAAGCATATTCTTAACTTCATGATTTTTTCTAAAGCTAGAAACCTAATTTTTGCCCAATGTAACAATCATTTTCGATAAAGTAACCCTGAAAGAGTTCTTAGAAATTTTATCAAGTCGAAATTTCATACCGCTGTTACTGCTGAAGCATTTTTTAAGTGGGATCTCTAAAGACCCCTTATGCACTTTATGATATTCTGAGATACGTGTGCGCGTTAGGTTTTCCTTTCTTTGAGGTAATGCTATTGTCTCGAAATTTATCTGTGAAAATTTATATAAGTCATACTTATGTCTTATATTCATGTAGAATCTTATTACGTTTATTAACTTTTAAATATTATTAGCCACACATAATAGTCTAAATTCAAGGCAATACAATACAATTTTTCATTTTTCATTTGTGAATATAATTATGACTAAAATTTAGCATTACCCTCAAAATGATTCGAATACATTTTTTTGGTCAAATTTTCATATTTTTCAAATACTGGAAATGTCTTTAAATATAATTGATAGAAAGATTTTTCCTAGCTGATATATGGTCAAATATAAACAGGTTTATTTAATACTGGAAATGCGTTTAAATATTCATGAGAGGTAGATTTTTCCGAGTTGGAGTATGACCACCTATAAAAAAGAGTTTTTTTTTAATACTAGAAATGGGTTAAAATATAAGTGGTAGAAAAATCTTTTCGGTTGAAAACACATTTCGTTGGTTAAAAATATAACTATTAGGTTAAAAACGCTTTTAAAAATTCAAATATTTGTTTGAAAATTCATGTATTTTGTTATAAATTAATTATTATTAGTAAAAATTAATCTGATTCGTTGAAAATTTATATTTCTTGTTGAAAATTCACTTCTTTGATTAAAAATGAGTTTTTTGTTACTCTACCTAAATTAATTTTTTACTGAAAATTTGACTATTCAATTTTTTGTCGGAAATTGATATTTTTTCTAGAAATTTAATCTTTTTGATTAAATATGCATATGTTTGGTTAAAAATGTTAACTATTTCGTTCAAAAAAATTTTATTTGGTTGAAAATTGAATTTTTACTGAAAATTTAATTATTCTGTTTTAAGTTCAAAATGTACCTATTTTAGGTGGAAAATCTTCTTTTTGATAGAAAATTATTATTATTACTTTCTTAAAAATTCTTTTTTGTTTTTTTTTTGTTTAAAAATTTACTTTTTTAACTGAATTTAGGTATTCTATTTTTTGTAAAAAATTGATTGTTTTTAGTTAAAAATTCATGTATTTTATTTAACAAAAATTTTTTCGGTAGGAAATCAATCTTTTGGGTTGAAAATTCAATTACTTGGTTAAAAATAATTTTTTTTTGGTTGAAGATACATAATTTTAGTTAAACATTCACTTCTTTGACTAAAAATTGAACCATTCTATTTTCTGTGAGAAATTTATCTCTTTTCATGGAAACTTAATTTTCTTGGTTGAAAATTCTTCTGATTTATTGGAAATTCCAATAATTCGTTAAAAACTTATTTTATTTGATTAAGAATTTTTTTTAGTTGAATATACATGTCCTCTGTTAAAAATTTGTTTTTTTATTTAATAGAGCATTCATCTTTAGTGTTGAAAATATAAAATATTTGGTTAAATTTTTGTTTGTTTGTTGGAGATTTATTATTTTAGTTAAAAATTCATTTCTTTGGTTGGAAATTTAACTAGTTTGTTAAAATTGAAAATTGAATTAATTTTTTAGAAGTTTCATATTTTCGGGTTAAAAATTCAATTTTCTTTTGAGGAATTGTTATATTCTGGTTGAAAACTCGACTGTTTTGCAGGAAATTTGTATTTTTGTCTTGAAAATTCAACATTTTGGATGAGATTTTTTTTCTTTATAGTCGAAAAATCTTTTTGAGTTGAAAACTCAACTACGGAATTAAAATTTCAGCTATTTGACGTAGGTATTACGTAATTTTTGTTTAACACCTTATAAAGTTTAATATGACTGTTGTCACTAGAAGGGTTTTAAGTATTTTCATTAAAAACGAACATTTGTCTTGCATTGACATAATTGATCGTATAGGTGCAAAGTTGGTTTTAAACCTATAAAAAATTTAGAACGGTCCGCGAAAATGAAAAATTGGTCGGGAAAAAGTCGCGGGAAATCGAGGAATTTCGAAATTTTGATTTTGTAGCAATCTGACATTCGCGGTCATGTTACCTTTTCTTTTACTATATTTTTTATATCCGAAATTTACACGGGTACCCGGGTATGAACAAAGTTAGCACCTTATATTGCACCTAACTGCTCATATTAGACATACTAGACTATAAATTGAATTGTTTTTCAAATAAATATTCAGCTTCAAAGATTATTAACTAATTCTAGCTTTCAAAGTTTGTAATATGTAATTTTATCTTAGACTGAAATTGTGTCTGAAAAGTATAAACATAATACAGGTAATGTAACGTGCATTTGCATGTAATAAATATGTACTGGCACATTTATGAGGTGTGCTTTTCATGCCAGAGTGATGGGAATGCAAAGAACGAGTCATAATGCTATAGTATTATTGTATCGTCTCCTAGGGCCATCACTTAAAGGTGTTTAAAGCCATCATTACTCGCGGACAGCAAGCACTAGCAGACTACGTAAATTATTGCCATTTCATGACATTCTTCCTCAACCTTTCAATACTGCGAATTATTCTTTTCCAGCTGCCTGGCTCTAAAAACTTTGTCGAAAGTTGAACGAGTACATTGAAAAGGAAAATAATGGAAGAGAACAAAAAAACTTCAAAAGTTTAACGTGAAATGTTGCGAGAGAAGAAGGTATTATTCGGGTGAAGCCAAGTTCTACAGAGTAAGTAAGGCGGACCAGATCTACTTTCTTTTTAAAACTTTACAACTTTCTGGAAAAGAAATGACAATTCTTTTTTTGGTAAAAGATACATTGCTCACAAAATTGTTCTGTATTCTTAATAAATTCTTTCGAGTTTACGGGTGAAAATAAAAAATTAGAATTATTCGATTTTGAATTAAATGCAAAAAACAGAATTTCAAATCAACATAAAACGTACTTTTTTAATTCATATTAATTACAATTAGTGTAATAATAATGACTTGCAAGATTAAGAAGTACGCTCTTATTTTATAATTATAATTTCGAAAGCAATTGCAATAATTACAGAGGTATCAGTTTACTAAGTACTGTAAGTAAAATATATTCAAAAATACTTATTCATAGGATAATGAAAATAACAGGAGAAAAGATATGGAAAGTCCAAAGTGGAGTTATGCCAGGAAGATCATGTACGGATCATATAGTGAGCTTTAGACAGATCACAGCAAAAAGTTTGAGAGTAAGGAAACAAGTTTTCTGTACATTTGTTGACCTAAAAAAAGCGTTTGACGATGTGGATTGAAGTAAACTTTGGGAATCGCTGAAAGAGTAGAGAGTCAATTAATAGCTCCTACCAGCAATGAAAACAATATATGCTTGTAGCAAAGCAAGTGTAAGGGTTAATAAGAAAATAAATGACTGGTTCGATATTTTGCAAGGTGTGAGGCAAGGATGCGTTATATCTTCATTGCTTTTCATTATATTCATGGATAAGTGTATGAGAATGGCCCTCTTCGACGAAGAAGGTGTGGATCTCGGAACAGTGAGGGGACGTGGGTTAGCATTCGCAAATGATGAGGTTGTTATGGCGGAGTCAATCGAAGACTTACAAAGAATGTTGAGCAAAGCGAATACAAGTTAAAAGAACATGGGCCTCAAAATTAACGTAATTAAAACAAAAATGATGGTGTTTAATGGAAAGGGTGAGAAAACAATATGCAAGATTGTGCTAAATGATGAGAAATAGAACAAGTTGATAAGTACATATACCTTGGTAGTGTATTCAGCAATGACGGAAAGATAGATGGGGAGATAGATAGGCGTATGAATGAGGGTAAGAAAGTTATCGGTAGAGCGGGATCCATTGTCAGGAGTTCAAATATATCACGTAAAGTCAAAATAGCAATATATAATTCTATACTTACACACACCGTGCTGTACGGTAGCGAGACCTGGACATACCAAGAAAAGGATAAGAATAAAATAACGTAGTTGACATGCAATACCTGCGCATGGAGTGCGGTAAAACGCTACTGGACAAAGTGAGTAACGTAAGAATCCTCAAAGAATGTGGTATAGATAAGAAACTATTTGACAGAAATGAAATAAATTTTTTGAGATGGTTTGGGCATGTTGAGAGAATGAAAGATGAACGACTGACGATAAAAGTATATCAATATAAAGTTAATAGCAGTGCATCCAGAGGCAGAGCGAGGAGGCCATAGAAACATAAGATCTTGCATGAAGAAATGCATGGACGTGAAGGAAGCTGAAGAGATATGCCAGGACAGAAAAGTGTGGCGACAAATAGTTAATAGAAAATGCACGACGAAGAGTGTCAGTCAAGTGAATTGCGCCTGAAACAAAAGACCTTGGACACCAATGGGCCTGAGTGGAGAGCTTTACATAATGACTTTGTGAAGCTCTTTGCCTGGGGTGATCGCTTGAGAGATTGATCAGCGACCAGAGACGGAGCAGTGTTACGGAACGAACGTGTTATTTAAATAAACAACACGAGAGTTCTAGATCAATCTAAAAATCTAAACCTTCCCCTCCTCTTCTCTCCGCCTCATTACTCCCTTCTTCTCCGAGTAAGTCACGCTTACCCCGAAAGGGGTATATGAACTGCGTAGTTTACGAGCAGGCGGTCTCCCTGCTTAGCGGCAATAGAAGTAACGATACTTCAGTACGCCTGAGCAAAACTCGCCAGCGTATTGCACCGCTTCAGTTTAAAATTGAAACGGCAAGGCGGCATGCATTAAATATTTAGTGCATGATTAGCTACACAACATCCAATAAAAAATTCACTCTACAATTTAAGGCACTTGCTCGAAACTTGAGGAAAGCAAATCACACGCTGAATAAGTGTCAACTGTTGACCATCAAGCAGCACTGGACCCAAAAAAAGATCTCTTTCAAAAGCGAAACAGCGCCTTGAACGGCAAGTAAAGGGGATTTAGGACGCTTCAGATATATCACTCTTTCGTAACTTTTGTCAATGGCAAAGTTTACAAAATCCAATGGAAGAATGCCCACCAATTACTGCTGAAGAAGTGAAAAAAGTTATCACTAGTACTGAGAACTTTTCAGCGCCAGAGCCAGATAAAATCAACAACTTTTGGTGGAAGAAGTTCATTTCTGCGCACCAACATCTAGCTCGTATATTTACTACTTTCTTCAACGGAGAACAACCCATCCCGCAGTGGCTAGTGGAAGGATGCACGGTATTGATCCCTAAGACCGGAGATTTATTAAGTCCAAAGAACTACAGGCCCATAGCTTGTTTAAACATCAGCTACCAGCTATTCACTGGCATCCTCAAAGAGAGGATATTAATATATATCGAGCTGGTATAGAGTGCAATAGTTGAAACACGTGGATGCAAGAGAGGGCTGGCAGATTGCAGGGAGAACCTGTTGATAGATAGGTGTATTACCAGGACTCGATCAGGTATCGACGCAATCTGGCCATAGCTTGGATTGACTACCGTAGGTCATTCGATAACACGAAACATAAGCTACTTATTCAGCACCTTAAGTGCCTGGAGGTGCGTCAAAAAATAGTGAGATGCATAAAAAAGCTTATGCTCTTATGGCGGACAAGATTTGTCATAACATCTGACGAAAGACGAGTGACTACCAGCTATATCACATATAAGAGGGGGTCTTTAAAGGAGACTCTTTAAGTCCGATACTTTCCTGTATCTCCCTCTTGCTTCTATCTATTGTGCTCGGAGGCAGAAGCTCTGGATACCTATGTGGCCCACCGAACAGAAGAACACCTTTTATAAATTGAAGACCCTCTTTGCTTCCTCAAAATAGGAACTTAACATCCTTGTGGAGGCGGCGAATAGGCACTCTAAAGCGATTGGCATGAGCTTCGGACTGGACAAGTTTGCTTGCGTCCACCTACATCAAGGAAGATTAGAAACTACATCGTCGCGTGACGATTAGGATGTTCGACTCATAGGCGGAAATACCATTCAACATCTTGGTAATGAAGAAACATATACATATCTTGGAACACCACAAGCGGAAAACCAAAATGTGCGTTTGCTAAAAACGGCGCTTGAAAAAAGGTATCGCCAGATTCTAAGAAAAATTTGGACTTCCGAATTATCTGGAAAGAATAAGATCCAGGCGACCAATATGCTGGCCGTTCCTATACAGCTCTACACGTTTGGTGCAGTAGATCGAATCTTGGGTAATACACCTGTCTATTAACAAGTTCTCCCTGCAACCTGCCAGCCCTCTCTTGCATCCACGTTATTCAACTATTGCACTCCATACTGGCTCGATAGATGTTAATATCCTCTCTTTGAGGATGCCAGAGAATAGCTTGTAGCTGATGTTCAAGCAAGCTATGGGCTATATATAATATAATCATTGTATTATATTATATTATTATATTATATATTACTCTTAGCGAAGAAAGACGCGGTAGTCGAAGATTTCACTCGACCTGACACTAGATCTGATGACTGCAGCCTAGCATACAGTGTTAGTAAGCGCATTACATTTTACAGGCGCCCAATCTACAATTACAAAAAAAAAAGCAACAACAAGAACATTTTTCGAAAAAATCGCTTCGAACCCGCGAGTAAAATTGTCTTTAGATTATGTGGTTCAAATATTACATTAAACTATGCATCCTCGTAGATGTATTATGGATCTGGTGATAACCGGAGTCGTTTTAAACCCCTTAATGTCTTTGGTATTAGCGAATAATTAATGAAAAGTAATTACAAAAAAAAACCATTTTTATTCTCTTATGGCAGTTTAACTGTAGGGTGGCAGTACAGAAATAGATAAACAACATTTGTATCGAAAATGGACTTATTGCATAAAAATATTTAAAGAATAAGTACATGTTGTGGTAAAAAAATCTTTTCGAAATCTCATTTTTTGATTCAGTTATTTAAAAAAAATTTAATAACATGTTAGTTGAAATTTAATAAAAATCTAATTATTGTAATAATATTTTTCAACCTCTTAGAATTGATTTTTCTTGAAATTATTACAATTTAAGTAGGGAAAACAAAAATTTCTCATTTTTTCGGATTTTTAGGAAGAAATGTCTGTCGTATTGTGATATTGCGATCTTCAATTTTGATTTTCTCAGAATAAGATATTTTTTAATTATACGTGTTTTATTCTCATTAAACATCCATATATCTCAAAAGCATGATTTTACTTGCCCACAAAAATAAAAAATTCCATTTTTAATCGCAATCGAAAGCTGATTTTGAAAAACTATGAAATTGTAATTCTGAAATTCTCGATCAAGATACTTCATATTTCGGGCGAATGTTTTTATTTTCCATTCTAACTGAAAATTGGATTTTGTATTGTAATCCACAGCCGAGCCTGCTTTTATTTTAGATTAGTATCTACCACTTAAAGATTGTCAATATTAACATCAATTTTCTGGTATCTGGATAACTTCTTTTAAATAGACTATTTTTGCCTTTTTCAATCAATAATTTATCCCTAGCACTAAAGAAATTATGAAGCTATATCTAGATTTTTTATACAAAATCTTCAAAAATCTACATTTTAAAATAATTTGTTGAAATTTTTATAAAGCTTCAATTATTTCTGAATTAAATTGAATTATTATTGTCTTTTCAAAACTTCTAAATATCTCTTAAACTTACTCGGCTTTTTGTTAAAATTTTGTAATCTTGCAAAATTGGCCAATATTGCTTTAAAATCTTTTATATTCTGATTTGAAATTTCAGAAAATCATTAAAAAAATTTTGAACCTATTTTCAATTTTCTCTTAGAATTCGTTTTTCAAAATAAAAAATCATATCAAATTTTCCCATTAATAATAAAAAAAATAATTTGTTTTCTCGAAACCACTCACTTTTTTTTTACTGGTTTTTTTACTTTTTTTGTTGCTGGTACCGTCATAATTATACTGTATACACTAAGTAAATTAATATATTCTAAGTTATTATCCATGATTTGATTTTTCTCATTGCTTTAAAAGCGTGAAAAAGTTTAGTTAAGAACAGAATAACTTCCTATAATTCAACATTGATTTACAATTTAAATGTTCTCTTTTATTAATATTGTATAGAAATATTTATAAATAAATTCTATCGTGAAAAAAAATAACTTTTTTGGAAATTTGTACTTTGAAAACTGAACTGTGCAGAAATTTCCTAATCTTTATTAATAGATTATCAAATTGAAACCAGCCACTAAAAATCATATTCACGCAGTGTCGCAACCAATCAGGTTTTCGACAACAATATAATCATATTTTCCAAAATTTTAAATGCGATTTCTGGCTCGAATTTGTATTCCCGGTTAATTTCCTTTCAGTTGCACGTAAATGTTCCTAAAACATCAGCTATTAAATTAGAGGGCAAATGTAAGTCGCAATCATTTCAAAGTACATTAGAATCCATAATTTTCTTCGAAGACAATCAAACCACTAAAAAATATTCTAGAATAGTGTTCAAAAAAGCGGAATTTTCTCATTTTTTAAATTTTTTACCCACTGATAACAAAAAATCAATGCTATGACATACCAATTTTTATTTTTTAATGCACGTCTACATATCAAGAACTTCAATTTGAGCAATTCCCGAAAAAATCGAACTAATAGAAAAGCTGCCAGCATATAATGTTCTGAAAAACAAAATTTCTTCATTTATTTTTTTATTTTTCAACCTCTGATAAAAAAAATATCAATCTAACATATAAAATTTTATTTTTTAATGAAGATCTACATGACAAGACCCTTAATTTTAGCCATCTTCGAAGACTATCGAAATAAATAAAAGATTGCAGCACAGTGTTCTAAAAAAAAAGACGAAATTTTCTCATTTCAACAATTTTTGAATCTTTGATAACAAAAGATCATCAGTACGATATGGCTAATTTTATTTTCAATGCAGATCAACATGCCAACACTTTCCCCATTTGAGCCGCCTTCGAAGAAAATCGGATAATTTTTAGGGTATAGTGCCCTTTACATTATCAATGGTGTTTATGTGGGTGTCCCGATTTTTGGGATGTTTATAATTTTTAATGTTTTCGGCTTAACATTACAGCAATATTCTCAATTCAACTTGATATAAAACAGTTTTAATTTATTTATAAAATTTTCAAGTCTTAAACAATATACGTTTTTTAATTCCGAACAATTAGGAATTGTATCATTTTTAATTTTTAATGTTTAATTTTAAAATTTTCTAAATGCTTACAATTGTGAAATTTATTATTCAAAAATTATTTATTGTTAAATATGTTACTCAGTGCAGAATTTGAATGTTTGAACTTATATGTTGAACACACCATTTTTCTAACCCTTTAGTTGAAAAATGTACAGATTTCTATGATTTCCAAAGTTTTTAATTTTCAGCTAATCCAATTGGAAGTTCCTACACATACCAAAAAGAGTCTGGCTATTTGTACCGAAATTTGGTACCCATAGCCAAGGCCATTCTAGTTGTGAGATTTCTAATTTAATTTTACGTGTATTCAATACTTAATTAATTTAATACTTGAATTGAAATACTTTTCAATTGGTCAAATAAGGATTATCTACGCCTATACCAAAAAATGCGGATATTTATACCGAAATATCGGTACAAATAGCCTCTTCTCCAGGTTTCGTTATTCGTATCGAAAAAATCCGTCAATACGTACCGAAATTTCGGTGCACGTAGCCACGGCCTTTAAATTAATTCATCACTATGAAAAACTTAAAAGACTTTAAAATTGTTTAATTTCAAAAGGTAAAAATTGAAATTGTTTAATATAGAAGAACTTCAGTTTAAAATTATTAAATCCCTGTTCTATTTTGAATAGAATTGTTTGAGGTTTCTTGTTCGATCGCCGGAGTCAAGCAGCGCCTTGGCTCTTAAGCTGCCTTTACTCTCGATTCAATATTATGCCAATTTTAAAAGAAAAGGATACCAAAGGAACTGGAAATTTCAATTTTTGTGAAAAATTTCGATTACTTGTAAAATTTGGTAAAAGCGTTCGAATTCTAGCGAGAACTTGTAGTTCTAAGAGAATTATTTTTTAAGTTTACCACTCTTTTTTAACAAATCATTTAAAAATTCGAAAAAATTTCAAAAATAATTCTACTACAATCTGAAAGCTACAAATGCTTACTAAAATTCAAACACTTTTACCAAATTTTACAAGTAATTACAAATCGCAGCGCAAAAAGAGCTCAAAAAAGAGGAAATATGGCATTTTTTCACGACAAAGGGGAAAATAGGGCAAAGATTAAACATATATTTCTAAACGTAGAAAAAAAGAAATAATTCTTTTATAAGAAATGTTATATTTTCAAATCATGTTAAATGATGTTTTATGAACTCTGCTATTAAAGAATTTTTTTAATTTGGACATACTTAGATCGTTGGCAATATAAAGAAGTACAAAAAAAAATAAAACTAGTTACATAAACTATTTTCATATGTTAAAAATTGTTCTCAAAGTCAAGAATTAAAATTTTAAAAATATTTAATTTGTATGGATTCAGCGGAAAAATATTTTCTTAATTTTTTGTTACCAATTCAAAACTAAATTATAGTTTGGATTTAAATTGTTTAAATGAACATTTGTAAATTTTGTATTGGAAAGATTTAAAAAAAAAATTGGAGATTGTTTTGCACTCAAATTTGAACGTTTGACTTTAAATTGTACAAGTTAAAACATTTGCAGTTGATCAACTTGGAATATTAAATTTTTCAATTATTTAACTTTAGATATTTCAATTAAAAAGTGTTCTTCTTTTAATACTTTTTTAAATTGCTGTATATTTCTTAACTGTTCCAATTTTATATTAGATAACAACTTTTGTCTCCAGTTTTCACATATTCAACAAGTTTTAAAATGTTTAGCTTTAAGTTTTTTTTTAAGGTTTATTTTTAACTCGATTTTTAATGGACCATTATAATGAGGTTTTAAGCACTTGAAACTTCTTGCACTTATATAGTTGTATTTGCGTTACGTTATATTGTGTTTTTTTTTGCACTTTATTGATTCATAAATAATTTATCAAGTGCTTCAATATTATACAGATGCATTTTATTATTTTCATAGAAGCTCCTCGAGCTATACATCTTGTTCTGTATTATAGCTTTAATCCAAAATTTAATTTTAATTATAAGAATAAATTAATATTTATTTAAATCTAAATGTTAAAAAGTAAAAAATATTATATTAGATAATTCTGTAAGTTAAAAAAAGACTACATTACAAACACTTGTTCTTGCAGTTCTTGCGCATATTAAATTACGTATTTACTAAATTCCGAGAATTTCCCGCATAATTCAAATATTGTACTTTAACATATGGTATATGAAAAAGAAAGGGGGGAAAAGGAGAACTTGAAAAAAAGGGAAACGCAATTGAATAGGGAAGCGACTGTGATCGCTGATGTTCAGTGATTTACTAACAAATAACTGAATGCTTTGATAAAGATTCCTCAATTACAGAATATTAATGTATTTACGTGACGCATGGAATAAATAGAAAAAAAGTAAAAGGTCGAAGAAAATCACGCGTGCCAAGGAGTGGAGCCTGGAACATTGATGTTCTCATCGAATGAAACATTCAACGAATGAATCATGAGATTGACTTGTCTGCAAAAATAGACATCTGCTAAATGAGTCTGGCAACCCTTTAGTGTACTGACGCAAATTTGATGAAAGGACTACTTGTTCATGTTCTAAAAGAAAGTCAAGTACTTTTTTTCTTCTTTTTTTCCACATTGAATACACTTTTAATATCCATAAAAATGTTGTAGTACAACGCAAGTAAAGTGGTACTTTACACTCTCAAATAAAAAAGTATAGTAAACATGACAAAACGATTTCCTAATTGCCTGTAACAATACCTGTAAATATCAGTTTTTTTCTTTTCTATCTGTGCCTTTAAAAATATGAACCATTTTTATAATTAATGTAGAAAATTATTGCTTACGGTAAAAGAACTTGCTAGTAACCTATAAGGGGTTTTAACCCGTTGAATTATTTTTGGAAGATCAAGAACCTTCTTCGGAAATGTTGAGGTTTCCAGTATTCTTTGAAGGATTCTGGGTCTGAAGTAAAATCCTTTGAAGACGAAGTCCAAAGAAGTTATTTTGTGGCACGACATTTGAAAAAAAAAACGTTTGACACCTTGCACAGCCCTGACAGCTGTACTACCGGGTACTACAGCACCCCCATTCAAGTAGATTTCCGGTTGCCAATGGAGGCAGCCATGGTGCCAGCCAGTGTCAGCTGTGGGTTGTTGGTCCAATGGTTACTAGGCAACTTCCTGATTATGTGATTTTTTTGGCTGGAATATGTAGATGGCATTACTTGTTCAAGTTTAGATGACATTTGCTGTTAATTTAAATTCATTTTGTCTCAATTGGTTTTATTGTAGAACACTCTTCATTCTGTTCTTGTAAAATCACTAGATTCATTATGAAAAATATAAATTATTTGTTTTTGAGAACGAAGCGTGGATTATATTTAAAAAAATAACGAATGATTAAAAGCTGTGCTACTTTTATTAGAAGCTAACATGCGAATAGAGACAAAAGGATAAGGGATCCTTGCTTAACAATATTCATGGATATTACGTAATTTATAACACATTGCCTTAGAAACGTTCAGAATAAGGAATCAGTTTCCTGAAACAAGTTTAATTTCTGAATAAGAATGGTAAATATTTTTATAAAATTGTAAAATTATGCGTCTGGAGAAATGATAATTTATGGGGATTGATTAAGTGGTAATCGGAAGTTGGTTTGTATCTGAACTCTGAGGTGATACGAACAACGCAACAAGTGTGTTAAATTTTTTTTCAGTTATTTATCTGCAAGTGATGTGTGAAATATTGCAAGATTAGAAAATAGAAATAAGCTTCGAGATGATGTTTTTCACATATCGATTGATGCTTACTTTGACCTTGAACAAGCTTTTTATCATTGATTTTTCGCTGTCAACACATTCAGGAGAAACGAGTGATTAGGGTTGATTATAGAGTTGATTATTTGAATTCTTTAACTTTGAAGCTTATCTAATTAAAATTGTTGCATTTTTACTCAATTTGGATAGCTTCAAACTTAAAAACATTGGAAATTGTATCATTTTTAAATACATAAAACTGAAATTGCCCAGCAATTTTACTTAAATGTTAAACTATTCGATTTTGAACGATTTATTAATTTAAACATTCTTTAACTTGTAAGACTTCCAATTCAAAACAATAGCGATTCATTCACTTCTGGCCATATAAAAATTCATTAAAAGTTTATTAGTTTATGTTTATTTCCTTATTTATGAAATTCTTTTTAGAATTTAAAAATAGTACAATAAATCATGCATACTCTACATTTTTAACTCACAGAAATACTTGTTTTTCAGTTGTTATGGAAGTGCATTAATTTTTAGAATATTAAATTGAAATTCTTTCCCACATAATAGCACGAAAGATTATACAAATTTGCGCTTATATAAGCCCAAGTCGAAGGCAAAATATTTATTTTATTACAATATATTGCAAAAAAATATCGAACTTCGGTGTTTTTGAAAAATGTCAAAAACCTTGAATATAATAAACTATCCTGAAGTATCTTGAAATATCCTATCAAACCTTGAAATATTCTGAAATACCTTCAAATATCCTGAAATATCGTGTAATGTTTTAAAGTCAGTGTAATATCTTGAAGTATGTCAAATATCCTGAATTACGTGAAATAAAAATTTATGTTTAAATACTGTAAAGTTCCTTGAATTACCCTAAATTAACCTGAAATATCCTGAAGTACATTGGAATAGCCAGAAGTTCAGTTGAAATATCTAAAAGTACCTTAAAATACCTTAAAGTTCCTAGACAAAATATCTTGAAATGCGGCAAAATATACTGAAGTATCTTGAAGTATCTAAAATATGATGAAGTATCTTGAAATGTCCTGAAGTACCTTGAAATATCCTGAAACACCTTATAATGTTTTAAAGTGAATGTAATATCTTGAAGTATGTCAAATATCCTGAATTACGTGAAATAAAAGAAGTATGTTTAAATAAATTAAAGTTCTTTGAATTATCCTGAATTAACTTGAAATATCCTGAAGTACATTGGAATAGCCGGAAGTTTAGTTGAAATATCTATAAGTACCTTAAAGTACCTTAAAGTTTCTTGACAAAATATCTTAAAATACGGAAAAATACACTGAAGTATCTTGAAGTATCTAAAATATGATGAAGTATCTTGAAATATACTGAAGTACCTTGAAATATTCTGAAATACCTTGTAATGTTCTCAAGTCAGTGTAATATCTTGAAGTATGTCAAATATCCTGAAATACGTGAAATAAAAGAAGTATGTTTAAATACATTAAAGTTCCTTGAAACATCCTGAAGTACATTGGAATATCCTTAAATACCTTGAAATATCTTGAAGAATGTGAAGTATCTCGAAGTATGTGAAATACCCTGAAGAAGCGTGAAATATCATTAAGTACCTTGAAATTTCTTGTAGAATGTAAAGTATCTTTAAGTATGTGAAATATCCTGAAGTATCTTCAAATACCTTGAAGTTCCTCGAAATATCCTAAACTACCTTGGTATATCTTGAAATATCCTAAAATACATTGAAATATCTCGAAGTAAATTTAAATATCTTAAATATATTAATTATTCTAAAGCTTGTGAAGTATCTTGAAGTATCTCAAAGTACGTGAAATATCCTGAAGTACCTTGAAATATCTTGAAGTATTTCAAAACATCCTGTAATATCTTGTGGGTACCAGACATATGTTGAGTTGGGAATTCATTCAGAAAATCAGTCTCGTTTTGGATGCGATTCCGGAATGGATACAGAGGTATCCTTGGTTCGCGGAAAAATAGAAACAACCAAGGATCTCCGATCCAAGAGGGGTCTTGGAGAAACTCCTGGCATTAGGCCAAGGAAGAATGGAAAGGGAAGGGATGATCTATAGGGGGCTGTTCGTGAAGTCTAGCCTAGAGTCTGGACTCCAGACCTTTAGTCTAGCATAAGCCATAAGGGAGAGTAGAGGTATGTCCTCTCCAGACATTTCGTTCAATTCCCCTTTGGTCAGACGGTTCTTTCTTCTTTTCTGCTATCTTCGAGCAGAAGAGCCGCGACCATACTGGTGGGACGTTGAAGGCTTAGTGAAGGGAAGCGAGGAGGAGGCGGTGGTTGCTCGTTCCGGGAGCAGAGCACGATTCCGTAATATTTATTTTTCCACTCCACGTCTGTGACTCACTACCTGGCCGACCGCGGCGCCGCGTACACCTTCGTTCGTTACTCCGTTCCTTTGTGTTCTCGTGATCGACGCGCGAGTTGGAAGTGGAGTATGCATACCAGTAAAACGTTATAGTGAGCCAGCGAAAGACACCAACCGTTACCGGTCACCAATAACAACAAATTCCTGGGCTGCGGTTCACTTTCTACGGATACCAATTCAGCGCTCAGTGACGAGCAGCATAAAAAGTCAGGAATCGAAGCGGAAACAACGACAAAGGAAATACAGTAGTGTTTACGAACCATTAAGGATTCATAACCTTCGCAGGTGCGGCACGATCGATGTGACCAAGCAGCTACCACCTTAGGATTCAGTTTTTAAAAAAAAGGCTGCCCAAAGAGTGATAATTCTCTTTAAAAAAAGAGTATAAACAAAGGGTTGCTCAGGTTACCATTTGGTTTATTAACAACACCTTTATTAACAACAACTTTACGATTTGGTTTATGTTACAACAAGTGGTGGTTAAGCTTATAGTACGATTTGGTTTAGGCACTTCATACGATTTGGTTATCGTTAAAAAAACGTTGGCGCTATTTGGGTCGGCGTATTGTGCTTGTGTTTCGAAGCAGAATAAGAATTTTGTGTCGCATGCCCCTATTGCTTGTAGACGAAGTCACGGTCGGGGCGAAATCTGGAACAACGAGAATAAATGGGTTCGCGGAGGAACAGCGTCTCGCGCTGTTGCATCACCGGTTCAATGTCAATGCGCGAGGAGTGAAAAGTTGAGCTTCCGGGGACGGGAGTAAATGACGGAAACCTGTTTGACGTCAGTGATCAACGATTAAACTACGCGAGTGACAGTGTTTTGTTTTTCATCCCAAAGATGATGTTCACTAGGAAATACGTTCTGGCCTTAACTTTTAGTGCAGTAAAGTGAAGTGGTATACTGGTATATTCATGAACGTTTATCTTATAGTGAGCACGTGGTACCAGAAATCAAAGCCTTAAGTGATGACGAAGACGGAACGAGACTCGTTTCTAAGGTTATGTCGGGGCATTACCTCCACGCGAAAAACAAGACGTAGGTGAGCCGAGGAAAGTTTAGAGCCGAGCGTCACCAGCTCGAATGCACTAACCAACCTTTAATCGAGTCGCCCACTTGCTGTCGCACAAAGTATTATACTATCCAGCTCTCGTTGCGAATCGAGAGCTGGTTGTGATTATTGTTTCATCCTGAATAAAAGGCGGGAGTTTTTTCTGAACGGTCCGGCAAAAATGCTACCAAGAAAAGACGGACAACTGGAGCCCTATGCCCTCGAGGATATGATCTCTGATCTACAGACGAGGAGGAGTTCTCTCGATCAGGATGAGGGTGATCCTGTGGATTTACTCAAGCAGAGGGAGAGGGATTTGGTTCTTGCTGCGGAATTGGGAAAGGCACTTTTGGAGAGAAACCAAGAACTGACAAAGCAAAGTGATGCACTTGCTGAGGAATATGCAACCAAATTGGAGGTGAGTTCTTAAGAACTGTTATTGTTATAATTTGCCCAGACAGATTCAGCCACACGATTCTGAGTCATCCAGCTTCCACTTGTTGCACCTGTCTGGGTCGGAATGGGCTGATTGGCATGGATTTTAATATAGTTCAGAAATATATATGTAAAAAAAAGTAAAAGAGTAGAAAATAAGTACAAAGAAGGTTAAATTTTATCAGCTGCTAAAACAAACGGGAATGTGACCATTGTTATCTACTCTTATCTGATTTTGCGACAGATTCTTCCACAATCTGTAAATGTGAATTGTATTGCTAAACTGTTGTTTTTATTTTATCTCAATATATCCCCCCTAATAAGTATGCAATATTTACATCAATTATAAATCAGCTCTAATAATTTATATGTAGATCATGAAATTTAATTATCATGATCATTGCTGCATCAGTGCATCTTGATTGTCATTGTAAACCTAGATAATTATGAGAAATGTTTTAATGGTGACTTAGCGATAAAAAGGTTGATAGAACCTCTGAAGAAATAGCACTATTTGAAGACTGTAAACGACTTTGACTAATTAATTAAGTACACTCATTTTTTGTTAAATTGTTCAACAGCTGATGTGCAATTCCTGTAGAGTCTAGGTAGTAGCCTCTAATAGTAAATTGTTCGGTATAATTGGGATTAACAAGGAAAGATGTTTACAGTAGTTGACTCATTTTTTATCTTTCACATCTCTCCATACTTTTCTTAAGAACTTCACATTCCTTATTTTCATTCATGCGAGCTAATGCATTTCTTTAAGACCATATGTTCTGGTGTCTGGAAAGGTAGCTTTTAGTTACAGAACTACAATTTTTCAAACCACCCTCCTGTTATCGTTCTGCATCTATAATCGACTCAAGTCCCATTTAGTTGAAAGAGAACAATTATAGATCAATTATAGATCCTGATAGTAAATTCTTAGATGATTCATCTAAAGAATAACTTTTCACATAATTTTTAAAAAATTTCTGTAGAGACAAATGAGTACAATCTGGTTACCACATTGTGGTAAACTTCACTACTTCATAGTTTAGACGAAATTGTTCTTACTTCTTGCCGCTGATATTATGGAGATTAAGATAAGCTATTAGAGTTACCTTTTCTGTGTGAAAAGAAATGACACAAATTTTGCGGTAGTGTTTCAAGGCTAATAATAAAAAAGGCAGCTTAAGAGGTTGAGAAGGCCCAGGTTTTGCAATCAAAATTACATCGCATTCTGAGTTCTGACAATGTATTTTACTATAACTTGAAAGCAAAATATTAGGTGACCCTTGAAGTTTATTTTCTAAAGGATGTTGGTTGGTTGTATTTCCTCTGTGGATTAATTGTATATTTTTTACTTAACTTTTGTTTATATTGAATTCCTATATTCTTAAGAAGATTAGTTTGCGGTCCACAGCAATTAAGAAATTATCGGGTCGCAGCCTTGCAGTTCGACTGAGTTAACCATAAACCTTTTATGAAATCCGATTAGCCTAATTCTGCATAGTTGAACCACTGAGCTTCCAAGGAAAAATTAACCATGTAGGCCTAGGGATTCCAAATCATTTACAGAAAATAGAACATTTTCCTCATATTATTTTTCAGTTCACTTACAATGGCACTAAAGAATAATGATTCAATTGTCTTTAAATGATCCTACTTTGTGTCTAGAGAGTTACAAATGTAAGTAAGTTTCAAGTATTGATCGAACTAATTCCATAAAAGCTCTTATCTGTTCGCATGTTCAGTCTTCACTGCGCATTCTAATTTCATGAGGTTTCCCAGACAATCAGTCACATTATGATGTAAAAGTTCGATAAAAATATCATGTGTGTCAGGGTCAAGTTCGAAGTTTGATTTCTCAAGAAAGGGATTTCTAATTGGTAATAATTGATATCATTAATAAAAACATAGATAATATTATTTTTTTCAATAGAAATTTCATTGTTAACAACTTTAGTATGATGTTATTTAAAAAAAAGAAAATGTGACATCTGCCCACATTTAGATGCTACTGTCATTTGTATTCATCGAATGAAGGTTGATGGAATGTTTATGTTGAAATCGTGTCCAGCATGTTGATTAGTATGTTTTTAAATCTCACTGAAAAATGCAACAAACAACTGAAGCCTCTTCATGCATTACACAATGGTTAATCATTTCTTTTTAAATGTTTCATTGATGTAAAGGATGTTTGGTCAATTCAATCAGAAAACTTAAAATTATGTGAATCACTTCCTGATTGATTAAATTAAGAAAGAAATTCAATGCATTCGAACGTTTAACTTCAATTATCGAGAAAAATAGAGTTCTCGAGTATTGTGGGAAGAAAAATGAGGTCGTGCTTCGGCGAAGCGATAAAGATCTGGTAATCAAAAATCTGTTTGGATTCGTTTCAAAGAGACGTGAAAGACTCATTACTGTCCAATTTGAGTGTATTTACAATTGCTAAACTTTCGAGTTGCATTGTGGAAAGTGAATCGAAAAAGAATGAAAGTCAGTCGTATACATGTGAGTAAATCTAATATTGCACGTTTCTCCTGGATTTCGCTGGAATCGGGCCACCTAGTAATAACTATATAATTCATTAGGTATTTGAGTGCAAAAAGTTGCAATAATTACATAGTATTGACGTCGTTCTTGCTACCGTACGAGAATTACGTTACAATTTTTCCCTTAGTTGCTTGGCACAGTTCACGGTGGAATGCGTTTCAATATGCAAACGAGATTTTAGCCAATGATAAAAAAAAACAGAAAGGAAAACATTCATAACAAAATTTAGTTCTACCATCTTTGAAATATATATGTATAGTAATATGTATGTGTATTCAGTTAAACGAAAACGGTTTGTTGAAAACAAAAAGAAACATTTGAAAATGTCACATTTAATTGTTTAGTGATAGTAGGGATAGAAAGTCGTGTTAGAATTACTCAGAATTATTATCAGTAACTACAAGAAGCCTTGAACTTGGTCGTGAAAAAAAAGGTTTTTCTTTTATCTTTTAAATATCCATAAATAATTACAATATACAAACCAGATGTAAAAGTTATATACAGATTATATATCATGGACAAGACAATGATATTTTTAATTTTTTCAAATAATTTTTTCTGTATAAAACGAATGAAAAATAACAGAGCTTTGTCCATTCCCGTAAAACGGGATAAAGTCGCTCATGTAGGGTAAAGTTACTCACCAATAAATTCACACCAAATAAATTTCAAAATAAAGTTTGACAGCTCTACTGAGCAACTTTACCCTACATGAGCGACTGTACTCCGTTTTACGGTATATATAAACTATATATAATTTTTTCACCTGGGAAACCTGTATTAATTTTTTTATTTCTGCTACTGTGACTATAATTTATTGTTCCTAATATACTTTTAATATTATTTTTAAGAACAAATATGAACAATTATTTCTGAATGCCCAGTATTTTTTATTATACTATAATAGTTTAAGCTAGCAAATGCGTTAAGAATGAGTTTTAATTACTGATCACAGTGTGAGAACATTGTGAGGGACTATTGATATCATTTTCATATATGTGATAGAAAGAACTTAAAAATGCGTAAAACTAGTTATGCAATAGAATGAAATGAAAATAAAGGAACTAATATAATTAAGAAGGAGTGTTTGTAAGGTAGGGGTCAAAATCGAGGTGATAGAAGTCTGAAAAGCAAGTTAGCAGACAGATAGGCAGAGCGTGATGCCGGGCATTGTCTCTCAGGTTATGTTGCCCAACTGGCTTATTTCCACGCTTTCATGGAGCCCACGAAATAGAACCCGAATCCACTATGACTATGAGCTTACAAACAACATAGTTCCTATCAACTAGCGTGCTCTTCCAAATCTAACATAATAATCAATTCTTTCTGCACTCTACAATTGCATTGCTGATTCACTTACAGGTCTTATCTTAAGAAAAGATAATAATAATACGAGACTTTTTTAACCATAGGATTTCTTCACTTTCCTCATTAACATTTAACACTCTATGACTTTAAGCTACATACTTTTCATATATATTTTTTAATTAATTAATTTTCTTTTCATTGTGTTAAATAATGGTGTAGTATATCTATCTTATCAAGAGTATAAATAGAAGCGTTAAAAATTCCAAAGTAAAATGTTAACGACAATAAATAAAATTACAAATCTGGCGCAATTTATCAGCCTCAGTTTTGTAAGGTTTGTAATTTTTACACATTTAAATACATATGTGTGAGTCCTACTAGTTTGTATGAATTACTTTTGATGACGTTCACCATATATGATATCGAGGTCATCTAGGATATTCCAAAGTATTCTAGAAAATTCTAGAGATTTATAGAATATTATGAATTGTTCTAAAATGAGCTGGAAATTATCAAAACTGTCTAAAACTTTCTAGCGTATTCTCGAAAATTTCAGTACACTCTAGAAAATTACAGAACCTAGAAAGTACATTTTCTGAAATGTTCTTTCATACAATCTGATAAAGTTCTAAAACAATAAAAGATTCCAAAACATTCTAGAACTTTACAGAATATTTTAGAAAAGCGTAGAAAATTCCTGATCATTTTAAAACAATCTAAAATATCTTAAAATATTCTAGAAATTTTAGAAAAGTTCACAAAGTCTCTAAAATATACTGGAATGTTTAAAAATAAACAAAAAGATCCGGAGCATTCTAAAACGTTCCTGAGTATTTTTGAACATTATAGAATATTCTAAACCATTCCAGAATATTCTACAAATTTCCAGATATTTTAGAAAAAGTATAAATAATAATATGCTGGAATGTACTAGAATATTCTAGAAAATTCTGGAACATTTAAGAAATACTGATTAAGGACAGCAGAGCAAAGCCGCGTACATATAGCTAATTTAAACCTATATAATACTGAACACTTTAAGCTTGATCAATTTTAAATTATAAATAATGAAATACAACTCTTGTAATTTCAATTCTTTTACATTATGAAACAGAGACAGCACCAAAACTGAATAACAAACGTTTCTAATATGTTTACCATAAAAGTAAAATTAATGTTGGTTGATGACATAATCGATATCAATATTGAAGATGTAGTCTCCATCAAATTTTATAAACCTTTCATTTATAGAAGTTTAAAAGTAATCATCTATTCATAAATTGGAAGATCAAATACGGATTTGAAAGTTAGTATTCTTAAAAATTAGTTTTTATTTCATTTGAAACATTATAAATATGCATATTATCAATTCCGCCCTGCCTTATAATCATTCGTTGATAACAACTTTAGAAATTATTTAAATACCAGCAAAAGCCTCCTGTTGCTCTTTAATATAAGAAAGCATTCCTGGCAATAATTTTAATTGAAAGGTTCTTGTCGATCCTTGATATAAAATAGACTTGTGAAGCACTACGTATTTATATGGCGACCATACGTGTTTTACGATTCGAATCATGTGCGTAAGGCTATTCATAAATATAATCCATTGAACGCACGCAAAAAAGTAGTTATGGCTCGTATCGTGGCTGCTTCTGCATTTGAGATCTGATTTGTGCGTGTTTTTAGAATGAAAGCAGGGGTGAAGATAACCTATTATTAGGCCTGGTTCATATCATTTTGTCTAGGTGTTTTTTTTTTCCTTATCTGGCACAAGAACCAACTAATGGAAGCGGTTCCTAATGTGGTGCATTCTTATTTAAAGGAATTGAAATATTCCAAAGAACATAAGACACACAATTGAATTCATCCAGGTATTAAGTGATTGCCGGAGAAAAGATGATACCATATTTAAAGTAATTATTTCATGTTTATCCTAAAAAGCTTAGTCAAACAATTTTTTGATGTTTTCTATAGTTATCATTAAAGCAGGACAAAAGAAATGAAAAGTAAAGATTTTTACAGTAAACTTATTAATTTTGCTTTCTTATATATATTTGGAGTCTTGCGGATGGTTGAGTTCAGTGTTCTATTCTTAAGTAAAATTAATTAAATTTGGCATACAAGTTGTTTACTCATACACTATGAACAAGCACCTAATGTAGAGCATATGATACTTCCACAAGGTAACATGACAGGTAACTTGACGCAGGTGCATTGTTTTGGGAAAATCTAAAATTAACGTTTTTAATTAATTCCAAGAACAACAAAATTGCTTATATTATTCTTTAAATTGAGCGATAGATTTTGGTGCGCCACAATAGGCCCGCTCCCCTAATAAAACTAATAGTAATAAATGTAGGAAATGTGTTACGATTGTTCTCGAAGTAATAGAAGACGTGATGTCAAGATGTTGAAAATTATATCATTTTATTTGCTCAAATTGTATACAAATTTTGCTAAACAAACCATAATTTGGTTGTGTTAATGACAACACTACTAATTACCTAATTCCAGATTTATAGAATTGTGTAAAACATAATAAAATAACTCTGAAAAATGTGCAGACTGGAATATATTTCTTAATTTTATTCTTTTTGTAGTTGCCGGGCAACTGCATATTTATTATAAAGCATAAGGAATCACTGATTTTATCAATGTCGCATCGAAGCAAAAGAAAAAACAATTAAGTTGTCATGGTAACCATATCCAATGTGACGTGTAAATATGACCACGTGAAGGTAATTTTTATTGCACGTAAAGTTTACTCTGAAATGGGAGAGGTGGGATTCAATTATTATATCCAGTTGTTATAAGCAAAATAGTATATCAATAATCATCAAAATTTCCATTGTGTAGTCCATAAAAAATTTGTTTTCTCCATCACGCAGTCATATATTTACTACACTGTTAGATAATAATTATCGAAATGCGTATAAACAATCATTCGGGAAGCGCGAATTTTCGTACATATGAGAATGCGTTTCTTAAGGCCGATAGATCCATAAGTAAATTACTCTCCTTTTTAATTTCAAGTTTCGTAATACGAATGAAAGAATTAAAGCAGGGATGAAGATAGCTTCTATTACGTCTAGTTAATACTGTTTTTTCTAGGAGCTTAGCATTTTTATTTTTGCTTTTCTGGCACAAGAACCGACCAGTGTAAGAAGATTCCTTATTGCAAAATTTTAAATCCATTATTGTTGAAGTATACTATGAAAAAATGTGTTAAAAGAAAAAGTAATAACACTAATAGAAATACATGTGGTAAATGTATTCCAATGGTTCCCGAAGCCTTTCCGGGTACTTGAAGCTTCTGCGAGGAGGTGCTATGTATAATTTTATATTCGCGGTAACACGATGAGCGTCGCGTGACGAGATTATGAGTAGGAAAAACATATGTACGTGTACATCATTTTCTGTCGTACCCACTGATATTACGGAGACTTTCGCGATATTCTAAGAATTTTCCATTCATTGCATATAATATTGTTAATTATGTTTTAGAAAATAACAATTTGCGTAATTTCAAACTAACATATATCTGAGTGACAATCAAAAAGTTGACAATATCATGTCCCTGGAATATTATATGCTTTTGGTTAGAGGAATAATTTTTTTAATCACAGGGCCTTATTAAGCCTATTTTTCACACTAAACCCTATATCTAGATTCTTTTTAGCTTACTCGATATAAAAATAAATTCGATTATATATGAGTAAATTTAAACCGGTAACGAACCCCTGTTTACCTTTTTTCAAAATTATGACATATCTTTTGCAAGGAAGCTTAAGATAATTAAGTGTTAAATACACGAATTTTTCATAATCAATTGCAGAATGCTTCTTTCTCGTTTTCAATTATAGTTTCATAGTTATAATCATTTTCTGAATCTCCCCGAATTTCCATCTTATCCGGTTGCAAAACAGTTTTTCATTAATTGTGTGGCTTAAGACTATAATTTCCAAATTTAAATTCATAAGTAATTGAAGATTATTTAATATACTTTAAGACATAAAAATTTAATTACACTAGAAGTGTCTTTATTTGACCAAAATAACCAATTTAGAATATGTAATTCTTACCTGTAAAACACTTGATGTGCATGGTAACACAAAATTTATTTTCATTGAGTAAATTTAGTTGTATAAGAAGGAAAATAATAGATATATTCCCATGATTTTTAAATTGAGAAATAAATTTTAGTAGCCTCAAAGTTACTTGTTTTATTGTTTATATTGTAAATAAAAACAAAAATAAATTACACTTTACCTATATGAAGGCTCTGAAAGGAGATCTAATTATTATTTCGACATCACAAAGTATTTTTAATTACTTGAATATATACTTATATTGAATGTATACTTGATTTTTGAATTCAAAGAAAAATAAAGAATTAGTGTTACGACTCTGTATAGCAATAAATGGGTTACTATTACAGTAGGACGTCCATTAATGTCTTCTCACTTTTGTCCTTTGTCTTTTGCATTTTTTTTACCATGGGACAATAGAATAGTGAAAACAAAGTACATAACAACTGGGAATCCATGAATGCATCTTTTTTGGCGAATTTCTTACGTCACAAGTTTTTCTTGTTTATGGAACAAATTCTTCGTATTTTCCTAACTCCAAAATTTCGTCAGGATAATTGTAATTGTTTACTTTTATGGCTCCATATCGAAAAATTAGCAATAATTTCTATTTTTGGGAATTAGATAACTGCTTTTTCGTATTGACCTTGAAAATGTCATTTGCCAATATTTTTGAGTTTATATTCACTGTTCGAAAAATCTGTATTAAATTTAATACAACTGAATATGAAGTATTTTGCATACACGGTAGTTGAAATTTAATATACATTAAAATATGAATAGCTTCACACTTTATATTAAATATAATATACAGGTCGGTATAGCAGCGTGCTTGAAAACTCAAAGTGCTTTTATTTCTTTAAAAATTTTGTGGTATTAATGAAGATTCTTGAAAAGCTTCTACATTCTTGTTCGAAATTCTAGAATATTATTTGAAATTTTTTGGAATTACTTGAATATCTTGTTCTCGAATTCATCAAAGAACTTTTTGTCTCTGGAAACTCGGTTCTTTCTTTCTGAAGGAATCTATATGCAGTATACTCTCAAGGTGTCGGAGTAACCGACGAAAATTCCCTGGAGGGTTTTGGGTTCCAACTTATCTTTGTTCGGAGATTTATCAAGGATATCGACCTTGCATCCAAATGTTCTCAAATATTCAACATTGGGTCGCTTCCTTATCCATTTTTCATAAGGTTTTCCTTTATCCAGACACTTCGTGATGCACCTATTGCTTATGTCATGTGCGGTAGCGATCGCCTCAGCCGAGAATAATGGTGTAAGCCCTGACTGGATCAGCATGCATCGAGCAGATTCTACGAGTGTGCGATTCTTATGCTCGGCAACACCGTTCTGTTGAGGCGTATATACCGTTGTCAACTTCGTTGAATCCTAGATTTCTGTAAGATTTTGTCCATTGCTGTGCTCTAGAATTCCTCGCCAGTGTGAGTTTCCGCAAGGTTGCTAAACTTGACGAACGTGGATGTGACTTCAGATTTGTGACGAAGAAAATAATCTTCACACCAATGGGAATTGTTAGCCGTGACAGTCACGAAGTAACAAGCCCCACCTTTTAATTCTTTCCGCATTCGGCCGCATAAATCGGTGTGAACAGTATCTGAGATCGTAGGTGAAAGTTTGATGCGTTTCGTGAACGGGGTACTGGTGAGCTTTCCGGCAACCCATAATTTGCACAAGCGTAGATCAGTATCGTCCTTCAAATCCAGACCTATGATATTGTGATTTTTCAGCATATTCATCATGTCGTTCAAGTTCGAGTGACCCAAATGTTCGTGCCATATAGTGGCCTTGGATAAGTTGCTGCTTGAAACTACGCAAGCCATCTCAGATCCGCTGTGAGATTAAAACAAATCACCCTCACGGTCAGCCACCATTTTGGTGTTTCCTTCGATGTCCTGGATAAAAGCACGGCTTTTGGGTTACCATCCATTGTCATTATTTTGACGTGACCTTTCGCCTTTACCTATGTGACCGCGTTACTGGCAAATTTTACTCCACTTTGAGCTTCTCGAGAATCAGTAAACGATGCTTTATCGTTGCAGAGGTGAGAAGTGCACCCGCTGTCCAAATACCATTTTTCATTTTCCTTGCTCTTGTCTACAATTTTCGCTGAATCGTTGACTTACGTGGTGTTTAATAAGTAGGCTTCTTCTGCAAATGAAGCATCTTGTTTAGAAGATTGTTTTTTTTTAACAGTTTGCCTCTTTATGGCCTTGTTTTTCACAAAACCCGTACTTGTACTTCACACGTGATCCGCCTGGATTCTGTTTTCTCTCGTTTTCCTGTCCGCTGCCTTTACCTCCTTTGAAAGATTCTTATCCTGGGTGGTGTTGTTTCGCAAACATGGCTCTGGAGTCCAGACCATCTGCGCCAGGTGAAATATCACGTCTCTCTATGGCACAATGGAAATGCTCGAAACTTCGAGGTAAGGTATTGAGAATCATGATCGTGTGCAGCCTTGCTGCGTAATTTGTTTTAGTAATGAAGCCATGTATCGAGGACCCTTTCACATATAAACGCTCTCTAATTTATTCCATACTTCTTTAAAGGTTACGCAACCTTGGATTCGCTTCAGTTTAGAAGCGTCAATTTAGAAAATTAGATCAAACTTAGCTTTGCGATCCTGGCCAATCCATGCGTCGTGTGCTGCCTTGGAAGCTTTGTCTCCTACGGTGACTGCAGGTTTTTGTTTTTCGCCGCAAACATAGCCACAAGTATCATTTTTTATGAGAACGGCTTCGACTTGGATCCTCCAAGTATCGTAGTTGTCCTTTGATAGAGTCTCGAGTCGGCTGGAGTTCACTACATTTGTGCGTGCCATCGTAAATAAAAAAAAACTTTGCTTGCGTCACTAGATGCCACTGAATTTTAGGTTAGGAATAGTTCGTGCGCGTTCGCGTTAATGTAATTTCACCACTGCACTAAGAACAGCTTGAATATCTCTTACTCTTGTTCAAACGTGATTTGCACTGAGAGAGCACTTCACATTCGAACACGTCACGTGCGACCGCACCCTTACAGTTTTTGGTTTTATTTTGAGGTTTTACGGGTCTGGGCCCATAACCTGATAGAGCGAAGAGATTTCCGTGAGAATAACAAATGAAACACTGTAGGTATAATTGTGAATATATTCCGTATATTTTTACAAAAGGTATATGAACTCGGAACGATATTGAGCGCCGTGACATTAAGGCAAAAGATTTGCGACATATGAATGAGATTCTGTTAGTGGTTCAGTGTGTCACGTAAGCCACTAGAGGTTGTTGTGTCCAGAAATTGGCCACCTCTAGGTACAGAACGCCCGAATTGGACTACAGTTCCAACAAACTTGCAATGAGTAAATATCGATTTTCAACCAAAAATAGAATAGTTACAGTTTTCACTTAGTTAGGTAATAATGATTGAAAGTTAACAAAGAAGATTGTGTGTACAATTTATTATCATTGTTAATATTTACTTCGGATAATGCTAGAATTTAGCGCTTTTTCTGAAATATTTCATTAAGTTTTTTATATGGATTATGTCAAATGTAAATTTTCCTTGATGTAGTTACTGGAAACTTTTCCGCTTCAATGATAATTATGAATAATATTAATAATGAGTATTTGTTCCTAAGTAGAAACTCAAATGAAAGTTTAATATTTCAGAAAAACTGTAAGTGAAAAGTGGGTAAAAAGTTGGATATTCCAGAAAAAACCGCAACTTTCTAACATAGTTTGAGAGAATAGTATTAAAAACAATCACTAACTATTAAAAAAATTAGTTCAAAAAAAGTTGGGCCAATCTGGTGTATACACAATGTATTTGTGTAGGAACAGCGTTTTCCCTAAAAAAAATACAAATATAGCTTTGGGAAATTGCAAATTTTCTACATTTTTTAAATAGAAATTCGTAATTTTCGTCAAAAGCCAATTGAAAATTATGAAAAGCAAAACATTTATCATAGGCTTGTAGATTTTCCTATTTTTTGGTGGAAAATTGTAGCTTTCATAATTGAGAGCCCTGATTCAATAAACTACTTTGGCACCCGAGTTATGACAAATTGGTCAAATAACATTTTTTTTTAAATAGGCCTATCAAGGGTAAAAAGACGAAACTTTATTTTTCTGTAAACTTTCATCGTTCTGGCATCATTTCTCGTGATTTATTGCAGTCACTTCTATTGTTTAAAAAAGCGGTGAGTAACGAAGAATTCAATTTTTGAAGAAACATGAAACTAATAAAATTGTTTTTAAATTAAGAAAAATACATTAAGTGTGTAAATAAGTCAATTTTTATCTCTATGGAGCAATGCTTTGTAATTCTATTGTTATAGAGTTGTCGACACCTGTTTTCAAGTTTTATACTATGACCTTCTTCGTGTGTAAATAAAGAAAAAAATGTTATGCAATCGCGCGATACATGCGCGTGTTGTTTCTCAATTTAAGCAGGAAAATAATTTTACATACGAAATAAAAATTTCGAATAACATGTTATTTTAAGGTGTCTTTGTATATTTGTAAGAAACAATTAATTGTAAAACAGCTATACTTTATGCGCAAAATATAGAATATTTTCCAAAAGAGACAACATTTCTACAAAAAGTTTACTTTTCTAACGCGTAAAGATGATTTTTCAATCCAGAAAGATTTTAGTTTTAAATCAAAAAGATTGAAATTCAACCACCAAGACGAATTTTCAACAAAATAGTCGAATCCTCAGCCAAAAAGGATTTTAATTTTAAACCAAACATTTTGAATTTAAATAATGAATTAACAAACCAACGAAACCAATCTTTAAAGAAATTGTTGATTTCGCAACCGAAAAAGATTTTCTAGTCCAGAATAGAAAGAAAGTTCAGGCAAATTAAAATTTGAAGGAAAACAAACAAAAAAAACAGAAAAAAAACAAAAGCTACAAAAGAAAAATTTTGAATGACTATTCAGTTGTTATTTATTATTGGTTTGGGTTGAGACCGTAACAGCCTGAACGTGACCCCAAAGGCCTCTCCTTAGGAAGAGGACCGCAACCACGCTGTTGGCTGATATCTCTGATTCACTGATGCAGTAATTGCCTGTAAGTGTTAGACGTTTCCCCGCAATCGCAGGGCAGTGACAAAGGATGTGAGTAGCTTTCTCATTATCCTTTACGCACAGACTACAGAAAGGACTTTCCGCAAGGTCTATCTCATGTCTCTGATATCCGAGGTTCCCATGTCCTATAAACATTTCTCTTAGGACTTTGATTTCGTATCTCCCGAGCTTGAGTGTTTCCCTTGCTCGGTTAGAGTTAGGCTTTAAGCTCAAGAGTGTTTTGGCCTGTCTGCAACCAGAGACCAAGTCTCACTCATTCTGATGTTCCTCAGTCAGACAACTGATAATTTCTTCAGTGACTGACATACTGGAGATACCTACAACTGACTCGAGTCCAGTGAAATTTCTTCTTGCTGCTAGTTGGGATAGCCTATCCGATATCTTAATGCCGTTGATACCGCTGTGTCCAGGGATTTATAGCAGAGTAATTCGAATTTCCCTCACTTACATATTTAGTGCCTCAAAGCATCTCCATACTAATAGTGACGTAGACGTTGTTCCATTTAAAGGCAATATAGCAGCCCTGCTGTCTAAGCAGATATGGATGTTTCTTTTGTTGTCATACGCTCTTGCCTTCTAGGCGCACTGGAGTATCGCCATAATTTCAGATTGTAGAACTGTGGCGTAGTACCCAAAGTCGATTGTGAAGCCTATTGCATTCCTTCTACAATATACACCAGCTTCTGCATTCTCCTCGTTCCTGGAGCCATCTGTAAACCAGCTGTCTTCATTACTGGGCATATGTGCGTCGCCGTTAACTCATTCCTTCTTCGTGGATAGGCTAACTCGATACTTCTTGTTGAAGAGGTAGCGAGTAACCATTTTGTCCCTGGGCATGTTGAGGGTCAGCCTCCTCGCTATGTCGACTGGGGTCTTCATTGCTGTCGAGATCCTTCTGTCATTTACCAAGTTTATTCTCCAGGCTGCCTTAGCAGCCACGGCCTTGATGGTGCGATGGAGGGGCTTCAAGCCTATTAGTCCATAAAGGTTCCAATCGCGAGGCCATTTTCCTTCAGTTGCCCTTCAGTTAGGGTTACTGCTCCGCTGAGGACCATCTTCGTCGACAAGACCTTATCGCGGATATATCTATCCACAAGTCTTTCCAATGTTTTCAGTAGGAAAGATGTTAGGCTGATGTGACGGAAATCCTTGGGTAAGGTATAACCGATCCTACCTGCTTTGGGAATAAAGACTACTCTCGTACCCCTCCATGCCGCCCGGACATGTCCTAACGTCAGACTAGCCTTAGCAAGTCTCACTAGCGGCCCTATAATAATCTCTACAGCCCTCTGAAAGAGGACTACATATATGCCATCTGGGCCAAGAGGCTTGTAAGGAGTGAAGGACTTCAGGGCCCACCTGTCCCTGGCAGGGTAGCAATCTCGTTGGCTAGCCGCCGTTTCGGGTTTAGTTGGGTTGCATGCGACTTTCGTTGCCTCTGAGGTATCGTCCCCTTTTCTCCAAACCTTGCAATAATCTACCAGTGTACATACCTCTACTGGTGGGTTGGTATCGCTGTCATAAAGAAAATGGACCGATCCCAGAACTAGTCTTCCTTTGAGATGCATGGCTGTCACCACCAGGTCTCTCGAACATAGCTCAAGCATCGGGACAGCATCAACTCCCTTCGCCAGTATGCAGAACCTTGGTTTGGCCGCCTTGGGGTTCCTGTCACAAAAAATACCAGCCTGCCCCTGACCCCTTTATGGTATTTCGGACTAACCTAGGTTCTTGAATTAGCAAGATACCTGTGTGCCTCGCAGTCATGCCCCTCTGCAAAACTTCAGAGGCTCCTTTGCTGTGATGCAAGTTAATTTGGGTAATCGTGAGACCGGGAGCAGTTATTCAGGTCTGCTCTCGGTCTTCCTGTATCCCAACAGGCTCCTTCTGTCCCTGGCCGGTAACCTTGAATTTGACCTGTCCAAAGTGATAGAAGGGCCTCTTGTTGAGGGCCACAAGAGTTCTCGCCTGTGACTTAAAAATCCGCACAACTAGGAGATGCCTGGTGCCTCCTGATGTGTCCTCTTTCTAATGCCTATCGTGTCTGAAGATCCGCCAAGACGCTGTCTTAAGTGATGGGTTAAATCCCTACAACCGCCGGAGTACCTCAGACGGCTCTTTCAGCTTACTCGGAAACCACGCTGTAGCTCTCACCATCTTCTGGAGCAACTCGAAACCACCCACCTTAAGAGCCGCACCTTCCCATGGCCTTGTCTAGACCATTGCTTTGAGTAGCCAAGCTTCAGCTGCTAGGTCGGCTGCCACAAATACGAAGACACCTCCAATGCAGGACGTCACGCATTTTGGCTATTGATCTGGGGACACTCTTTCGACCGCTCTGCTAGCCATGCTGCGCTTGCCTCTTCAGTCTCCTTTTCAGGGAACCGTTAAGTTGTTTCTTCTTGTTGAGGCACTGAATGGCCTCTGCCGTTACCATAGCCTTGTTCAGAGAGACCGTCGATCCCTCTGCTCCCGAGGGAGCTAGGGGCACAGCCGCCACCTGAATTGGGCTTGCCGGAGAGACAAATGAAGAGGAAAGGGTTATGTGAAACCCTATGAGGCCCAACCCCTGTTCCTCCTCCGCCACCTTCCATTCTCCTCTTTTCGATTTTTGTTTGCTTTTGCTCTCCATCAAGGTCTCCACAAGGTGCTTGAACCAACAAATCAAGGTTGCATGCTCTCCAGTGCATTTTAATCTCAAACGCGTGTTCCATTTCGATTCCGCGAGAAGCTGAGGAAATAAAGGGTCCGACCCTTCAGAGCCCCGCGTGCAGGCGTAAGACTAATTACTCGGGGAAGTCGTCTAGTGTCCCCAAAAGGCTGTTGGGAAACCTTTCCAATCCCTAGGTGCCAAAGTTCCACGAGCATGAACGCTCTACATTCATGGCTTGGGAGGGTGGTCGCATTGACTGAGTTACTCAGTGTTCAAATATCCACTTCCAGACCACCATAATAAACGGAGGGCTGTTCCTTGGTCGCTATGCGGGCCGTAGGTCATTCCTGTCCCGATTTCAAAGCTATAAATCGGTCCCGGAGGGTCCTTGACTCAGGGATCCAGAAGGCCCTTGTTAGCTAGGCTCTTTCACCCTTCTGCCATACCGTTATCACGCATACCAGGAGAGCCCGCTTATAGGCATCCTTTCATTCATATCCATACGCATGCAGGTCGAAGTCCTTTTGGCCCCCATGTCCCACACGCTTGAGCCTCCTTACCAACTAGAAGGTGTTACAGCCCCTAGAAGAGGATTCAGTTGTTCATTTTATTTGCTTATTTGCCTCAAGGTCATAAGAATATAATTCTCCGAGATTTTTCGAAAAAATTCAAAAAGATTCTTAAAGACTTCAAATATATCGACAAAGTTTCTAGACAACTTCCAAGAATTTTATTTAACTTTACAGGATTGTACAAAATTTTGGAAAAACTTTGAGTAGTTTAAACGATATTCAAGACTTTTTGTTGGAGGGAAAAATGTAAGAATATTTTGTAAATGTTCGCAAATCTTTCAAAGTTTCTAAATATTTTTAATCTCTTCAAAATTTCAAAAATTCCTATATATCTTTTAAACTGACTTGAGATTTTGAAATTTCGTGTTGTTGTTGAAGATTCTTAATAAACTTCTAAATTTCTTGTTTCAATTCTTGAAAAAAGTACATCTTGCTTTAAATAAAATTACTGTTATAACATTTTCAAATCTCTATATATCTCCTAAACTTGTTCGAAATTTCTTCATAATGTTTTAATCTTGAAATATTGTAAAATGTTGCTTCAAAATCTTCTACATTTTTTTCTGAAATTTCAGAAAATTATTTGAAATTTTTGAAAACCTTTTTAAATATCTTGTTAAATATTTCACAAAAACTTGTAAAGTTACATTATCATCTCGAAAATTGAATAATTTTCAATTGAAAATCTTCAAAATTGAACTAAATATTTGAAAAAAAGTTCAAAATTACAGACCTTCAAAATATAAATCTCAAAAATCGAATAATTTTTTATTCAATACATATTAGGAATTGAAGAATCTTGAATTTCAAATGCTCCAAATAGACCGAATTCGAAAAGCTGTCGAGAATGGTACTGTTGCAAATAAAAAACATTAGAAAAACTCAGAATTCTAAAATATATGTCTTTCGATAACATCCAATTATGATATAAAATATCAAATGAACTGACGCATCAATTCATTTCTTTGCTTCTATCGTGGGATGAAATCTCTTATTCAAATGAAAGTATTTCCTATACAGAATAATGTAAACTGATAAATATTGAAATTGAATTTGAATTTCATGGAAGCCGATGTACCTATTTTACGTCCTATTTTCATTTAAGATTCTTGAATATATTTTGTGGTGCTCTAAATTAGATATATATTTTGATTTGATAATACAGAAATGAAAAAATGTTAGAAGCTATTTGTGCTAGTTTGTTTTTAAATAAATCTAAATTATTCGAATGGTTTCTTGCCCAATTACTATTGCTTATCTCGAATAATTTTATAGGCGTTACATATGCTCCTGAAATTCATTTTTAAGGTTACATTGTCAACTTGTGTGCAGAACTTTTTCTACGGGTCATCTTAGTATTATTATTTCAGTATTATTTTATATACTTCTACTTCCAGTTTAATCTAGCAAAGTCACGATTCGTAACACTTTTCGAACCCTCTATGTGCTCAAAGCTGTTACGTAATTTATGGATTGCCCGAAATGTACAACAATCGAAAAATTAATAATATCAAAAAAGAACTTGTTCGATTAAAAGAAATTTCTTTTGATTCGAAGAAATGGTTGCTTGTTCAAATAACAATTTTTTATCACCTAAAAATGATTTTCTCATTTTTGAATATGATTTCGGGTTGATAAAAAAAACTTTGTTCAAGAAGCATTTTTTTCCATTCGAGACAGATATTTTTCTGTGTGGAATTAAGGAAACAATGTTGAAATTATTGATAAGAATCAAGCGTCCATGTAAATAAAGATGGATATAAAAGATGAGGGCTACTTACATTATCAAATCATTTCTTTCTGTCTTTACTCTCGCCTTTAGTATAACATTGATAAGAAGTAGAATTCCATAATCTGGAGCATCTCAATTCGTGTTCGAAATGTCGGAAACAATTTTTTTGAAACTCTTAATTTTTGGTGGCATTCTGTTTCAAGGGATTCTTGGGAGTTTCTTGGAAGATAATCTTAGTAAGTGAAATAATATTCTCAATAAATATTAGCGCCCTAGTGATATCATAGTATATTGTGCCACAAGTGCGGAAGCGAACCAGTTCCATACAAGTGAGAAGCTTTCCAGGTGCGAATTGACGGTCGGACGGTCGGTCCAACTTCTTGCGCCACTTTGACTCTTGAAGGTTGGTACTACATCAGACACAAACGTCCGGCCAACCTTGTGAACAATGGCAGGGCCAGACTTCGGAACCAATGGTCAAGCCAACAAAACAAATAATAATAAGCAGACCTTAACTGATACAGAGATAAAAACTATAAATGTGCGCTGATCAAGATAAAATGAATATAACAATATACAGCGCAATATAGAAATCAAATGAACTAATATATTATTATATTGAATATCGCACTCACATTAGTCTTTCTCGAAGAAAGTAACAGATATCCACACCTACAGCTGCTTCGAGCAGTCAAGAAACACGTTGCAGCGAATGAGGAAACTATGAACGTCGGAATGAGAGTCAAGATGAGAGTCAATTAAGTTACGTGAAAATTTTCGTAAATTTGAAAGTGATTTTAATGATACCTATGACGGCTAAACCGTATTTGGGCCAAGGGTTGACCGACCGTCGGGTGTATCGAGGTGACTTGTGGCTAACCCACTGCTGAATCCAAAGGGGGACCGACCGCAATCTTGGGGCCCTATACCGACCAATCTGCCACAGTTCATCCTATTGTCGGTTGCCAATGTCATTGGAACGATGGCAGCTTGAAAAAACCTTAGTCGGCTCAACTCTGGTTACCGTAGATAGGTTACCAAAATAGGGCCCACTTTTGGCCGACGGCTAAACTCTGGTATCCGACGGAATTTCGCACCTGTGTAAGGGCGAGCCGTAAACAAGCTGCAGATGGCCGAAAAATACCCGAAGATGAGCCGATGGCAAATACTGTAAACTACACAAAAGTTGAAAAATGCCTTCTTTGAGTACCTCCTGGACATGATATTTTTTGTTAACAAATGTAGGAAATTGTTCATTTCAAAACCAATGAAAACAAATTTTTTGGAAATTGGAGAGGTTTTGATTCGGGAGTAGTACAAAGTAATTTTCAATTGAAATTTGCAAGCGCATCAGCTAGAAAAAGTAATCTTGTTCAAAGTGCATAAGAGCAGTAGCTAAAAAGAATCTTTTTATAACTGCTCTTTGCCGCGGTCTGGTAGTTAGTCACTTCCCGCTCGATATAAACGCCTAGAATAGCAAAAAATTTGTGCATGCATTACAGAAAGTAATTTCTGATACCCCTATGTTACAAAAATCTTGTTCAGAGTGTACGCCTAAAACTCTACAACTTTGTCATTCTCCGTCTAAAAGAACCACTTCGCTTTTTGAGTTGGCCACTTATTCTCATAATACATTATATGCAGTAGTCAGCAGATAGGTCTAATAATTATTACTTTCTGGTTAGGCGTAATATTTTTGAATATTTTTAATTCACATTGAATTCCTTCGAATCATTTGTATTTCTCAGAATTTTTTTAACTTCTTTGAAATATTTAGCATTTCTCGGAATCACTTGAATTCTATAAAGTCCTTGAATACTGTCAATTCACTGTATTGAATTACCTGAATTCCCTGGATTCTTTTAATTTATTGAATTTTCTTATTTTCATAAATTCTCTAAATTTCTTGAATTTCCTAAATGCCCTGGAATCTCAGAAAACCTCTAATTTTTTTGAAATCTTTGAAAACCTGTCAGTCATTATTATTAAAATGGCTACGTTTCATTCACCGCTCTATAAACTATGTCAGAATTTGAATAGCATGTACGGTAAGTACACAAATGATTTGATAACACTTGATTGCGTATTTGCAAGTTTCATGAAGTATGCGAGAATGTATATTATGTCAAATAGCAACCTTGGATGATAACTGTAATAATAGATGAAATAATTTCGTCAGAACACTGGCGATATGTGTAAGAATTTCGAGCCTGTAATTGTTTTTTGTTGGGTTCACGAAATAATGATTGAATTCGATTTAATATAAAATTTAGTATTTTGAATTCCTTGCACATAGGCAACTCCCAGAATTCCATGAATATCCGAAATTCCCTAAATTCCCCAATCATTTAGAATGCCTGAAATTTTGTGAATATTCGGAATTCCATTAATTCTCTGTACTTCTGAATCTCTCAAGATCCCTCCAATACCATAAAATACTGGAATAAATTCCTTCAAATCCACGAATTCTTTTAATAACACGAATTGTCTGAATTCCATGAATTTTCTGAATTACATGATCTCTCTGAATTCCACGAATTCTCTGAATTGCATGAATCCTCTGAAATGCATGAATTCTCTCAATTCCATAAATTCTCTGAATCCCATGAATTCACAATTTTCCAGAAAGTCTCTGAATTCCATAAATTCTCTTAATTGGATTGATTTAATTCAGTGAGTTCAGAAGATGTCAAGGAATTTAAAATAATTAAAAAAGGAATTGAAAGAGCACAAATACATTCCAAGTGATTTCGCAAAATTTAAAAGAATTTATAGAATGCAACAGAATACAAAGGAATTGAATGTTAATTAGGAGTAATTTATGTGAATTGAAAATAATTTCTAAGAATATACCAAACCAGAGTTTTAGACTTTGAGCCGTATACTTCGCGAGCTGTTCTCTTAACACGGAAGTATGGATATGATCCTTGTTTAGAGGGTATAACCCACATTTGGGGAAGTTTTTTTTAAAGACGTGCTTCTTATCGGTACATTGTGAGAGTGGATGGCATCCTGTAATATTATCTGATCGTAAAAAGAAAAAATACCTAATAATTTCATTTGGAAACCACAAAAAAATAAGTCATTTCTCCAAACAATATTTCTAATGTTTTTTTTTATACCCACAACAGTGAATACGGAATGATCAATTTTTCATGCTTGCAGAAAATTCATCAAATCTTCACCTTCGCACAAAACGTATGATTGGCCACACCCTTCTTGGACGGGGAGACTGGATGATTAATGATGTCATCCACATTGTGCAGATTTTGAAAGGAACCAGAAAAGTTGCTACAGGTGTTATAATCACGCCTGAACATATCTTAACTCCTGCTGCATGTGTTCGTGAACCGTCAGCGACGTACACAATTAAATCTGGTGCACCTGGAAAGGGTCCTATTATGAATCACCAAATAATTTCTATAATTCCCTTCGAATCTCTTTGCTTGCTTCTGATTGATCCACCTATCCCCGAAGCAAGTCGATTCAGTCGACCGATACCACCTGCTGAAGAAGATCTACCAGTAGGCATACATCCTACTACTATTGCTTGGGATGCCACTGGCCAAGTACGACCGATTCTGCAAGTGCAGATATTGCAGATTACAGACAGCAATGTCTACACCTTGCCATCACATGAAACGCGCAATCGCTATTTCAATAGAGACCGCGGTTCTGCCTTGGTGATGGGTGACAGACTCTTCGCTGTTCTTGGTCGGGATGGATATCCCAATGGTATTCCTGATATTTTTATACTCGTGAATAATAATAACAGATACTATAGGTGGCTCATGGAATACATTCAACCATATTTACATAGCCACCCACATCTGTACAATCCGGCGCGCTGAATGTAAGAAAGGTGACCGAAAATAAGTAAGGAATAAAGTTAAAATAAAGCAGAATGTGTGAAAATTCGCGAGCATATGTTTTTACTCTTTAGAACTTCACTTGCTACTGTAGATTCAAGCGCTCAAGCGTAAGTCCTCAAGCCTTGGTTATTATTTTATTATCATACTGCGGTAAGACCTATTGCACTATCCTTCATATAAAAACAGCCAACCTCCATTGGCACTGATCCCGGTAGTATTTTCTGTTTTATACATGAGATACGCAATAATTGAATAAAATGCATAATATTCTTTACTAAATTATTATTCTGCTGAACATCAAAAGTGTACCTCATTAATTTTTATAAATTTATTCAATTCAGGTAAGTTATAATTAACTTTATGAATATACGAGGTAAAATGTACTTCATACATTAAATAACGAAATTATTTGAACGTTTTAATGAAAATAACGTTTTGTATAATAAACTTGCATTCACATTTAAAGTACCTATACTACAATTATGTAATGTAATAAAAAATATTTGTAAGGTTTCAAAATGAGTATTCGAATTAAATTGTCAGAATTATAAGTACGTATGTTTCAATCACTTGTCGATCTATTTTGATGAGCTAATTATAAGTACATAGGTTTCAATTATTGAGCAATTTTTTTTGACAGGCTGTTAATTTTATTTTGAAAATTGAATTTTCTAGAATTAGTTTAAATTTAAAAAGGGTACTAATAAATAAAATTTCCAGATATTAAAGTTTAAATGCAAAAAATATTAAGTAAAAATTATATAAATGCCTTGAATGCCTCTATTCCATTTATATAATTTATTCAAATGTTTGTGATCGTGTGAAATGAGTATTTAATAATCAATCTTTTGGACATGAGACTTCAAATTGGAAAAATGTGTATAATGTAATAATTATTCTAATATTCCAATGCAACTAATTGTTTGATTTATTTGAGCAAGAAAAACTAATTAATTTGTTACTTTGAGGTCATGTAGTTGAATATTGGTTATAATTTCGAGAATAAATGCGTATTTAAGCAAATCGTCTTATAAACAACGTCTCTCTTTCAGGAGTATTAATTTTCACGTGATAAATTAAGGATGATGTCCTAAAGTAGTAGTATTCTCAAAATTGTGAAAATGTATTATACGTATATGAATAAATTAAATAGTGAATTCAGAAACTCCTATTAGGAAATAACCAGAATTTAAATATTTATAATAATATGGCGCAAAATTTCGTGTCTTTCGACTCACAGATTCGGATATCGAAATATTATGTAATTTTTGCACAACACTTTCACCACAACCTGTACTTCCTTTTACTTCAAAACAGATTTCAATAATTAAGTAATATAATAGTATGCAATGAAATTCTACAAGCAACATTATGTAAATATTTGTTTAAATTAAATAAAATAATAATTCAAAGAATTTTCGTGTAAATGGTAGCGCGTGTATAGGAGCGTTCACATATTACGTAACGTTATTTTCGATCTTTTTTACCCCCCGCCTACCCCATGTAACAGACTGTAACATTTCAATCAGACCTTCCCCTAACCGCATTCACGTAATACTTTTTGTATTATGTTTAAAAACATAATAGACGTTTTCTAAATATAAAAAGGTTTTTTGAGATGAAGTGCTGTATAGAAATAAATTAGACAATATTTTGATGTAACACTGAATGCTTCTTGAATATTTTGTTTAGTCACATAAATATTCAAATGACTCACATGAAGAAATAACGAAACCTAAATATTGTCAAATCAAATTATAATATCGATCTCCTATATTTAATTTCTTTTTTGTATTTTTCTTTTCATATTGCTACATATTTGCTTTATTAGGTTTTCTGGTGCAAAATACTTACACCCGCTTTTAAGTCTACTCTAAAGTGAAGTGAAGAATCTCTCACCTATTTCTCAAACTAATCTTTCCTATTTTTTCTAAATTCAAGTCAATCTTGTCAAAGATTCTATGATCTGCACAAGTTATTGGCAGCACGCTGTTTTAGCAATTTACGTACAAGGTGTCGAGAATGCAGTTGTCTAGCCAATTTGTGTCTGCTGCTAACATTTTTGAGAAGAAAATTTCTAAGTCGAATTACAATACGAACACCTCTTACTTAGAAATTATACTCCTCTAGTTTATGGATAATTCCTTGGCGATGCTGCGGAAGGTCGCACGTGAAAATCTCGTGCTTCAATTCAGAGCGCCGACGTTTCCGGCACTCGTACTAGATGTCCAGGATGCAATACTCCAGTCAGTTCGCCTGTATGGAAAACTGGACTCAGACGACACTCGGTTTCGAGAATACAATTCTCTAGCCTGTATCCGAAATCCTCCGGTTCACTTTCACTCACCAGCAAACCCCCCAATGCCTTTTTGCGTCTCAGCAACCCATTTTGAAGGCTGCCAATTTCGAAATTTCTTCAGGTAATTTTCCCAAAAGCGTGATGTCTTATACTATTCCTGCGAAGCTTCGATCTTCTCTGTCCCGTAAAAGGTGATTCTTCGGCTTCATCATGTCAGAATGAACTTTCTCTTGACGAATTATTCGAGGCTTAGAAAAATGTTGCGGTTTTACAGGTTTATTTTCTTGTTGAAAAGATGTTAAACCCGAAGGGTCGTTTGCGCGCGGCCGTCCAGTACTGCATTCTGGCTTGTCGATGGTTGGGGCTTCTACCTGCCATACTTTGTATTGTACAGGCTGATTCTGCTAATACGCAAACTGTAAGATGTTGACATTTTTCATTTTCTCAATCTTCACATCTTTCCGGCGTGGTTTCCCGGTAAGCTGGAAGATCCGTCTGTGCTCCTTCGGCGGTTGAAGGGATTCAGCCTTTCACTAGGGATAGCATCCTGGCGAATCGTCAGGCACGAGCACCCTCAGAAAGAAGACACAGCGGGAGGTACCAAGTACCTTCTAGTTGTGCCAGGGACAGGAGGAACCGGTTGGGACACAGGAAGACCGGAAGCAGACCTCAAATGACTGTTCCTGGCCTAACCATCACCCTAATTTACTTACTTCACAGCAAAGGCGCATCTGCGAATATGCAAAGGGGCATAACTGCGAGGCACACAGGTATCTCGCTAATCCAGGATCCTTGGTCAGTTCGAGATACCATAAGGGGATTAGGGCGTGCTGGTTTTTGTGACAGGGACCCCAAGGCGGTGAAACCAAGGGCCTGTATACTGGCAAAGGGAGTCAACGTTGTCCGGTGCTAGAGTTTGTTCGAGTGACCTGATTCTGATAGCCACATATCTTAAAGGAATAGAGAAGCTAGTCATGGGCTAGACCTACTTTCCATATGACAGCGATACCAACCCACCAGTGGAGGTACTGGTACTGGTGGATTACTGCAAGGTGAGGGATCTTCCTCTTCTGCTGGGGTGCAATGCTAATTCCTAGCATACTTTGTGGGGCAGCACGGACATTGAATCAAGAGGTAACAATCTATTGTAATACCTAATCACTAATGATTTCGATATTTTTAACACGGGGAGTACCTCGAAGTTTCGTAACACGGTCAGCGAGGAGGGCAGCGACATCACTCTCGGCATTGCTACTTTTAGAGACTCTCTCAGATCACGCACAGAAAGAGTTCGAGTTGGAATCCTTTGTACCCGCGAGCCATGAGTGGTCCAGAAGGCACCCTCGGAAATGTCAGGTCAATTAGAGACGTGGACACCCTGTAGGTGGCAGCCAAGATTTTCGCGGAGGTCATCAAATCTACTTATAAAAGTAATTTTTGACTCACAAGAGTCCGTAAGGTTGGAAAGACATACTGGTGGAACGGGAAATTTAAAGAGCTTCGTAGAAAAACCTAAGAGAGGCTTAGGCGTGCCAGTACTGCCAAAACTGATGAACTATGGACATTATTTACTACGTTGATGGATGAATACAGGGGTGCAATACGTAAGGCAGAACAAGAAACCTGGACCTGCTTTTGTACAGACATCGAGGAAGAAGCAGAGGCAGCTAGACTGGACAAGCTGTCTTGGCACACTTTCAAGGCACATTTTCCGGGCTTCATCAGGTATGGAGAAAAGGGGAAGACACCTGAAAGGCAACCAAAGCCGCCTGTGGCCCAGCTGGGTCTGAAACGTCCAGTCTTTTTACAGAAGGCTAGAAAGATCATCATAGGGCCGCTCGTGAGACTTGCTAGGGCTAGTCAGACGCTGAGATATGTTTCGACGGCATTGACAGGTATGAGAGAAGTCTTCATTTCAAAAGCAGGCAGGATCAGTTATGCTTCATCTAAGGATTTCAGTCACATCAGCCTTAGAAGTCATTCATTTATTACGTGAGGGCGATTTTTACCATTTTTTACTCCCCGCCCCCACGTAAGGACACATAACATTTCTTGAACCCCCCTTTTCTGACGTAATCTTTAACTTGGACTTTTTCTAAATAGCGTTGAATAGTTACATATAATTAGAAACACTAAAACACGCGATTTTTACAATTGTCAAATGGGTAGTCTAAGTAGAATTAATGTAGCTACTGTGATAATTCGAATTGTAACAATAATTGACGTAGTAAGATATTACGTAAGAATGGTTTTAACCCTTCCCCCCGAGGTGAGTTTATGTAGGGATTTTAAAAACCTTTACTCCCCCTTGGGACTCGTACGTAATCAATGAGTGATCCCTTACATCTTTTCTACTGAAAACAGTGGATAGGCTTGTGGATAGATATATCTGCGACAAGGTCTTTTCAAATGGGCTACATCGCCAGGAGCAACACGCCTATAGGGATGGCCACATGACCGATACGGTCCTAAGCGAAGCAGTCAAACTAATCGAAGGACAACTGAAGCAGAAATGTCTGGCGATTGAAACCTTTATGGATTGCACATAGTGTGCCTATTGCAGTCATGAAATAGGCCTGCCACATGTTGGCCAACAGAAATCTAACAACGACAATGGGTGATATCACTTTATGTAAAACTGTTGACTCGGGATGTCCACAGGGAGGCGTTATACCCTTGCTGTTGTGCTTGGTAGTGAATGAACTGCTTCATCTGCTTACGAGCCAGGGCCACCACGTTATAGGCTACGCGGCCGATATACTGGTTATCGTGTGTGGCAAGCATCTGGATTCTCTCCTAAAAGTGATACAGCAAGCACTAGGGATAGTGAATTCTTGGTGTAAGAAGACTGGATTGTCGGTCAATCCGAGTAAGACAGACACGGTTGTATTCACCAGACCGTATAAGTGGGGAGCAGCGAGTACACTGGAATTGGGAGGACAGCAACTGAAAATCAAAGAACGAGTTGAATATCTGAAAATCATCCTAGATGAGAAACTGTCATGGAACGAACACCTGGAAAACAAGTGCAAAAAGCTAGTAGCGACTCTATGGCTTTGTAGGAGAGCGATAGGGAAAAGCTGCGGCTTGAAGCCGGAGACTCTTATGTGGATCTAGACAGCGATCCTGCAAACCAGGCTAACCTATTCGGTAGTGGTCTGGTGGAGCAGGGTCTAATTGTCCACTGTAAAGTCTCGACTGGGAAGAGTCAGGGGACTGATTCTAAGAGGCGTCACTGGTGCCTCAAAGTCGGCACCCACAATGGACATTGGACACTCACAGGGTTGGAGCCCCTTCATCGCACCATCAAGGCTGTGGCTGCAAAGGCGGCCTGGAGATTAAATATGGCAAAAGCCAGAATTATCTCGATGGCATGCTCTGGGACAAAACACCTACTCGTTGCCTCACTGTCCCGTGATTGCGGAGAAACGACTTAGACTCAAGTGCAAAAACTCCATCACTGAGACAGAAATATCGGTCCATAGCGTGGTTGCGGTCCTCGTTGTATATAGAGGCCTTTGGGGTTACTCTTAGGATGACAAGGGGACGCGACGAAATCACCCAAGTGCCAGGAGCTCTTACGGTCTCCACCCAGAAAATAATAATAAATAGCGTCAGTACAGAAAAAAACCAAGAAAGAAAACACAACATAAAAAGAAGGGCACCTTCAAATCCCCTTCTTTTTTCGTTCGTTATTATTTGTATTTTTTGAAATTCAAATTCAAAAAACACTCCGAAACAAATCTGCTAACCTTTCAGTCTTCATTCAACATTGATGAACAGTTTCTTATTGTGATTAGAAAAAAATATATAAAAAAAGACGGGATGGAAAAATAAAAGGAATTTGGAGGCTGCCTTTTTTAGTTTGGCTCTTCAATTTAATTTGCTTTTTCATTTAAATTCAATTTACGACCGTAAATTTCCTAAAAAACTAAATAAAAAAATAAAAAAATATTCGAGCAACAATAGATCCTAGGTTATCTCTTCCTAAAGTGAACCAATTGTTTACAAAATCTTGTTAAACTAGCTTTCCAATGATATCCATATATCCGCATAATATGGACTCAAAAGAAAATTATGGGTCAAAAATAAAACTGTGCCCACAATCAGAGACTCTCCCCTAATTATTATTTTAATAATATTGGATGGCTGAGATGAATTATAAAATATTATACTAATGGACCCAAGTGAGGAACCACACATGACAATTTTGTGAGGCTCTCCACGTGGGGTGATCGCTAGAGAGATTGTTCAGCAACCTGGGTCGGACAAGTGTTGAGAATGAACGTGTCATTTAAATAAATAACACGAGAATTCTAGATGAATCTGAAATATCTATACCTTACACATATATACCTGTCTACATTATACCTATATACCCATCCAAACATTACTACTTTCCACCCTAGCAATTTACGCCTACCCCGAAAGGGAAACGGCTTAATGGTATAATAATATACTACACAATATAAGAATCTAAGCACTCCGTATATTTTCATTTTTATTTAGAATTTCGGCTTCCCTGGTTTTCTAATTGCATGATTTAGGAAAATTTTGTCATTCAATATATACATCTAAGATTAACGCAAATCTGAATATTTGTCGCAAAGAATTTATGTATTTTGACGCTTGATAAGTCATTTAATAAGATAAATTTGGAAATAATGTGCCTTCAATGATTATGTACTTGGTTCAAAATAGGCACCGCAGATGATTCTTTAATAAATTAGAGAAATATTATGTCCCAAAGACACCAGAGATAGAAGAAAGTTTCAAATAGTATCATATAGAGGAAACTATCTAACTGCCTAATATTATCGAATTATTGAACATATAAGCTTGGATTTATGTAGTTTTGATAGGCCAATAATCTCAATACTCATATTCTTCCAGTCCTGAAACTGCTAAATCTACGTGTAACTAATTTTTTTTTTAAATGGAGTTATCATGTTTGGTTCGCTTAATCCTCATGTGATATAAATATTATAGTATATTGTACAACTAGGGTTGAAAGGCTATGATTGCAACGAATGTGAAGTTTGCTGCCTGAGCGAAGCGAGGGCAGCACTCACACTTGTTGCAATCATATGGCCTTTCGACCCGACTTGTGCAGGCTATTTTTCAGCATACCATTATCGGAGATCGATTTTCCTTTGTTCGCGAACCGAATTCATTTCATTGAGAATAATCGACTATAATATTTTTACAGTAGGCAAGAGGTTAGAATAGTCTCTTGAAGTTGGCTGCAGCGCTCGTGTGATTATGGCGGAGATGGAAAGAGAGAGGGAACGATCGCGTCACAATAGAGAGATTCTACTTTCGGCCAATCACGAGCCGTTTTATTTCTTTTCATCCTGCTACGTAATCACTTTTCCTCCCTAGGTAGGAAAAGAAAAATCGGCTGCATTCGGCCACTTTCGCTTCGCTCTACAGGCATTGAAAATCGATCTTTCGATGAAGGTATGATAAAAAATACTTTTGGCACTATATACTTTCTGTTCGAACTAGTGAATTCAGAAATATTCTAGTCAAACTAAATGCTAATATATTCAATAAAATATCTTTATTTGTTTACCAAACAGACCGATGGATGCAGCTGCCGGTTATTACTGAATGTGATAAAAATTCAAACACTAATTTTGAGCCCACATTAGTAAATTAAAATTTTACATGCCCTTAGCTGGTGAAGTGGAGTTACATGCGATAAGGATACTCATGCTTAAGTGCTTAAATGATACTTCAGCAGTAAGGACCGTCGTGGACAGGCGATCTCTGTTTTAATTGGGTTTTTGAAATAAAGTCATGGTATAATAAGTTAAACTACAGTGCTACGAGACTTAAATAAAACAACCTATTAATAATAGGTGTACATATCAGTCGGTAATATTGGAAGATGATGAATCACATAGAGGGGCTGACTTGTCTGATACGGTACACTTTTTCGTTTGAAAAATAAAACTACTTTCATAGGTTTAAATTTTTCGTATCAAAATCAATGAGAAATGGGTCACCTAATCAAATAAGTAAAGATTTTCATTGTTGAACAGTGAAATCTCGCTGTACAGAATATGAAAAATTCTCCTTCACTTACCTAATTATTTATGAGTTAATAAACGAATGTAGATAAATATATTAATTGTTTACATATTTCTCATTGATTATTTGAATGAGATTGGAAAAACATCTGTTCCAAAATGTCGTTTTTAGTTCTTGATATATATTATATTTGATATTACATAATAAAAAATGAGTTCGGGGTGGAGCATAGGTTGGGTGGGAATTTTATAATGAATGAAATAAAAATCAGATCATGGAATTATTTTATGTGGTAATCAGATATACGAAATTAAATGAGGTTTATTTTAAATTGCTTCGAGTTTTCAGCTTTTAAGTTGCCTCCATTGCAGAACTCATACACTAACTGTAGACAACTTTACGGATAATGACGCTTCGTAATGTAATTTATTCCTATGATTCCTATAGGGAAATTACATGGTGATTTCAAAATTTCACTGATTTCTGAAAGCGTTTTAGCATAAATGTGTATGAATTTTGCAATAGAAGTGTAATTTTGCGACATGAATCATCATACATAAAAATACTATTGATCACTATGGGGAATTTACAAAAAAGTGGGGAAAAAGTTTACTTGATTGTACCTTGTTATAATTTTCACATTATTTTAGTAAACCCATATGTATCACCAGGACTTTTGTTTCCTATTGTTCCGAAAGTAGCGACTGTCATATCACGAAGACAAGAAATCTCAAGAATTTGTACTTGGATCTTTTAGAATCGAAAATGAAAAATATTCGAAGGAGGCGTAGAGCAAGTACTGAAACGAGTGTGTACGCTCTGCGCTAACTTTTTCTTTTCCAGTTTTGTTTCGTATTATTGCAAAAAGTGCGATGTTATATTACCAGGGAGAAATTATTAATCAAATTAAAAATATGAATTTTATAAAAATTATGTTTCATAAACATTCGAGATTTTATGGATTTTCTTTGTAATATAATTATATTTTCGTGTCGGTAAGTAAAAAACAGGAAAATGAACCTAGCCTAAACAAATATGAAATTCGTTAGAAATTGAACGATTTTGACATTAACTTTTATTCCTATGAATGAAAGTATTTCAAAAACTATATTCACCTGATGAAAAAAAATCACTAGTACTAAATAAAAATTGCTAACAGATTCTCCTTCCTATAACCTGTAAATATTTATTTATTCGAAACATACTCAGGTATTCTTGGAAAAAAACTTATTTTTATTATTCGGAAAGAGAAGTTTTTTAATGAAAATTGCAGGACATTTTCAGAAGATTCCTGAAAACAGTTATATATGGTACAATAAAGATTAGGTATATTTTCTGATTTTTGGCGAAGCACGATGTGAAAAATTGGCGAATTTTGATCCCTAATTACCCCGGTTAATGATATCATGTTAGTACAACCTTAATTAAAATAAACATCTGATTTATTCCCACAATGTATAAAAGTACTCTAAAAGTCGTAGGGTGATGCATAACTGATAATCTTGATAATCTCTTGGAAGAACAATGGAAACGCCAGCAGAGTGTTGGATCGCAGAGTCGCTCCAGCCAAGAAAATAGCAGTCAGGGTGGAAGCTACAAGGGATGGTTTGGGTGGCGGTGAAGTAGGGGCGGCGAAGCGAACGTTTAATAAAAGATGCGCAGAGATAGCGCCATTACCCCGACCTGCATTATTTACAGGGTAGAGCAACTCTCTGGCCGCGTTCCGCCGCAGTCGCGGCGTTAGGTAGGCGTGTCGTCGCCCCCGTGTGAACCGGCCCATCTACCTGCCAGTTCTCCACATCGGAAAATCTACGCGGGTGGAGGGACGAGAGCCTCTCAAGGATCCACGGCATACGCGATAAATAAGTCACTTTGTACAAAGACTACGAATGTCATTTATAAGGAATCGTATTTTCAAGCCACTTTTCCAGAAAAGAGATGGTGTACATTCACCAACGTCAGGGATCGCATTCTTTCAAAATTCTGCATGTCACTCTCAAGTATGCTAAATTTCTTATTTTTGTATCTTCAGATTCTGTATAGATGAAAAGAAACTACGAGCAGGTTTTCTATATTCATATTTGAGACTGAGATTTGAATTGGAACCGCTAGGTGGCAACAAAGAGTTTCCTTCCCACAAGTGGTATATTGTCTTTATCAGAGGACATTTCATATTTTTTTGGCAACAAACAATAATAAGTTTTTTGAGTAATTCGAATAACTCCAACAAAAGAAAAAAATGCATTCAATATTTTCCGAAGTTATGTTTCTGTCTTACCGAAAATATTATTTTCAGAAAATCGAGGAGCCCATCAAAAAGTCAATCGATATGTTCTACCAAAGTAAACAGCCTTTTAACTTACGGTAGTGACATATTCAAAATTGAAAAAAAGGGTTCCTATATATAAACCATCAGCTTTTTTCTATCTTTCGAAGTCGCTATTAATCGATCAAGAATGGTAATCGAAAGTACGTCAATAAGTCAATCCACGCGTATCGAAGTCACGAACAATTACATCGAATACAATTACTCTTATATTCAAAATTTTTAAAAATCTGAAAAAAGTCAATAATTGTGTTAAGAAATGCAAAAAAGATATAAAAACGATATGAAAAGAAACTACTACTTCTAAATGCTCGATGTTACTCAAAATTCGATCAGACCTGGATATCAGTCGGAGCTACAATGCTTCCAAATTTCATGATCATTTAGTTTTAATTGTTTTCGAGATGATTTTATACTTTTTTAGTTATCGGCATATGGTAAACAGAAAAAAGTTCCATACATACACATACACACACACACTTGCGGACGCTTATTTGAAAAATTTATTTTCGAGCTCCTGGGGTCGAATTATATCGAAATATATCAAAAATTATATTTTAAAATTTAGGTCATTACAAACGTTTCTCTATGAGGAGACAAAAAAGGATACTTTCAATATTTTTCGAAGTTATGTTTCTGTCTTACCGAAAATCTTATTTTCAGAAAATCGGAGAGCCTACCAAAATGTCAATCGCTGTGTTCTGTTCCCATAAAAAACTTTTTAACTTCCGGTGCGTGTTACATTCCAAATTAAGACCAGAGTTTTCTTCATAGAAACAATGTAACTTTTCTTGAAAAACTTTCTGGGTACCCAAATAAAAATATTTTGTCTTGAGGCTCGTTTTGGCTCATCTTGAGTTCATCTCCAAGACGGCTATGTCTCTCTGGCGGCCAGGGGCGAGACTTACTATCCTTTCACGATACGAAGACCCCTCTAAAACAGCTGCACATTTTGGCAATTTACTCGTAAGAGAAAAATCACACAAAAACACAGCTCATACCATGATAAAGCTCACTTTATTGCGCTCAAAACAAGTCCCCATTTGTTTATGTACAAACATTTGGTTGGAAAATAACCTTCCCGAAAAGGCGAAAATCATGGCTTTTTTCGCGTCACTCTGTCCTTGCTTGACTTGCAATGACGACATCTTTGATCTGAACAGCGCGAAAAATTTGCAAAAAAATTCATATAGATGCATTCATATTTCGACTCACATATGTGAAAAGAAAATTGCAAAATCTTAATAACAATTAACGTAAAATGCATTTGAACATGACTATGCTATCTCTCCTATTATACGTAGTAGAGAGTTATATTTTGGTTTAAACTGCTTGGAAAATCGCAACAAATATAATCGGATAACAATTGGGGATCACAATCTTAAAAAATATTAATTAATGACAAATAATCCTGGAAGACCGATGAATGGTAGTGTGAGTGTGAGGATACTATGGACGTTGTCACTTTGGGATACTATACCCAGTAGGCACAAAAGTCCAGAAACGTTATTAGAACGTTCTAAAAACGTCCTAAGTCAGTCCAAATAATGTTCCTTGAAAATACAATGTTCTAGAGACGTTTTAAGGACGTATTTGTAATACAAAACGTTTTCAGAACATTATTTGGTCTGACTAAGGACAGTTTTTGAAACGTTCAAATAACTTCTTTTGTCTTGTACGTCCAAGAAACGTTTTTAGGACGTTCCAATTACGTTCTTAAATTTGGTGCCCACTGGATAGCTAAAGATCACCTCGATTTCGAACCTCAACTTATAACTCTGGCGAACGTGTAAGATAGGAATTAGTAGTTATGTAGTTTAATTTTTAATTTTAATAAATTACAAAATTTAGATATCTTTTAGAATTCCTATGCAAATTTTGACTTCGTAAACTATGTTGATTGTACTGATAACTTTTACTTGGCGGAATTTTTTGCAGCATAGATGTGTTTTGTGATATTTTTCTCCTTTTATATGGAAACTGTTAATATTAAAGATAGGTTTTGATACAATAGAAATACTAAATAATCTTTTGTCCATAAAGAAGTGACAAATCTTGAAATATGATATTGATACACCAAAATTAAAAAAGAAACAGAAACCTGAGAGAAATGTATTTAAAATTTTGTACCAGTCGACTTGATAGTGTAGGCTCCAAATTGAACGAATCACTTGAAAATTGAAGTTTTCAAATAAATATTTCAAAGCACTAAAAAATAATAATGAGTCATCATTATACAAGAAGTAGTCCTAGATATTCATATAACGGTGTTATGTTTGCCATTCTGTATGTATCTAAAAATATTATATTCTACTCTGAAAATCATTATAAGTAGTTAAGGAATTAAATACAATACAAAAACATACGTGAAATTTTAAGCCACAGAATATCAAATTGAATTTCAAAGATATTTGATCAAAAAAAATTTACGGAAATTTATCGTTATTTTTCCTACTTATACCACCACTAAGTATTTTAAGCCTGAAAAATTTCTTATCAATACAGGTACACTTTTTGAATTACATTGGTTATAACGTATACACTCTGGCTTCTCGCGGACTGAATTCAGAGTAAATTCGTACTCATTTCAAACAAATTCAAATAGATTGTAATAAAAAATATTAATAATAACGATTATTCAGGTACTTAATTACAGTATATAATATATACTATATTTCTTATTTCATGAATAGCGCGTCCACAAGAATCTGAATACATTCCTGAATGTTTGTAACCCATTTACAAATGTAAACTTAAATACTACCCCTTATTATCCCCATGAATAGGGCTCATTAAAGTGTTGTAAAGGATTTTATCGAATTTCAAAGAGTTTCAAAAATTCAAAGGGATTTCGAACAAATTCAAAGATTAAAAATTGTTTCAAGGGATTCCAATTTATACTCACGGATTTAAATGATGATAGAATTTGGGATACGGCGGACACATTGTTATTTGCGGAAACCTTCAAAATTCTTTTGAAAATATAGATATTTCATTATATTTGCCAATAGGATTAAGGATAATGGCCAATGATAGGACCATAGCAGAAAGGATCGTCATTTCTTCCAACTGAGGACACATTCTTGACTATGTTAGTGAAGGATTTGGTTCACTGGTTACTCAGTACCAATAGTCATCTGTTCGTACACGTTGTTGTCCGTCAGCTCTTTAGGTATGACATCTATCATTCATCATTTTTGTGTTAATCTTTGCAAAATTATATTTTGAAAATCGCACTTTACTCTCACAACAATAAATGAGGGCTGGACTGCAATATAATAGGATATATTGTATTGCGCCTAACTGTAGAAAGCCCCGTCATTATATAAACGTGTCGCGTCTCTCAAAATCAAACCCACGTGAACAGGTGCTTCTCCACTTGCAAGCGAAAGATATATTATATCACCCGAGTGCTATATCACTGTTCAAATCTAATCATTTGGCTTCCCGGGTATATTCAATAACGTTGTTATAGTTAATTTGAGCCACTTGCTGTTTCATCCAGTAAAAGTCAGAAAATCACTGATTGCACCCGAATTCGCCATATCTCCATAAGATTAGAGATTACATTTTGATCATTTTTTTCTCGCGAAACAAGCTCTGAAGCTTGACAAAATTTGGTCAGCATATGTTCATCGCTAATAACTCTTAATTCACAAAATTTAGAAAAAACTTGATCATTTTGAGTATGAGGTCGAGTATCCTTAAATACTTGAATTGAGGGTAAATTGGTAATTACGATGAGCTTACTGGGAATTAAATTAATTTTGCGAAACCCGTAAGATCTCATTAGACTACTTCAGTCGAGTTTGTAGAATTTCGTAGAGAGTTTCGCTGAGATTAATAGCTCGGTACATGGTCACCACGAAACCGTACGGCTTTTCTCGGTGCGTACCTACGTATTCTCTTTGCACTACTCTCTACGGCCACGGACTATCGTAACGAGCAACATTACTCCCGTGGATGGAAAACGTCGTTAATTACCCCCGGCGCGGTAGTACGTTATCCACTGGACCTTCCTGCGGTTCGCCCAAATTGCCTTCTCACTTCGCAGGCGAAGATCGCGCGATTACGGTCTTAATTCCCGTGGCGTGTACTGACGCCTCCCTATTCTTCCCCTTTTCCTCTCTTCCTCTAACGACTTCCATCTTTCTCTCTCTATTTCTCGATCGCTCTTGAAGTTTGTTTGTTGTTTCTAGAAAGAGGGGACTCCACAATATGGTAGTGGGTCGAGAGAAGACACCCAAAATAAGTAGATGGGGGTGTTGAATTTGTGATGAAGAGAGAAAGAGAGAGAAAAAGAGGAAGTGATGAGTGAGGAAAAAGGTGTGAGTTGAGATATAGATTTCAGTTTTTTTGGTGCATTATAAGGGAAATTCCATTAAATACCTGAGGATGATTTTTTAAATTTTAGACGCGTTCCCCTGCTATTGTAAGAATTCGTAAGATATTTGGGGCTGCTAAAAAGAGTCGAGTAACTCGTTTTTATCGTTTCAAACTCTAGAAACTCTATTGTTCATACTTTACAGGAACCATCTAACGGGAAGGAAAACGCATATTCAGTATACACTATTAAGTATTTAAATTTATAAAACTGAAATATTTTAATCAACTTTTAATAATAGACAAAACGGTTGCACATGCGGGTACAATCTAAGCATTGCATTATAGATATAACTAAGTCTAAATAGGGTAAGAGCCAATTACGATAAGTGTCAATTATTTGCACATTAAACCAATTATTCGCATGCCAAAAACCGAGTTGAATCCATTTTATTTTCGATAAATATTTGGTTAAATAAAGATTTGATTAGAGAAGGGTGCCAAAAATTGGTGCTCTTACCCTATAAACTAATGAAAATTAAATTTCTTAAAAAATCGAGTTACTCGAGTTTAAAACGATACGTACGAGTTACTGGGTTGTAGAACGGTTTCTCAAAGTTACTCGTTTTTAGAACGATAGGTGTGAGTTACTCGATTTTAATTCGTGTCTCGTGAGTTACTCGAGACTTTTTAGCAGAGGTCGACACATAAATTATTTTCACTGTAACCGAGATTTCAAGAGGTTTCAAAATATTTGAAAGATTTCAAGTGATTTAAAGCATTTTAACAGATCTCAAGGGATGACAAAAGTTGTAAGGTATTTCAAAGAAACAATTTTAGCGAGAATTTAAATTTTTGCAATGCATTTATTAAGATTATGCGGGACTTCAATAATTTGTAGGAATTTTAAGAACGATTTCCGCGGATCACCGAGGATTTTAAGGGATATCAAGAGATTTTGAGAGATTTTGAGAGATTTTAAAGGATTTTTTGTGATTTTGAAATATTTTTAAAAAGTCACAGAATTTCGAAGGATTTTAAATTATTTCAAGAGATATCGACGTATTTACACGAATTTGTAAAGTTTCCGGGGGTGTTTAATGGAATTTCCAAGGTTTGAAGGAGTTTGAAGGAATTCAATATATCTGCAAAGATTTCAAAGGATTTAAAGAGATTTTAAGAGATTTATAATGTTTTCACTGATTTCACGGAATTTCAAAAGATTTAAAGAGATTTTAAAAGATCCCAAAGTATGGACGGAAAAAAATGTAGATGTCTTACAGAATTTTTTGTTTGAATTACATATGAAAAATATGTAAAAGCATCATGAATCCGAAAAAATCTCCTTGGCAACGAAAGGGAAAAATTGACATTCTGATGATGTTTATCCGCGGATTTTTAACAGTTTCCTGAAATTTCTAAGGATTCAATAGGATTTTAAGGAATTTTCGAATTTATAAAGCATTTTAAAGGATTTCGAGAAGTTTCAATGGCTTTTAAAACATTTTGAGGGATTTCAAAGATTTCAAGGTGTCTCCTAATATTTTACGGAATTTCAAGGATTTTAAACGACCCCTAGTGATTATGAGGGATTTTAATGAGATTAAAAAAATTTAAAGCGATTTCAAAGAGTTCCAAAGATTTCACGATTTTTGGAGATTTAAAAAAAAAATTTAGAAGTAGTTTTCATTAATATTACACTCATTGTCAAAAGAATCGTATCGACTTCAAACAGGCTACATGATTCAATTTATGAATGAATTCACCTCCAAGTTATCCATAACTCACCCCTTATGGTACTATGTGTATAACGTAGTTTTTCTGTCCGTGATAACTTTAGTCAAGAGTACATCTAAAATTTTGGTTCACAAAAGATTACTATATTTTCTTAAGCAGAATTTGAAAATTGTGCAACAATTTATGAAGCGGAGCCTTGTATAATTTCTCGAGTGATATTATTATTATTATTATTTAAAATGCAAAAAGTTTCATATTCGACTTTCCAATCTCCATGCTTGTTGGACTCAGCTATTTTTTCTATGTTTCTTTTTAGCTTTATTACATTAAACAATCTTCCTTATTTTCACCAGTAGCTCAATAATGAACCTTACCCAATTGAAGAGAACGGCTTAGTGCACAAATAGTTTTATGTAACGCAGGCTTGATATACGCGTTGTATCCGATTCTTTTTAGTTCTGAAAGCAACTGTTTGTAAAACAGAAGAAGCGAGAACGAATACGCATGCGCGCAGTACAATAATTAGTACATAATACTCCTAGTAGTATTATGGGCTCTTAATCGTACTGCGCGTATGCGCATTCGCAGTCACCCGTCTACGATCATGGCCTTCGCAACCAACCTCAAATTTCAGACGTGATAAACTTGTAAATGATACCTTTGTTACATAAAGTATTGTGTGCCATAAATATGCAAACGTCTTTTTATCCCAGATCAAAATGCGAGATAGCGCGAAGTATTCTCCATTAGGTATATGCTAAATCAATAATTTTCCAAACTGAATTCCTCGTAAATCAATACCGCTTCAGGGTCTAAAATTTTCACAAAAAGTGTATTTCATATTTCCTTATAATATATTTAAAATTTATCTTCTAAAATAGGAATACTAAACTTTGAATTATTGAATCAAAATTATTTTCATTAACTGTTAGTAACGAAATGAAGCAATAGTTTCGGTCAGGTTTCTGCCTAAGTATCAGTTTTCGAGAGAAAACGTAAGAAGTCCGCGAAAATTAAAACCATAACGTAATTTTTAACTATATGGATATTACGTTATAGTATCTTAGTGGGTGGGTTTTTTTGTTACATTGGGTATGCTGTTATTTAATAATTGAAATCTTAAGCTTACGTATCAATCACATAGTTAATTTACCCAACCTGTGTGAATTTTTAAAGATTTTTTTGAAAATGTTAAGATTTGTTGAATTTTTTAACGATAGAGGGTAGCTTAACCCTTGTTTGACACGCTGCGGTGTGAAACGCCCCACGAATATTTTTTCGTACTTTATTAATTATTTAATTAATACTTAATTTTAATTTTTGGCTATATAACCTACATAATCCTTTAAAGTAAGCTCTTGAGATGATTTGATAAAATGTATAAGTAAAAATATTCAATAGATTATTTTTTGAAACAATCTTTTTCGCTATGGTGTAGATCACCTCAGAAGTGTGTCAAGTAAGGGTTAAAAGTTCAGGGCCAACTCTAAACAAAATTTTTTCAATCTCGAAAAATACTTTATATCTTTTTTCGTTAAATTAAACAAGATCAAATATGTTTATTTATGACTTATTAGAACTAAGAAGCATTTGTTAATTTTATAAATAAAGTTAATAAACAAGTGCAAATTTTAGCTTTCTTCAGGCACAATATTGAAAATAAATTAATGATTTTATTATTTTATACCATTTCCTTTCAATTATTTTATCAAGTCTGCTTATAAAATTGTAAATAGTACAATCGAACATGGATTTAGCGCCGGTTTTGGGGCTGACCTTGACGTTATATCCAGAGACTCGGAACTATTTTGTCGCTCTCCTGTTTTAACTCTCTCCTGTTTCTCTTTCTGTTTCGTCATGCCACACCGCAAATCCCCCCGCCAACGCCTCTCACGTATCCCCACGGCGCGACGTCAATTCTCGAAAGGGCACAACACAGGGGAGCTAAATCTGGGTTTCACTGTATTTTATAAGCAATTGCGCACAAAACGGAATTTCGTTTGATACATTTTCGTAACCATTTTTCTTGCATTAATTTCCTCTTTGGCTTCGTCCAAAAACGATGGCACGCACTTATGGGGGGGGGGACATATATTTTTATGTGTGGACACAATGGTTAATGGGGGGGGGTCTGGAAATGAAAAAAAAATAGCGTAACATCATTTATGGTCGAAGCATTTTCTGTAGCCGAAATAATTATTAAGGAAATTATCTACAAGTTAAACTCAATTGGTTGAGAAAACGAAGCTTATGATAATTTGTTGAAAATTATTGTCATTTTGGAAAATTCTTGACCTCAGAGTTTAAAAATTGATAAAAAATTTGTTTTTTTTTCTATTGCTGAATTCGAATATACCACCTAATACACAATCTCCTTAGTGAGTTTATTTTTATCACGTTTTCCCCATCCAAGTAAATCCGAGTCAAGCGTTGCTTAACTTCGGCGACCGGACAAAAGCCTTCAACAATTTCATCTATCCAAGTGGAAGTAAAGTACTCATCACATATAATTGAAAAAATGCACCGTATCTATTGCAAAATGTATTTGTTTACGATAGTATATTATGCGCCAAGGTGCATAATTAGGGTCTTTACGTGACGAGCGGTAATGCTCGCAGGACGATCGAAGCCGAGGCGAGAATATAATATTACGATATAGCGGAGTGTAATGTGAAGAGTGATCATCCGCTATATCGTAATGTACAGCATTACGATACTCTACGCTGTCGCATAAAAACGTGTTAATGCACCAAAGTCACATAAAATTATCGAAGCAAGGAGAGACTGCTACTCTTATTCATTTTATATGGACGTGAGTTCCTGCGAAAATAGGCGGTAAAGCAGGAATCGTTAAGTATTACATACATGGCCTTAAAAAAATGAAAACTTTTCCAGAAAAAAGCCCGTTGTATAGGTCTGTTTGGAATTAAATTAACTTTCATTAAGAAATAGACTTAGAATCCAGTAAAAATGTAGCTTTTGGGGTAATTGGTCCAGAGTTCTATATTATCCCCCTTGAAAATTATAAGAGATGTTTTACAGAGTATATCGACTTTCTTATCGAAATTTGAAGACTCAAAGTGCAATATTTTTCGCTTTATATCCAATGGATTTTGAGTAGAAGAAAATATTTGAATTTATGATAAATTAAAACCTGCATTAGTGACTTAAAAAAGTATATGATTATATTAAAAGCAAATAAAATGCGTATTTAAAAAATATGTGAATTGTTGATTATTGTGGATGTAGCAGAATTTTTAGTCATTATATACATATAAGGATTTTTTCAAATCTTCCTGATTTTGATCTCAAATCAAGGGGGTCGTCTGATGTAGAGGGTTGAAAATAAGAGTGATTTTGTCTAATGATTTTGAAGACGAGGCAACAATTTATCTTTTAGACACATTCAGGATTTTTTTGTCCACGCATATTGCTCACAAAAAATTTTGTCTAGTTTCGCAGAGCCACATACATAAGCAGTATAAGGGCCAACCATTTCCGCCTTGAGAAGCAAAACGGTTATCTCGATAAAATGGTCTGAACCCAAAAAACTGAAAAGACTTAGAAACATCAGACTCGTAGCTACCAGGTGAACTAAAAAAAGAAAAAAAATCTGCCCGCCGTGCGAGCATATTCTCATCGCGCGCGGCTTGCTTCGCTCGAAAGTTTGAGTGCGCACATGTTGGATCTTGCGCTTTGCGCTCGACAGCGTCTTTACCTCGCGCTACGCGCTCAGTAATTGTGCATCCTCCCACACTTTTGCATAGGTCTTTTGAAATTAGAGATCAAACCACCGACAACTGAAATTTATTGATTGTGAATTCTCTTTTGTTAAAGCTCTTTCGGCCTTAACGAACACATTCTCATCACGTATCTCGTGAAGATAAAGGGTTAAAAACAAACTTTCAGATCTAATTTTAAAAAATTTTGTTATTAAACATTTTATTTTACCTTGTATAAAATCGAAAAGTGATTAATAACGAATTGGTAGATATTTTTTGGGTGCACAATTTCGGTCAATTCATATTTTTTCGTATCTTGCATATTTTGACCCAAAAATGGAATTTTTTATTTTTCATTGTTTTTCTTGTGATCAAAATTTGAATTTTCAATTTATCAAGAAAATACACAAAGTTGTAATGATTATATTGCAGGGCTTCCAAAAAGCAACGTTTTTCTCCATCTGACTTTTTTTCATATCGTGCGTTGTTTGGCTTAAAATTGTCATTTTCGATTGATTTTTTATATTGTGTAAATGCTATAACTCTGATAAAAGATTCTTTTTAACGCAAAAAGTCATGAGCATACATTTTTTGGCCTTCTGCGTACTACGAATGGCCGTAAATAAAATGTTAATATCCTAACCCTTGTTTGACACACTTCTGGGGTGATCCACACCATAGCAGCAAAAACTGTTTTCAAAAATAATCTATTGAATATTTTTACTTGAAAATTTTCTCAGATCATCTTAAGAGCTTACTTTAAAGGATTATGTAGGTTATATGGCCAAAAATTTAAATTAAGTATTAAATAATTATTAAAAAAAGAAAAAATGGTCGTGGGGTATTTTACGCTCCAGTGTGTCAAACAAGGGTTAAAAAAATAGTCTTAGCATTTTTGAAAACACTCTAACTTTTTGAATTTTTATCCAAAATTATAATCTTGTAGGGCTTTCAAAAAGCAAAGTTTTTTTTCTTCTGACTTTTATTCATTTTGTTCGGCTTAAAATGTTAATTTTCATTTTTTTTTTAGATTTCGAGAATGCTATAACTCTGATAACTTTATTTCTATCTAAAAAGGTCGTGAGGATAAATTGTTCAAACTTCTGAGTACTACAAATATCCGTACATTGAACTTTTAAATCTTGAAAGAAAATGGTTTGGAAAATTTTGGAAATGCTCTAACTTTTTGAATTTTTATCCAAAATAGCTGGCTAACAAACTTGTTCTTCTCTTTCAGGCCTTTAAAAAGTATGCCAAAGCTCAATCCAATCTGATCCTTCTTTTTTCAAAGTTATCGTGCCTACAGACTACAGACAGACCAAAACCAATATCTTCTCATTAGGATGAGAATGTAAAAATTAAACATTGTTAGAAAAATTGTAGGCAAAAGGCGGAGAGTGTCACGTTTACCCTTACAATTCTGTTCATTATGTTTTTATTCTTTAAAAATAAAAGTTATTTGAAAATGTAACAAAGATAAAATGGTGTGTCTCATGAACTAATTAATATTTTGATTTATTATCAAGAGATTAATAATCATAAACTTTGTAAAGTGGAACTCTAAAATTAATTTCGAATCGATTACCCTGGACCAAAAAGCTGAAATCACTTTTCGATGTATACGGAGGGAAAACCACTCGATCCCTCTGACAGGAAAGACGAAAGACGGAAGCAAAAAGCCGAAAGACGAACTTGACATTTATATCGGGGATTCTCGGCTTTACACCATAGATTCGAACCCTTTTTGGAAGTACGTGAATAGCGGGTGGAGAATTCGATGAGTGTACCTAAGCCTCCTTAAGTTCTACCTTGGGGTGCTCATGAACAAATATCTATGTAGTGAACTTTTGTAGGATCATTTTATAGTCTCTTAATTTAATATTTTCTTATAGCGGGTTTAAATTTAGGCAAATGATGATTTGAAAATTAATTATATAATTAATAAAATTATATTATTAAAGAATGATACACCTAATCACGCAAACTAGATTTGAAATGTTTTGATATTATAAATAATTATTATTTCAAATTCATTGCACGAACACCATTATCTCAAATATTGTCGAGAATCATTTTGCAAGACTACTGTTAAGTCGAGAGAGTGCATCGTAACTTGGCGGACTAGTAACAGAAAAATTCACAAGAATGGCTTCAACTCGGAGATAAAGGTATATTATAAAAATAGTTTTTATTTCGTTTCATGAGTACTTTGCTTTCTCATTGTAATTAATTAGCAAATCTATTTGCTTCCTCACAGAGGAAGTTAAAATTAAAAATACAAGTGGGTCAATCAAAGCATTTCGAACGAACGAGTCTTTTCTATTCTTGCATGAACTTTGAATTATGTTCATGAAAAAAGATTTTCTGTTTAAAACAGAGTTATAAAATTTTATCGAAGAATCTTTTGCGTCCTTGTATCAATTATAATTATGTGTAAGAGAAAATTTTAGACATAAAAAACCATTTTCTCAAATATTATGAATGACCATAATTTCCTCACTCTGCAATAACATTCATTAATATTATAGTTTACTCGATTCATCTTGAATAAAAAATCTTTCCTATTCTTATATCAACTTTAAATTATGTAAATGAAAAAACTTTTTCCATAAAAATCGATTTTTTATGTAATATAAATGACAAGAACTTCCGTACTCTTTAATAAAAAGTAATAATATTATACCAAGGAATATTCTATATCTTTGCATCAACTTCGAATTATGATCATGAAAATAGTGTTACTATAAAAAACCCTCTTTTAAAATACTACAAAGTGCTAATAAAAAAGATAATCATTATTTTTAGTTATAACTCGTGAAAATAAGCCCTCCAAGTACTATTATCAGTTTGTCTGCAACCATCTTCAAGACATCGTGTTCACAAAAAAGTGCGACATCCACACAAACAACCACATATATCTGGACAATTTTGCTCACAACATTGTATTAGATATTTATAAATCGGAGAACGTTCAATTAAACAAATTAAATTTTTTCGAAACTGTTACCAAAAAAGCTTCCTTTATGAGAAAGCGAATTTGTTAATTTGAAAATTATTATAAAAACTGTTAAATTTATATTAAGTACATCATTTTAGGCAATCCCAGAACAACAAAACAGGCATTTTGAAAAAGTTAATGGTTCATAATGATGTAGCTGATCTTGTAACAATGATCGAAAAAGGATGCAGTTATTTAAATTACTTAAGTTGTGAACTTCTTTAGACTAAAAGGTTACTTAATTAAAAAAACTCTGGTTCTATAGCAAATATATTTTGAAAATAGAATTTTTTTAATGAACGCACTTACTTTGATTGTTTGTATATTTTTTAATAACTTGAAATATGCTTTTGAATATTCATATCTTTTAAACTGCAATGCATTAAAATAACTAAAAATTAGCATTCAACATTCTTTAATATATTTGTTTCAAAATATTAAATAAATTACGAAGGATTGCCAGATGATTGTATGCGATTGCTGTGTTTTTTAGCCACGAAGCAATGCAATACAAAATATAAATTCCGGAATTTAAAAGAAATAATAATTAAAATGTAATTCTTGGAATCAAAAGACCTTCTTGGCTTCAAGTTTGAAACGTTTCAATTCCAATGTTATTAATATTATTATTTTTCTCCAGATATTTAATTTATTTTTTTCTTTCTAATAATTGCTTCCAAATTCATACTGTTAACTCAATTTTTGACCAATCATTAACGTTTCGACCATTTTCTTGTCATAATTAAAAAGATCGTGGTGAAATTAGTCATTAGGAGTAGAATTTTTTTCAATTCTCTCAAATAAGCGTTTTAAGCGAAAGAATTTTCGAACAGTTTTAATCGATTTTTTCACTTTCACTTGTTTCTGAACAGTGTTCTTCCGAAACAGGGCAGAATACAATACAATCTATGAATTTAACGCTATTTTTTCTCCTTGATAGGATATTCAATACGTTATGAAAAAACGCCGTTTATATAAGTAGTGTCTGAATTTGTTATTGATGAGGCGATATTTCAACTTAAATCATTCAAAAGACCTCAATCTTAATATAGGTATCCTGAGAATAAAATTTGTAAAATATAATCTCAGAAAATGTTTAGAACGTTTAAACTTGAACGATTTAAAAAGAAGTTATATGACTCGAATAGTTCAGAATGGAAATATTTGTATGGTATTTCGAATTTAGAAGATAATTTTTACATTCTCATCTCAATGAGAAGGTATTGGTTTTATGTGAAAAATGACTTTCGCGGATTCAATCAAATGTCGACGTTTTGAGGCCCCCTGAGTCAGAAAAAATGTTTTTTACGAAGGTGTCTGTCTGTCCGTCTGTCTGTCTGTCTAGTCTGTAGTATCGTGTAGGGACGATAACTTTCGAAAGATTGATCAGATTCGATTGTGCTTTGGCACACATTTTGAAGGCGTAAAAAGAAAGAACGAGTTCGTTAACCAGCTATTTTGTATTAAAATTCAAAAAGTGAGCACATTTGGAAAATTTTTGAGACCACTTTTTTTCAAAATTTTAAAATTCTATGTGCGGTTTTTAGTAGTACTCCAAGAGACAAACAATTTATCACCGTGAAACTGTTGGATAGAATCAAAATTATCAGACTTACATAATTTTCAAAATCTCAAAAAACAAACGAAAATTAATATTTTAAGCCGAAAAACGCATGTTATGAAAAAAAGTTGGCAGAAGAAAAACGTTTATTTTTGAGAGCCCTACAAGAACATCATAACAGCTTTTTGAATTTTTTCGAAAAATCTGAAATTCAAATTTTGATTGCGCAAAAAATAATAAAAAATAAAAAATTTCATTTTGCGGTCAAACTATGCAAGATACAGAAAAAGATGAAGATACAAAAATCGTGCACTCAAGTAAGATCTACAAATTTGTTACGAATCACGTTTTGATAGGACACGTGTTTTTTGTTTTATTCACTAAAGAGACGAAAAAAAATGAAAAGACAAAAGTTATTCAACCAAAAAAGATCTAGAAATTTGTTATAAACTCTTGCTATGAAAATACATCAAAAATAAAAAATTGACTTTTTGAAAAAACGACACAAGCTGCAATAACTTTTTATTTAATTACATTTTTTGCCACAATTATATGCACAAATTTGCTTAGAACCACTTTACACTAGTATGCATATTTTCAGTTTAAATCATAAAAAAATGACTGAAAATAAACAAAAAATTAATTTATGGAGAAACGACACAAGTTGCAATAAAATGTATAATAACAACATTTTTTGTATATATATATATATATATATATATATATATATTACTTTAGCTGTATAGAATATTAATAATTGACTTCAATATATTCAAGAAATATGCTTTTCTTTTACTTATCATGGAAATAAATTTGTCAGGTATTATATTGATTTCAATATGAAACGCTTTGGATTTAAAGTCGGAATATTATTTGAAACAAAATAATTGAATTTTGTATAAAAAAAGATTCATTTTTTACCAAACGGGAAGAATTTTTAACGTAAGAGTTGAGTTTTTTGAACAAAAAGTCGAATTTTTTAGATAACGATTGACTAATTTTTTTTCGGAAAAAAATCTTCTTTCACTCTGCTGGGATTCGAACCACATAACTTTTGATTTCCGGTCAGGTTCTTTTCCCATTAAGGTACTAGAGAGATCAAGAGAAGAATCTTTATTTCAGAAAATATACGCCTTATTACGCTAGAAGGTACAAATCAAATTTTTAAAGGAATCCGTATTATCATTAGAGAATAACAGAAAATTTTTATTATTTTTTTTTCACACTAGATGGAGTTATGAATTAAAAATCATTTTAAAATAATTTTTGTCGGAAAACAAGATCTTCTTTCACACTGCTGGGATTCAATCCACAGAACTTCTGATTTCCGGTCAGGTGCTTTTTCCATTAAGCTACTAGAGCAATCGAGAGAAGAAACTTTATTTCAGAAAATATACTCATTATCATGCTAGATGGTACAAATCAAATTTTTGAAGGAATCTGTATCATCATTAGAGAATAACAGAAAATGTTCAACCTCTTTCACAGACTTGGTGGAGTTATGAATTAAAAATCATTTTTAATTAATTTTATTTTTTTATTTTTTTTTATTGATTTTTTTTCTTTCTATCTCTCTAGTAGCTCAATGGAAAGAGCACATGACTGTTATTTAGAAGTTCTGTGGTTCGAACACCAGCGGAGTATAAGGAAAAAATCTTTTTTTTTTAAGAAAAAAAATTAATTAAAAATGATTTTAATTCATAACACCATCTAGTCTGAAAAAGAAGTTAAAAAATTTCTGTTTGTCTCTAATGATAATACAGATTCCTTTAAAAATTTGATTTGTAGCCTCTAGCATAATAATGCGTATATTTTCTGAAATAAAGTTTCTTCTCTCGATCTCTCTAGTAGCTTAATGGAAAAAGCACCTGACCGGAAAGCAGAAGTTCTGTGGTTCGAATCCCAGCTGAATGAAAGGATAGAATCTATTTTCCAGAACAAAAAAAAATTAATTAAAAATGATTTTTAATTCATAACTCCATCAAGTCTGAAAAAAAAGAATAAAAATTTTATGTTATTCTCTAATGATAATATAGATTACTTGAAACATTTGATTTGCACCATCTAGCATAATAATGCGTATATTCTCTGAAATAAAGTTTCTTCTCTCGATCTCTCTAGTAGCTTGATGGGAAAAGCACCTGACCGGAAATCAGAAATTCTGTGGTTCGAATCCCATCAAAGTGAAAGGAGAAGATCTTTCTTCCAAAAAAGAAAAATTAATTAAAAATAATGTTTAATTCATAACTCCATCTAGTCTGAAAAAGACGATAAAAAATTTCTATCATTCTCTAATAGCAAAACATATTCCTTTAAAATTTTTATTTCTACCATCTAGCATAATAATGCGTATATTTTCTGAAACAAGGTTTCTCCTCTCGGTCTCTCTAGTAGCTTAATGGGAAAAGCACCTGACCAGAAATCAGAAGTTCTGTGGTTCGAATCCCAGTGGAGTGAAAGGAGAAGATTTTTTTTCTGAAAAAAAATTAATTACAAATTATTTTTAATTCATAACTCCATCTAGTCTGAAAAAGACGTAAAAAAATTTCTGTTATTTTCTAATGATGATACAGATTCCTTTAAAAAATTGCATAGTACCATCTAGCGTAATAATGCGTATAGTTTCTGAAATAAAGTTTTTTCTCCTGATCTCTCTAGTAGCTTAATGAGAAAAGCACCTCACCGGAAATCAGAAGTTTTGTGGTTCGTATCCCAGCAGAGTGAAAGAAAAAGATCTTTTTTTCGAACAAAAAAAAAAAAAATATTCACAAATGATTTTTAATTCATAACTCCATCTAGTTTGAAAACGACGTTAGAAACTTTCTGTTATTCCCTAATGATAAAACAGATTCCTTTACAAATTTGATTTCTACCATCTAGCATGATAATGAGTATATTTTCTGAAATAAAGTTTTTTCTCTCTATCTCTCTAGTAGCTCAATGAGAAAAGCACCTGACCGGAAATCAGAAGTTCTGTGGTTCGTATCCCAGCAGAGTGAAAGAAGATCTTTTTTTTTTAAAAAAAAAAAATAATTCACAAATGATTTTCAATTCATAACTCCATCTAGTCTGAAAACGACGTTAAAAGATTTCTGTTATTTTCTCATGATAATACAAATTTCTTTGAAAACGATTGACTTTTAAACCCGAAGAGATTAATTTTCAACAAAAAAGTTAATTTTCAGTCGTAAAAGACGAATTTTTAACAATATTGTTGAATGCTTACCAAAAAGACGAATTTTCAACAAAACATTGTATTTTATTTTTCAACCGTTAAAATTAATTTTTAAGAAATAAGTTAAACATTCAACAAAGTAGTTGAATTAAAAAAAAAAAGAATTCTCAATTGAAAATGTATCAATTTAATTTTCAAGTAAAGCCATCAATTTTCAGCAAAAAATAAAATAGCTAAATTTGCAGTTACGGAAGTTAATTTTCATCCAAAAAACGGATTTTCAACAATATTGTTGAATGCTAACCAAAAAGACGAATTTTTAACAAATCAAAGGAAGTTGCGACCAAAAAAAGACCTTTTAACAAAATAGTTTAATGCTTAGAAAATAGCTGAATTTTCAACCCACAAAGATGAATTCTCAACCAAATTGTCAAATTTTCAACAAAATAGTTTGTTTTTTCAACTTTTAATCAGAAAGAACATAGTTGAATTTTCAGTTAACAAATTAATTTTCAACAACAAAAAAAGAATTTTCAACACAATATTTGAATCTTCAACCAAAACAGATAAATTTTAAATCAAAAAGTTGCAATTTTAACCGAAAAAAGATCAATTTGTTACCACAGGAGATAAATCGGCAAATCAGAAGAGCGAATTCTCCATAAAAAGTTGGATTTTTTACAAAATAATCTAATTTTCAAGCAAAAAATACCAATTTTCAACAAAAAAGTTGAATCGACCATCTGTGAATATAAATTTGTAACTGAAAGAAATAAATTCAAGCAAATAGTTGAATTTCCAACTAAAAACTATCAAATTGTTAACCAAAAATGGAATAGTTAAATTTTGAATTAAAAAAAACTAATTTTCCACAATAGAGATAAATCTTCATTTAATCAAAGAAATTTTCAACAAGTTACTTCAACTCTGAATCAAACAGTTTAGTTTTCAACCAAAATGATTATTTGTATACCAAAAAGACCAACTTTTGACAAAAAAATTGAATTTTCAACAAAAGAGCGAATTTATAACAAAATAGTTTGAATTTTAATAACAAAAAATAAATTTTAACAATATAGTTGAATCTTCAACCAAAAGAATAAAGTTCTAACGAATTAGTTTAACCACTTACTTGAGTTTTTAACAACAACAAAAATAAAATTTCAACAAAATAGGCAAATCTTTAACCACTAAAATGAATTTTCAACAAAGTAGCTTAACTTTCAACCAAATACATTCAAAAGTTATTAGGTTTCTTGACCAGGGTAGTAGAATTTAAATTGAAAAAAAAAAATTCTCTTCCAAATAGTTGGATTTTCAAATATAGACCATACATTTTTAACAAAAAATGGAAAAGTTTGATTTACAGTTTAAACAAATAATTTTCAAAATAAAAATAAAATTTCAACAGGATATATAAATTTTCACTAAATAGTTGAATTTTCGCAAGATAAAATGAACTTTGAACAATGTATCTTCATTTTCAACCGTTAAAATTAATTTTTAAGAAATTAGTTCAACATTCAGCAAAGTAGTTGAATTAAAGAAAAAAATAATTCTTAATTGAAAATGTATCAGTTGAATTTTAAACTAAAGCCGTCAATTTTCAGCAGAAAATGGAATAGCTAAATTTACAGTGAGGAAAGTTAATTTTCGCCCAAAAAACGAATTTTCAACATAATAGTTCATTTTCAACCAAAAAAATAAATTTCTAACAAATTAAATTAACCAATTAGAAGAGTTTTAAAGAAAAAAAGTGAATTTTTAACAAAATAGTCCAATTTTAACAACTAAAATAAATTTTTAACAAAGCTGTTCAACTTTCAACCAAGTAGTTGAATTTTCTATCGGCAAATATGAATGGTAAAAAAAATTAATTTTCAACCAAATAGTTGAATTTTCAGCTACAGACCATCAATTTTTTACCCAAAAATAGAACATATTTAAATCTGCAGTTTAAGTAATTTATTTTCAACCCAAAAAACGAATTTTGTACAAAATAGTTCAATTTTTAACGAAAAAAATGGATTACTAACAAATTAGTTTAATCGACTAGTTAAGTTAGTAACAAACAAATGAAAACTAATTTGAAAGAAAAATGAGTTTTTAACCAAGCAGTTCAATTTTTGACAACATAACTAAATTTATTTAAAAAAAATTAATTTTCAAGCAAATAGTTGAATGATTAACTATAGACCATTAGTTTTTATTTCTCAATCAAAAATAGAATAGTTGAATTTTTAGTTTAAACAATTTATTTTCAACCAAAAAACTACTTTTTAACAAAATAGTTAAATTTTTATCGAAAAAGACTAATCATCAACTGATAAAATGAATTTTTAACAAAGTAGTTCAACTTTCAAGCAAATAGTTAAATTTTCAACCAAGAAGATGAAATGTCTACCAAAAAAGACAAATTTTCAACAAAATACATCAATTTTCCCCAAGTAGTTGAATTTTCACCAAAAAAAACGAACGTTCAGAAATTTAGTTAAATCCTCTCACAATAAAATTAATTTTAATAAATTAGTTCAATTCCCAATAAAGTAGTTTAATTCTGAAAGAAAAATGATGAATTCTCAATTAAAAAATTTATCAGTTGACTTTTTAACTAAAAGCTATCAAATTACAGCCAAAAATGCAATAGTTAAATTTACATTTTAGAAAATTAATTCAATCATACCAGAAGAAATAATCATAAATATAGTAGTAGACTTTTCCGCAAATAAAAAGAGTAACTTCAAACCAAAAATAGTTTGATTTTCTTATCGGATATAACTTTCATAATGAAAATTTATTTTTATTTCAAATAACCCTATTCCAATAACATAACTTTGAAATGTTTCTGATGTTGTGAAATAAGTATCTAAATTTAATTTTCAAAATTATATGTAAATATGTTTTAATTTTTCCTGAAATTAGTATAAAAGGTTGCTCATATATCAAAATCTCATAAATGAAAGTAAAAATTAAAAAAAAAGTAAAGAAAAATGATTTGAATGTTTAGATGAAAATTATGGTTTACTGTTTTTTATGTCGTGAACAGATTAATTAATTATTAGCTGATTTTTTTCATATTTCGAAATTGAAAGATGAAACCTCAATGAAAAAAGTTAAAAAGTCAAAGGCGAGAGGTCATTATCTAATAGGTTAGCGGTCAAAGGTCAGGTGCTTTATTTTATTTTTGTCTCTTGTTGTAGAGTCAATCATGAGTTTTATCAGACTGACGATCAAATCGTGTTCTAGTTTACTTTCATTTGCAAATAAACAACATACCAGTATTTCACTGAATTATGTATTGACATGCACTTTGTGCTCGACATATTGACAGTTTATGAAAATACCCGCAGAAAAGATGCGCGAATGAGTATTCATACACTTTATCATTATTATGCAGTATCACTGGCTATTCATAAAGTATGAAGCTTCATACGCGTATCGGGTTTCGCAATTTGTATCTGCGTTAACTAACAATAATCCGTTCAATCAATAGCCACTATCCTACAATTGATCTTGAATAAGCCTTTGTTTAAAATACCTCTATTGCAATTATATACCTTTGGATTAGTTCATAAGGATATGATTCAATTACACTTAAATTTTCTGCAACTATTTAAGAGGGTTATGAGCAAATCAAAATGTCAGAAATAGAAGTTTAAATTGAAAAAATATATAAAGTGAGAATGATTTGAATGTTTTTAAATAAAGTATAGTTCAATGTCTTTTTATTTTTTGGACTGATTAATTATTAGCTAAATAATTTTTTCCAAAATATCAAATTGAATAATGATTAAAATTCAGTTATAAATATTAGATATGATTTACATAATAAAAGTTCATTTTTATTTAAAATACAACTATTCCAATAACATAAATATGTAAATGTTTCCGATGTTGTGAAATGAGTATCTAAATTGAATTTTTTTAATTTTTAGGGAGCGTCCACAATAATACGTCGTGTGCAGAAATCGCCTCTTCTTTCCCCATTTGAAATGTGGGCCTGACAAGGCCCACACCAGTTTGCCTATTTTCAAACAAATGAATTAAATTATCCTGTGGCACAAACGGGACAATAAAATACAAATATCGGTCATTAATTATGAACACACTGTTGATGTTCCGAATTGAAAATAAAAAAATGACTCCCAAATATGAATCCTTCATATAAAAACACGTATCCTGCATTGGCAGTGATCATTGTAGGGCCCATTTCTTACTCATGGGGTAACCTCTTGATTTAAAATTAAAATCTACAGAAGTAAAAAAAAGTAGATTTCTAATTTTATCGATCAGCGATGATTATTTGGAATTATGTATTTTTACTATTACTTTCAATAAAAGCTCTAACTATCATGATCTTTATTATATAACTAGTTATATAATTAAATAATGGATATAATTTGTAGGAAAAAAATTAATTTTTATTCAAAATACCATTATTCCAACAACATAATTTTTTCAATGGTGCTGATGTTGTGAAATGAGTATCTGAATTTAATCTTAAAAATTATATGTAAAAATGTTTGGATTTTTCCTAAAATTAGTATAAAACGTTGTTGATAAATCAAAATCTCAGAAATGAGAGTGAGCATTAAAAAAAATGTCAAGTAAAAATGATTTGAATGTTTAAATGAAAATAATAGTTTAATGCTTTTTATGTTGTGAACAGATTGATTAATTATTAGCTGATTAATTTTTTTAACAATATTAAATTACGTAAGGATTAGGTTTTAATTTTTCTCTATTGGGTAACATACATTTATTATTTATTTTAGGGTTATGTTATTAATTAGTGGCTATAAGTTGTATAATAAAAGATTATTTATGTTTGAAATATCTCTATTCCATTTAGATCATTTTTGTACATTTTTGTAACGTTGTGAAAGGCGTATCTGCATTCTGATTTCAAGATTGCATGTGTTAAGTTAAATTAATAATATTTTTTACTAAATTATCAATCGGCTAAATACGTAAAATGTATTTCATTAATGTCCATGCATCTAGTCAATTAAGGTATGTACGGTTATGTTATCGAATGTTGGCTATTACGTTTACAATAAAATAATTTTTTTTCTTCAAAATACCCCTATTACGATTATATACTTTTTTTTAAATTTTCGTAATGGTGTGAAATGAGTATCTAAATTGAAATGTCAAAATTATATGTACAGATATTTTAATATTTCTTTTTGATTAGTTTAAAAGGTAATTCAATTACACTCACACATTCTCCAACTAGTTAAAAAGGTTATGAATAATTCAAATTTTCAGAAATAGAGGTTTAAATTTAAAAAAAAAATAAAGTGAAAATGACTTGAATGTTTGGATGTAAATTATGGTTTAATGCTTTCCATTTTGTGAACTGAATAATCAATTATTAGCTAAATAATTTTCTTCGCAATATCAAATCAAATAAAGATTGAAATTTATTTTTTAAATCATGTAGCGTAAGATTTATCGATTATTAGTCACTTGAAGGTTTTATAATTAAATATTATATATAATTTGCATAATAAAGATTTATTTTTATTTAAAATACCCCTATTCCAACAACGTAACTTTTAAATGTTGCTGATGTTGTGAAATGAGTATCTGAATTTAATTTTCAAAATTATATGCAAATATGTTTTACTTATTCCTGAAATGAGTATAAAAGGTTGCTAATAATTCAAAATCTCGGAAATGAAAGTGAAAATTAAAAAAAAATGTAAAGTAAAAATGATTTGCATGTTTGAATGAAAATTATAGTTTCGTGCTTGTAATGTTCTGAACAGAATAATCAATTATTATCTGAATAATTTTTTGAACAAAATGAAATTGCATAAAGATTGAGTTTTAATTTTTCTCTGATAAGTAACATAAATTTGTTATTTATTTTAAGGTTATGTAATTGATTATTGGCTATAATATGTATAATAAAATTTTATTAATGTTTAAAATATCTCTATTCCATTAAGTCAATTTTTGTACATTTTTGTGAGGTTGTGAAATGAGTATCTGGATTCTGATTTCAAAATTTTAAAATATTATATTTTATTGTAAAAAAGGTAAATAGATTTTAAATTTTCATAAACTTAGTTGAACTGTATAGTTGAAAACAAAATTTGTTGTTGTTGAAAATTCGTCTCTTTTGGTTGAATTTAACTGGTTGAAAATTGTTTTGTTTTTTTGTCCGATGTTGAAAATGAGCTTTTTAAGTGAAAATTGAATTATTTCATTTTTGGCTGCAAATATACAATATACAATAAATTAATGCTTTTCATTAAAGTTCTCTAAAGAAACTGATAACATTTCAGAAAATTTCTGAAATCCTTTGAAATCCTTGGAGATTTCATAAAAACCTTGAATTGTGTTAAATTTCTTGATATACCTTCAAATCTTTCGAAATCTTTGGAAGCGCTAGAAATTCCTCTAAATTAATTTAAATTTGATTTCTTTTTATAAGTTCACTCGAAATATCTTAAAGTCTTGGAAAATTCTACATCTTGAAATCCCTTGCAATTTTTGTAAATCGTAAGAATTCATTTGAAAAATGATAAATTATTTGAAATCCCTACATTAAATTTAAGAAATATCCTGAATATCTTAAAATCTTAAGAAATGTTTCTTTGAATGGAAAATCCTTGGAGATTCAGCAAAAACCTTAAATCTTGTGAAATTTCTTGAAATACCTTAAAATTTCTCGAAATTTTAGGAATCGTCAGGAATGCCTCGAAATTTAATTCAATTCATTTTTCAAAGCTCACAAGAAATATTTTGAAATCTTAAGAAAGCCTAAAAAATTCTTTTGAATTTATTGAAATTTCTGATAACTCTTGAAATCCTTTAGAATCCCTTAAAACTCTTGAAATTTTCAAAAACCGTGAAAATTCATTTAAAACAAGTATGAGTCATTTTAAATATCGTGAATTCTTTGTAGATTTAATTAAATCATTATTTACAATCTTGTAAAATTCCTGAAAGTACATGAAAATTTCATAAAATCTTTAAAATCGCTTAGAGTCGTCTGAATTTTTTGAATCTTTGGAAATCCCTTAAATCCCGAAAATATGAAAAAATCTTTCCAATTATTGTGAATGCTGGGACATCTCATAAAATACTTTGAAAATTTGTGGAAGTTATTTGAAATTTGTTGAAATTCTTTCTAATTGTCTTTGTATTTTATATGCAAATTGGTTATTCTTTTATGCTCTTTCGATTTTCTGCATTGATTATTGTAATGATTTAATATTCTTTATTTCTGTACTGATTTTAGTATATTATTTTTCCATGATGAATTTTCTAGAATCGCGAATTAATTATAAAAAATTCATTATAGGAAAATCATTAGAGATGAATGATGAATATCCTATAATATGTTTTCGTGAATGGGGATTACAATTTATTGTAAAAAAATGCATGGTATTGTAAAATATTGCATATTATTGCAAACGATTGCATGAAATTGTATGAGATTAAATGGGATTGCATAACTTTAATACTTCTAAATGAATTTTAAACTTTTGAATATTACATGATAAGGCAAACTTTAATTACCACAATTCTGGTATTTCTGGCATTAAAATTAAAGCCAGAAAAACATTTGAATTCAAATTTACATACTCATTTCACACCAACAAAAACATTTACATTACATTTTACGTCGTATTTTGAAAAAGTTAATCATAATAACTTACATAACTAAATTGAATAAATGTATGAAGTTTAATGAAATACATTTTACGTATTTAGCAGATTGATAATTTAGTGAAAATTATTATTAATTTTACTTAATACATGCAATTTGGAAATCAGAATGCAGATACTCATTTCACAACGTCATAAAAATGTACAAAAATTATCTAAGTGAAATAGAGATATTTTAAACATAAATAAACTTTTATTATACAAATTATAGCCAATAATAATTAGGTCACGTAATGAAAAGCATTAAAATATAATTTACATAAAAACAATCATTTTCATTTTATACTCTTTTTGAAATTTGAACCTCCCTTTTTGAAAATTTCATTTATTTATAACCTTTTTAGCTAGTTCCGTGAAATTTAAGTGTAATTGAATGGAGAAAAATGAAAATTTATGTACATATAATTTTGACATTTGAATTTATATACTCATTTCACACCATCACAAACTTTTAAGAAAAGTATATAATTGTAATAGAGGTATTTTAAAGAATTTTTTTTTATTATAAACATAATAGCCAACATTAAATTGAATAACCGTAAAGTAAATAATTAATGTTACTTAATTGAAAAACAATTTAAATTCAATCTTTATTCAATTTAATATTGTCATTCATCTGGTACAATATATTCAAATTATGTAGAAAAATTACTGAAATACATTTTACGTATTCAGCAGATTGATAATTTAGTGAAAATAATTATTATTTCACCTAATACATGCAATTTTGAAATCAGAATGCAGATACTCATTTCACAACGTCACAAAAATGTACAAAAATTATTTTAATGGAATAGAGATATTTTAAACATATATAAAATTTTATGATACAAATTAGAGCCAATAAGCAATTACATAATCTCAAAATAAATGATAAATTTATGTTAATTAATAGAGAAAAATTGAAATTCAGTGTTTATGTGATTTAATATCGTTAAAAAAATAGTTAGCTAATAATTTATGAATCTGTTCAGAAAATAAAAAGCATTAAATTATCATCTTTATTCAAACATTCAAATCATTTTTACTTCAAATTTTTTTAACTTTCACTTTCATTTCTGCGATTTTGATTCATGAGCAATCTTTTACACTAATTTCAGGCAAAATTAAAACATATTTACATATAATTTTCAAAAATAAACTTAGATACTCATTTCACATCAGACATTTAAAAAGTTATATTTTGGAACAGGGGTATTCTAAATGAAAATAAACTTTTATTTTGTAAATTATATCCAATATTCAATTATATAACCGTCGAGTGAGTATTCAATGCAATTTATATTATATAATTTTAAAAAACTCAATTTTATTTATTATTTAATTGGATATTGTATTTAATTTAATATTGTCATTCATCTAGTATAATATATAAAAATTATATAAAAAAATTACTAAAATACATTTTACGTCGTATTTTAGGAAAGTTAATCATAACAACTTACATTCCTTAATTCAATAAATGCATGAACATTAATAACATCCATTTTATGTGTTTAGCAGATTGATAATTTATCAAAAATATTATTATTTACACTTAATTATTGAGTATCTGATGTATTAAATAGACCTGGATAGTTAGAGTTATATGAAGGATTCATATTTCCGAGAAATTTTCTCATTTTCAATTCGGAACATCGACAGTGTGTTCATAATTAATGACCGATTTTTGTATTGTATTGTGCCGTTTGTGTCCCATGATAATTGAATTCATTTGTTTGAAAATAGGCAAACTGGTGTGGGCCTTATCAGTGCCACAATTTAAATGGGGCAAGATGGGGCAATTTCTGCCTGGGGCGTATTAATGTGGATGCTCCCTAAAAATGAAAAAAATTAAATTCAGATACTCATTTCACAACATCAGAAACATTAAAAAAGTTATGTTATTGGAATAGGGGTATTTCGAATAGAAATAAATTTGTATGATGCAAACTATATCTAATATTTAATTATATAGATTTTAAGTGAATAATTAATAAAACATATGTTACATAATTAAAAAAAAAAACTAAATTTTAATCTTCATTTAATTTTATATTGCTTGAAAGATTATTCAGCCAATAATTAATTAGCCAGTTCACAAAATAAAGAGCATCAAACTATAATTTAGATCAAAACATTCAAATCATGTTTACTTCATATTTTTCTCAAATTTAAACTTTTATTTCTGAAAATTTGCTTTACTCATAAACTTTTTAACTAGTTTCAGAAAATTTAAGTGTAATTGAATCATAACCTTTTGAACTAATCCAAATGAAAAATTAATATATATTTACATATAATTTACCTTTTACCTTTTAAACCTCATATATATTTTTTTATACCTTCATACCTTCATACCTTTTGAACTAATCCAAATGAAAAATTAATATATATTTACATATAATTCTGGCATTTGTATTGAGATACTCATTTAACATCATCATAAACACAAAAAAAGTATATAATTGCAATAAAGGTATTTTAAACCAATCCAAAATAAAAATATATGTACATATAATTTTCACTCTTAGACTAATGTAGATGGTACTGGAACATGTCTGTACTTTAAAATTAAACTACTTTTGGGTGCACTTACGTGTTCTTTTAAGAAAAAAACTGCATTTATCACCAGATTGCAGGAGCAATTAACCCCCCGGTTGACCTTTTTGTTCATAGTTTCTGCTATGATCGAAGCAGTGCGATCAGGTGACGATTAAATCTTGGTAAAGGTTAGGATAGATAGCCCTTCGCAAGATAATCTGGTCGTTAATATTATATTACGGGCAGTCACTGACGAAGGGAAAGATACGATATTTAATGATACTTCTTGTGTTGGGGTTAATAAAACTAACTAATGCTTGTCATAAAAGGTCTTCTGATGTACTATGCTCACAAGATCAAGCTATCAATGTTTTCCCTTTTATCATGGCACTTTTTCAAGTGTTTTAAAGGATATTTTTATGGTTATAACCAACCATGCTTATTACAAGACTAACCCTGAATATGATGGCATCTTGAAATATTTTTGGGGACTAAGAATTTTTTCTATGGGAACCTAGATTATTGGGTAGTAAATTCATCATTTATAGCAAATAAACTTCTGAACATGGAAGATGCGTTTTATGTGTTTATTAGCAACGTAATAACCTAAGAGGAGCTTGAGATTGCTACCCTAAAAGGAAGGTCCAAGCTCTTATGAAAGTGGACAATTTTGGGAAATTTTAATTTTTAATTATTTAAGATCGAAATGGAATCAACTTTCTTATGAACCATTTGATGCATCTAAATCAGAGCCTACAGAAATTTACAAAGCAAAATTGGGTTTCTAAAGTACATGCTTTTTCGCTCATTAGAGATAAATATGTACAATATATAGGAAACAACATGTTTCGAAACCAATTTAGACTTCCTCATCAGGTATTATTTATAAAAAAACTACCTGTATGATTAATAGAACTTCATGCTGATGAAAATTCACATAATACCTACAAATAAAACCCATAAAGATAATTATAAAAAGTTATTTGACATCACTCTCCCTTTAAAGGTTTTGAAGAACACCATAAATATTATACTTAATGTCATTTTTTCTGTAATAAAGCTAAATTCAGTTTTTTTTATCATTAATTACATTTTGCTCATCAAGTGATGTTTTGGAATTAGAAATTTTAGAAATGTGTGTTTTTTTATTATTTCTTTTGCTATTTGAAAATTTTAATAATCTGAATAGATTGGTTTAGAATCAATCAGAAATTTAATATATATTTTTTATTATTTATAAGAGACCACTCCGATGGGGGTATCAATAATTTTGGATAGAAAATAGAAATTTCGAATATCTATTTTTTAAGGTATTTTGCTCATTTGTTTTCAAGTTTATATAAATATAATTTTCTTACTATTTTTGAAAATTTTAGATATATTCAATATATATTATAACAAAAAAGTTTATTTTCAACCAAATAGTTGAAATTTTTACGAAAAAGATGAATTTTCAACAAAAAGGGAAATACATTATTGATATATCAACCAAAGAAGATTGTTATTTTGAATCAAAAACAGTTTTTATTCGTCAAAAAAAAAACAACAAAAAAACGAATTTTTCACAAAATAGTTGAATTCTCAATCAAATGACTACTTTTTAAAAGAGAAGAATTGTCAAGAAGAAAGTTAAATTTTTTAACGCCAAAATGGAAAATTTAAAACAAAAAAAAATTATTTTCAATGAAATAATACAATTTTCAAAAACACAGATTAATTTTCTACCACGGAGATTAATGAACTCGAATTAATGCTGGACTTCACTAATTAGGAATATAAATATTTTCTACCAAAAATACGATTTTTTGAAGAAATACTTACATTATCAACAAGAGAGAAATATTATATTTTATTCACATAAAGTTTTAATTCAAAATCGAAAACAGTTCAATCAATAGAAAAACGACAAATTTTGAACAAAATATTCTTGTCCTGAAAAAACATAGAAAAGGTTTAAACCAAAAATATGAATTTTCGACCAAGAAGATAATTTCTTGTGGAAAAAACGAACTTTCAACAAAATATATAAATTTTCAACGAAATTTTTTAATCTACATCAAAATAGTTAGATTTTCAACCAAAAAAAACAGGAATTTTGAACTAAAAAAAGAAATCTTCAAGCAAGAGAGATGATTTTCTTACCCAAAAAGACGAACTTTCAATAAAATAGTTGAATTTTCAAATGAAGAAAATGTTTCGGACGAGAAAGAAAACTGACTCCATTTAAATTATACTTTGAAAGGATAATAAGTTTTTGTACGAAAAGGCTTGTTTATTTTAACTTTATATAAATATGATTTTAGTAAGATCCTTTAAAAAAATTAAAGAAGATATCTTAGATATGCCGAAAAAGCATCTAGAAAATTGTTAAGATAATTATTATTTTACAGGATCCTTAGAAATCTTTTCAAATTTTCTTTAAAAATTAGTTTATCAACATAAAAATTGATTTCTCAGTACATAAAAGTAATCGAAAATTTTTCCAGGAATCTTAAACAAATGTTTTTATTGGCTTTGAAGCTTTTCAAAATCCTTAAAAGGCTTTAAAATTTTATTCTCAAATCTTTGAAAATCTACATTTTGTTTAAATTTTTTTTCAGATTCTCAAATATTCAATTATTTTAAAATCTGTTCAAAACTTCTAAATATTTCTTAAACTCACTCGAATTTTGTTTAAAATTTTGTAATCATGTAATATTTCAAATTTTTATTTGAAAATCTTTTACACTTTCTTCAGAAATTTGAAGAAATTTTTTTAAATTATTTGAAATCTTTTTAATTTTTCTCATAAAACCTTTCAAAGGCTAATTTTTTTCAAATCTTCATAAATCTACATTTTGTTTTAATTTTTTTTAATCTTCTCAAGATTTATATTAGTACCAAATTGTTTCGAAAATTATAAAAGTTTAAAATCCTTCGAAATAATTTAAAGCTCGCTGTTCAAAGTTTTCCTAAAAAATTTTTAAATCCTGCAAAATTAAAAAAATTATTATGAAATCTTCCAGATTCGTTTTTTGACCTATTTTGAAATAGTCAAAACTTACAATTAATTTTTTAAAATGAAATCTAAATCAATAAAAATTTTCTCAGAAATGTTATTATGATCTTTCAGGATACTAAAAAACACCCTGGGACTAATACAAAATTTACAGAGTTATTCGATTAAGAACTGATTTGGATACCATTAAAATCTCATAATTTTCCGTTTATCTCCCTACAAGGTATTCATCACAGAACTCATTAGTTAAACATTTTAACCAGTAAAATTGTGATTATTAACATTTATGTCAAGACAATTTAATGAAGCAAATATTTCAAAATTTAAATTTAGTCTTGCAAAATAAACCTACTTTAACCTATTTGTAACCAAATACCAAAACTGAATATAGCGATTTTTGAGCAATTATCAAATTTTTATTTTATTATAAGAAAGCAAGGGTCCGACGCGAAAGTTATAGGATGATGAAAAAGGTAATAAAAAAGGTAATAAAAAAGGTAATAGAAAAAGGCAATAAAAAAGGTAAGCCTATCTACACAAATTTCAGTATTGCTTCTCGTCCAGGCCGGTTTAACTTTCCGGAAGAAAAAATCTATCTAAACTTTTTGATTTTCAAATAATTTGTATTATTATTCATTGTAGCGATTCTTTAATGATTGCATAATACCATACATACTGAATGTTAGATATCAACTAATATAATAATAATTTGTTTTTGTATAATGTTTCAAGAATAGGTATTTAAATTTAAGAAATGCGATGGAAAAAAAATTGAATTTCATCAGTCATAAGAATACAATTATTGGTTGATATTTGACAATCAGGTTACTTTTGCGTCTGTCAAATGAAAATTTCGATACTGCTGAAATACGCCTGGCTTTGGTTAAATAATATTACGGAAAAACAACAACAATGCTTTCGATATTTCCCTGAGATACAAATTTTGTAGAGAAATTTTTCAGAAAATTCAAAAGTACAAACTAAAAACAGCGACTCAAAGTGAATTTGAAGAATTTCGATCCATCAGCTGTCAAACGTCACCTGAAATAAATAAAAAACACCATTTTTGTTTAACGCATTACATGGCGCTTCAACAGCATAAAACTTGCAAAATCTAGTAGGATTGTGCATAAAATAGATACCCTTATTACAAAACTCTCGCCGTCTTTAAATGTGATCAATTGAAAAAATAATAAATCATGATAAACAAATTCAAAAATATCAATTCTCATTACAGCTACCTGTTTAGCAATCAATACTGACCACGTAAAATAATTAATACTATGTTTTTAAAAGGTTTTGAATGCTGACTTGGATCGGAGGTAATTTCTAACCCCCATTTTTTAAAATGATGTTTTTCAATCAGATCAAAGTTGCATATGGTCCTGAAGCCTTCAGAAAGATTAAATTATGGTGTGATATCAACAAAAAATTAAAAGACAGTATCCTTTAGAAACGGTTTTTGATTGAATCTCGATGAAATGATGTTTTACCTGAATTTTTTTTTGTTTGACAGCAGATTTCGAGAGTTCGCCTTTTACGATAATTTTTGCAATAGACAATTTAAACATAATTTAAAGAACTTCAAAATCTCAATGTTAAATTTGCTGATCAAGGATGTTTCAAATCATGTTAATTTTTTAAAAGTAAAAATTTCCAGAATTATAAGTGAATTAGAAGTATGTTTACAATAAGATAAAATCATTGATCTTTTAAATAACCAGATACTCCTTCATCAAAGATTCTTAAACAATGATAAAAAACATGAGAACAAACATTTTTGAAGAAGAAGATAGGGATCCTTGGTTTGTAAATTTGGCAGATATACAAATTCCTGATTCAGTTACAGATATTCTAAGATTAGGTAAAGGTTCAAGTAACCATGTGATAAAAAGTAAATCAAAACGAATGATGGAAATAGTCAAGGATGTTGTATCAAGTTTACACAAAAATTCCAATATTAGATCAACAACATTTCCGAAACAAGCTTTTACACTTGCCGAAGAGCTTTATTGATAAGAATCATTGATCGTAAAATTTCTTAGGGTTTCATGGTAACGAAAAGTTTCCTTAAAAAAAAACCCTGATATAATTTGCATGAATGCTGATAAGGGCAATATTACAGTTTGTATGAAGAAATCAGATTATATTAGAGATATGGAGGATTTACTTTACAATCGTGATGAGTTTGAATTATTTAATGAAAATCTGTTAGAACAATCAAGATGAGACACTTTCAAGATTCTAGACAATTGGAGAAAGAAAGGACTTTCAGGAAGAGATATAAGATGGACTGATATAAATACCGAAGACACAGTTCTTTCAAGATGTCATGGTTTGAGAAAGATTCATAAAGAAGGCTATCCTTTGAGAATGGTTATTTCAAATATTACCACTCCCACGAAATTTTTAGAACAAAACTTTAATTTGATATTTAAAGACGCCATTACAACTTCAAAATTCTATATTGAAAAATGCTGCGAATTACTCAAAATTTTTATTCAAAACACTGTTCCTGATGACCATGTAATGATTTCTTTGGATCTTGTTGCAATGTTTCCAACTACACCCTCTGAATAAGTTAAACAGGCAATTTTAAATAGATGGGAAAATATAAAAACACGTATTCGCATAAGTTAAAAAGATGTTATTTATATAACTTATTTTAAATTCAATGGATCTTCTTATGGGCTTCTTATAGTTTGCTACTCCCATAGGTTCAGTCATTTCTCAGATTTTAGCAGGAATAGTTATGGAAGATTTAGAGGTCTTTGCTTTCAAGAAGATAGATTTTGTTTTGGCCTTTCACTTTCAGTATGTTGATGACACATTATGTGTTTCTCTAGCAAAGTTGCAGACAGTTATTGATGCTTTTTATGGTTTCCATCCAAGACTTCAATTTACCCATGAAATAGCGAAAAATAATAAAATCAGTTTTTTGGACATAGAAGTAATTAAAGGTCAGGATGGTTATTACCAATTGGTATAGGAAAGGTACATATTCAGGTAGAATTTTGAATTTATTTTCGGCTCATTCTCTTCGAAACAAAATTGCAGTAATCAAAAACTTAGTTGACAGAACTCTAGGTTTGTGCCACATTTCATTTCACAAAGAGAATCTGAGTATTGTTAGGAATATCCTTGTTCCTAAAAATTACCCACAAATGTTAAGATATCACAATTAGAATTCAATAAATCGAAAACAAAGTATTATTTTATATACACATAATCACAAGGAATTGAGAGAATATAGTTCTTTCAATACTTTTGTTCTTCCTTTCTTTGGACAAATTTCGAAAACTATTGAATTTATGTTGAAAAAATGTAATGGTCATACTATTTTCCGTATACCATTCAAAATGGATTCAATAATAACTTTTTGTCAAGATCCTTTACATAAATTTGAAAAAGGTGGTGTTGTTTACAAGATCACTTGCTTATTCGTTTGGGACGTTATAGGAGTGTTCTTGCTAGACATAGGAGAGGGTTTGTTGATGTTGACCATGAGTTTTACTAGGATAATGTTGAAATTTTACATAGTGAAAGTAATGAGAGAAAGAGAGAATTCATGGAAATTCTTTATATTATAAAACAAAATAAGTTGTCTATTAATTTGAAAACAGATTTGGATAAATTAAACAAAAGTTATTCTAGTATGATTAATTACATTTAGCAATAGATTTTCATGAGTCTATAAAATCAAGCAATTTCAACTTAAAAATATACTTTGCAAGCCAAATTTCCAATATCTTGACGTTTGGTTAATATAATTTGTTTGCAACAAGTAGATTCGATATCCTGTCAATTATTTATATTGTTTAGATATTTCGACATTCATTTTCGTCGCGGTATAAACTTTAACTTGCAATTAAGATTTGAGGATTATCTTGGAAACTTGATTGAATAATTTGGTAAAGCGCTTGGATATTTGTTCAAGACTTTTAAGAAATAAAAAAAGGGAAATGTTAATCATATTTTTAATGCATATCATGTACTAAGACGCTCGATGTGATACAAAATAGAAAATTTAGTAAGGAAGAATTAGTAAGGACAAATGTACTGTTTATTTCTAAAGTTTACAATTCTCCAGTGCAGGATATGTGTAGGATGATGAATGATTTGTGCAAAACTCACACTGTATCGTTTGATTTGTTTAACTCTACCATGAGCCAAATCAATGCAGTTGCAATAAAACTATTCCTCTCCGAATAACGTTCCCTGATTATTGCCGGTCCAGTTCTCAATAAATTTTCAGAGACAATTTTTCCCCAATGTATTCAGACTTACCTCGCAATTTTTCCACAAGGAGTTCATAATATCAAATTGCTCGATAATAGTTGCACAAATGATGAATCATAAAGACACTAGGAATAGAATAAAAACTGAAATGGTATCATAGAGAGGAAACCATGTAACTGGTGATCCAATTTTATCGAATTATTATACCTATAAGCTTGGATTTATGCAGTTTAAAAAGCATATTTAGCTAAATACATACGTTACATATTCATTTCAAAAAATCAATTTATCATGTCTAGTCTCCTGACTACTTATATATCAATATATTAAGAAAAAACAATCAATCCTATTTCTCCTTTCAGAGCTAAGTTCAGAGTTCGACTGCTTACCCAATGGCGAGCCTCTTACTTCTGTTCCTCGTGCAGAACAAGTATCTTCTTTTTCTGAAAGAGAACATCATTATGACAGTTCTATCCAACAAACCAGACGTTCTTCTCCGGCCAGGTCTCTCCCTCTTACCAGGACTCCATTTCGGGCCAGGTCCAGGTCTCCTCGTGTCCATAACCGGTTAATAGCTCCACCTACCAGGCTTCCTATTTATGAAATAGTTGGATATAAACTTGATCAGCTTGAATTTCTTCAGCTTATTCCCGATGAAAATCCGAACATGCTATTCGAATTTCGAAGATACACCTTTCCTACGGATAAGCCAGTTAAAACACTCTTGGGACGGAATCGCTTTGGGCACATGCCTAACCAAGAACAAATAGTATTAACATACGATGGTGATGTCTTTGCAATGTTGGAGAGTAGTAATGTTCTTGCTGGAATATATACATATAGTGTTCAATATAACAAGCACGTAAGGGCAAAGATAAACATGGAAAGCCACAAGATTACTTTACTGGAGAAAAAGGAAATCCGGGAAGTTCCAGTAGGACGCAATAACCGAATCTCATCAAATTTTCTTGTACGGCATATAATCCACAGTCCTTCAAACCATTAATTTATTTACAAAAAAACACAAGACTGAAATATAAAATTTTTTGTTATCCAAAGTCCTTATGAAATGTTAAAAGTAACTTGTATTTACAAATTATGATAAAAAGTCAAGGTCTTATGTTTCCCAAGGATTCAATTTTTCGTCAATTTGACAGCCAGACTTTTTCGTAAACAAATGAAAAAGATCCTTTTTCATGCTATCACGTAAATATTTTTTGAGGCAAATTCTTAAAGGTTCATAATGATTTCCCTATAATAATTTCCTATGGAGGGACCACCCCAATGTAGATAGAAAAAAATTCCACTTTTAAAAAAGAATTTAAAGAAATTAGTTGTTCATTAGCAGTATTAAAAATAGTTATACATCTTTATTGCTTCAGAGTTTAAAAAAAGTTTTTCTTGCATCTGTTTAGTTTAGATGAGAAAAAACTTTTCCTTTTTTTGACCTTGAAAATATTATTTTTTGTGTATTTCTTTGTCGGGTATTGTTTTGTCAATCAAATAGGATTTTGTGTTTACTGTCTAATTCTCTCGCACCTATCATGGCGATGTCTGGATCCTGTTTCCTCAAAACGTGACCCAAATCTTTTCTCCTTCGAAGACGTACCAAGGAGTTGACATTTATAGAAATTATTTTTAAATCATTTATTTGTCTCAGATCCCGTTTATTAATTTCCTCATTTTGTACCATTTTGAGCCTCAACTAACGAGAATAAAACCTCTTTTTTTTCGCATTCGATTCGACTTCAATTCTAATTTCGCGCATTCGAGTTTCTATAACCTTTGATAATTCGCATTTAAGCTTCTCTACAAGCTGACTAATATTCTCTTTCGCAATTGAGGGTTTTTGCGAGCTAGAGTTATCTATTTGTTCTAAATTATTCTGGTTTAGCGACACTGTGTTTCCGAAACTATTTTCTGGTTTAATCCAGCCTGCTTTCTGGATAGATTTATTCATTTTTTCTGACTTGAGTTCATCCTATCTGACAATGAATTTTTGCTTCAACTCTTTACGAAACGGACATCCTTTGTAGGATGCTGGGTGGCCTATGACCCTAGAGTTAACACAATAAAGTTCCTTTCCATCAACTAAGTTATTTTCGTTAATCGCACGCTGACCCGGTTCGTGTGGTTCCGTGCATTTTACACACTTATATTTCATATGACAAAATTTCGCGATGTGACCTAGACTTTAGCAGTTATGACATTGAATCAGACCTCTTTTCTTGATTCATTCCCATCTTGCTACATGGTTTACAAGCCTAGTCAATTTGAACACTTCGTTAAGCTTAATACTTCTGGTGAATTGAACTAATAACATGTCCACTCCTTTTTTCCGTTTAAAAAACTCTTAGGTTGATTTTCTTCATTTTTAGCAGTTCGACATTTTGTAGCCTAGCTTCTCCTATTTCCGCCTTCATGTCAAATTCGTCGAAGTCTCTACTAACCCCCTTTAACAATAGAGACTGAAACTTGTCACTTTGCGGAGCTCTGTAATAGAATTCTATATTTTGATTTGATAATACTTCTTTAACTTTTAATCCATCATTTTGGGAGCTAACATGTATCACGGATTTATTCTCGTCTAGATTCTCAATCGAATAATCTCTATCTTCTAGAACATTAATTAGCGTATTTCTAAATTCTTTGATATTTAAATTTGACGCGTACATTAGAGGAAATTTCTCGTTATACTTGTTTACCTTGTGTGTAGAAAGATGATTATTATCCGTCGATTCTGAATTTAGATTAGCTTTGTCCATTTTTGTAACTTTGTTGCTCCTTCCATTGACTCTTTCTGCTTTGAACTTTTGTAAAATCCCCATCATCGTTGTTCTCCAGGCTGCTGAACTTGTTGTGACATGGAACCTCCGGTGTGATCACATCTTTTCTTTCTCCTAGGAGTTCCAGGATAATTTTTTCCTTCTCTTCCAGCTTTTCGGTTAGTACCTTGATTTGGCCTTTTATGTTGGTAGCCATGTCGATTTGGTTGCCGACAACAGAGATATCTAGCTTATCGACCACAGGAATCTCGGCCGGATTGTTTGTTACATCAATCGAGGAACCGTTGGATGTCCCGAGAGGCTGGTTTAGGCTTGCCGATGCTGGTTTCACATTTGACCTGCCATTTTCCTCAACGTTATCAGGAAAGGGCTTGTTCACATCCCCACTTCCACTATTCGCGTATAGGTGTAGGAACCACTTTTAGATGAATGATTCTCCAGATATTTTTTGACAATTGAATCTCTTCTCTAGTGAAAGTTGCACTCCTTATCGGCGCATTCTTTTCCAATATCAAATTTGGCGAATTCGGATTAGACCATTCACTTCTAGATGAGAATGGACTTAGCTGCTGTCTATTTCTTTTTGTGTTCGGCAAGCTGCTCTAACCTTCATCCATATTTAGCCCGCCGTCTTGAAGATGACTCGGCAATGCGTCATTAGATTTTTCGTTTATTTTGCACGATCTGGCAATAACTGGCGTACAGATATTCATTTAAACTGTGCACTGAATTTCACCTCTCACTTTCGCAACATTTCGAAAACATTTCGGAAACAAATAACTTTTTGGACAAAATAATACAAAAAATGAACGAGGGTCTCAAAATGTATATTTAAAAATATATATATCTGCAGCGGGGAATTAAACCCCGGTCGCCCCGTGACAGGCGGGCATACTTACTTTATTTTATCTTTTTCTGTAACATTGTTTATTTGCGCATATATTTACAGTATTAAGATATTAAGCATTAATAAAGAACAATGCAAAAACCCGTATCGATATTTATAAGGGAATTCTGAACGACTCACCTTTCATTATTTCTCGCAGATGTGACGAATTTGTGTAATTTTACATAACGATCTTTTATGTTGGTCGATGCTTAATTTAGGCAAGAACAGCATCCATTTTGAAGTCTTTTGACATTGACAACATGACATTACACATTACGCACATTACGCGTTTGCAGGCCTTGGTATTAATTTGTGAGTTAAAATAGAATAAAGTCTGGTATACAGAAAGTTATGGCGCTATATTTTTTTTATTTATTTATTTTTTTTTTTTTTTGCTTTCGCTTTGACATCATTCGCAGTTTCACAGTAAAAATTATCCTAGTTATTACTTGCATTTAATTAGGTCTCGGATCCACCACTATTTGTATCTTATTTTGCCTACTTAAACCTACTAGATTTCGTTGCTTTTTCTTAGCTTGTCATACGGGCGGATATGAGACCCGATGTGAGAGATTTTTTTTTTTTTAATTTTTGACAAAGTCTTTGTGTATCCACCTATATTTTTTAGTATCCTGTAGGTAAGTATCTTGCCTCTCTCTTTTGTAAGCTTCTGGAGAATCGCATTTCAAGCCTTGTGTTATTAGAGTCTATATTTGGCGCGTAAGCTATGTTTTTATTAAAGGCATGTCTTTTTATATGATATAAAATTGGTACTTTATTTTTGTCTGCTATCAGACCTAAGATGTCCGGATAGGGGAAACCTTCAGGTGGAACTTTGCCCGTAAGCCAGGTTTTTAAAAAATATTTGTCGGTTGACTTATAGGACATGCAAATATTTTATTTGACTTTATCGTGATAGATTTTGCAGTGTGGCTTCTGGTTAGTTTCAGAATGAAATTGTCAATTCTCGCAATGTTTGCTCTATTGTAGAGTTCACTATTGGGATAACACCTGGTGTCATTCGACTCTGGCGATTGATACATGTTACGACAAGCTCCAAAGCAGCCCCTCTCAAAGGATCTCAGCTTTTCCATAACTGAGGTACTGATGTTAAGCCATATTAGGCAAGCATACGTTAGTATGGTCCTAATTAGTGATGTGTAGCGGATTAGTTTGACTTTTCGTTTAAGAATCTTGAATGAAAAAAGTTTGAGAGTACTGAAACTTTGATTATTTGGTTTTTTACTAAGACGGTCAATCTTAATTTTTCGTCCAAAAACGCGCCCAAGTATTTAGCTACCATATTGTGATTTATCCGAGGGAGTTTTTCCCCTGGCGTTATCCCAAAGTCCCTTCACACGAAATCAAATTTCTTATGTATCTAGACTGTATCAGGCCTGGACAGACCTGTTTCTTATTTTTCTAGGTTTATTTTTAATTTCCACTTGTTGCGGTATTCGAATATTAGTCGAAAATTTTTTTGTAGTTCTTCTTTCAGTATGTCTAAGTTTCTATTTATGACGTATAATATTACGTCGTAAGAAAACGCGTTAGTCTTGACAAGCGGCAAGTTTTTATTATTATTAGTAGCATTATTAAGCCCGAAAAGAGTTAACATGTCTGACATGTAAATATTGAAAAAAATTGGCGAGTTTACTGCACCTTGCTGTAGCTCTTCTTTAAGATCGGAGATGATGATGGACTTATTTTTATTATCAACGCACCCAAACTTTTTGTTATTAAGTTCTATCCATAGCATTTTAACTAAGTGTCTAGGGGATTTTTTTTCAGCAAGTTGAAAAATAGTCCCACTTTTCACACTGTATCGAATGCTTTTTCGATGTCGATGAAGCATGCTCCAGCAAACAGTCTGCTATTTAATGCTCCTGAAACGGCTGATGTAAATTTTCCTATTGCGTGTGCTGTTGCGTGTCCGTGTCTAAACCCAAACTGACAGTCCGGGATCACACCCTTATCCTCAAAAATTTTCATAGTTACTTAGTTGTAATGTGGGCGGGGTCCCTGTGAAGTGCCCCCTGGCGCTCAAGCTATGAAGCCTATTGTGCCACAGCCGTATTCATTCTCAAGGCAGTACTCCGTATCCGGCCATCTTGGCCCAGTGTTTTTGTATCTCGGTGGGTTTCGTTGTTACCAACGTTTTGAAATTATACCTCTCAGGTGCCAGGCGTACCTATCGAACAGAAAATGAAGCGGGTCTCTTTGCACGGCATAGTGAGCCTCACCCACTCTACCATTCGGCAGCCTCCGTAGAAGGCTACGGAGAGGGGATAAGGCCAAACTAGGGTAGACGGAGCAACCCCTCTGAGGTCATTAGTTAGATGCACAGATTCGAAGCACTCTCCTGGTGTGTTATGTAAGTGTATGTGTTTGTGTGTTCATTACTCGAAGTCCGCCAGCGACCATCGAGCGTGGTTTCCCCGTAGGATTCCTAAGCGCAAGAAGATCGCTGACTCATTTTCGAGTCTTCTCAAAATCGGCTATGACCCCCAAGGTTAGGACCTCGAAAGAGCCCATTTATCCTTGGTAAGGCAACAGCTTTTTCTGAGGGTACCTACAGTATAAGGTGGGTTCCAAACCGCTGAAGCCCCGCTAGATGTACATAGAAAAATTTCCGTTGGTACCCGGCTCAGGGATCGAACCCCAAAACTTCATCCCGAAAATTTTGATAACAATTAATTTATTTTTATTTCGAAAAGTTTTCTGATGTTCGGCAACAAACTAATTGGCCAGTAACTGCTTAGAAGTCTTTCGTTTTTTTCCTTTTATTTTTACTAATGGCACTAGTTTATCTGTTTTCAATTTTTTTGGGAAGTAGAAATTATTCAACATATTGTTGAATAGTACTTTGTAAACGCGAACTGCCGCGTAGGGAATTTTTTAAGTATAAAATTAGGAACTTTATCATTTCCGGCTAATCTTTTCGAGTTTAACTTTCTCAATATTGTTTTTAATTCATCTGGTTTGCAGAAATGTACCTCAGCTGTCTCCCAGTTTGGGTTAGAAACATTATTCTTTTTGTATATTTTGATCAATGTTTGTTTAATGGCTGATATCATCCTCTAGTTCCACTTCCAAAGACGCGACCGTTCTCTCAATTAATTAATTTATTCTTGGTTTTCCTATATTTTTGTACATTGTATTAGCTTCTGAAAAATGAGCACCTATTACGTTGATTTTTTCAATTGCATCTCCAATTATCTATTTATCCCCTTGCATTTGAAGTGTGTTGATGTTAATTTTTGCAAAGTTAATAAGATATTCTTTCTTAGGTTTTATTTCTAGCTTTGAGATTTCAGATCTTTCTTTCTGAAAAAAACAGTTTATTTGAGGAAACTTTGACCTGGTACGTGTGCTATAGGGCGTTTAAAGCATACATAATTTCTGCTACAGAATTTAGCTATGTGCCCTAGCCCTTGACAGTAATGGCACTGTATTGTCTCGCTTTTCCTAATCCTTTCCCATCTCACAATTTGTGTGCGGTGGAACGTGATTAAAAAAAATAAGAATCATGAGCGCGACATTGCCCCATGCAGTCATTTCGAGCCACTTGATCAATAGAATCGTTTACACTGATCTTCGGTTTTTTGTGACAGCCTCGGGTCTGTTAGTCACAAAATCAAATGTTATACAAAAGGATTCTTAAGGCACCTTAGCACAAAGTTGCATAATGTTTCAAAAATTATGAAAACATCGATGCATATGTATCGACACAGCGTGTGATACATAATTATTAATTCGTCATAATTACGTATTCATGATTAGAAAACGACGAATTTCGTTCTGTTTTAGGACATAAAAATGATCGGGGGGTCTCGACTTGAACACCTCTAGTTACGACTCTTTATCGTTCGGTAGGCATAAATATAGTTGATCAGGGACGCCCGGGGTGAGACGGCGGTAGCAGTCGAGCTTGAATCCGTCACAAACTCTGATGTCCCAAAATCCAAAGAATAGTCCATTTCTTTTCTAAATCAATTCTGAATTTTATTTATAGCTAACTAAACCGTATGATTTAACGTTTAATTTTTCACGCTGTGTAATGCATGTATGTGACTTATGCATAAAGACAGAAGACGATTGCTGCGATCGTCTTCTCTTTTTATGCATACGCCACAAACAAATGACGATTGCTGCGATCGTCTTCTGTTTTTATGCATACGCCAAAAAAAAAGATGATTGCTGCGAACGTCTTCTGTTTCTATGCATACGCCACGAACAAATGACAATTGCTACGAGCGTCTTCTTTTTTCATGCGTACGCCACAAACAAATGACGATTGCTGCGATTGCCTTCTGTTTTTGTGCATACGCTGCAAACAAATGACTGTTGCCGCGATTGTCTTCTGTTTTTATGCATACGCCACAAATAAACGACAATTGCTGCGATCGTCTTTTGTTTTCACGCATATACCACAAATAAATAATGGTTGCTGTAATCGTTTTAGTTTGCCTCCATTACACAGCGTAAAACAATTGAACGGCATATCGTAAGGTTTAGTTAGCTATAAATAAAATTCAGAATTACTTTAGTAAAGAAATACAGGATTCTTTCGGTTTTGGGACATCAGAGTTTGTAACGGCTTCAAGCTCGACTTCTACCGCCATTCTTACCACAGGCGTCCCTGATCAGCTATATCTATGCTTACCGAACCATAAAGTGTCGTAACTAGAGTTGTTCAAGTCGTGAACCCCCAGGAATTTCTATATCCTAAAATAGAACGCAATTCATCGTTTTCTAATTACGCATACGTAATTATGGCGAATTATTAATTATGTATTATGCGCTGTGTCGATACATTTGCATCGATTTTTTCACAATTTTTGAAACATCATGCAACTTTGTGCTAAGGTGCCTTGAAAATCCTTTTGTAGGACATTTAATTTCATGACTACGAGGCCTGAGGCCGTCACAAAAGACCTAAGATCAGTGTGAACGGTTCTATTGATCATGTGGCTCGAGATAACTGCATTGGGCAATTTCGCGCTCATGGTTTTTATTTTTTGAACCATGTTCCACCACACACCAAAAATTATAAAAAATCTGACTTGTAATACAGAATGTCAAGGTTCTCTCATTCTACATGTTTTGCATTTGAATCCCCCATGAGGATGTAACAGTTATTTGCGTTCTGTAATTTAAGTTTATCAAATAAGTAAATATCGACTTTTTTGATTCTAAGAAGACATTTATGATTGTTGCTTTTAAGTTGTTCATGACATTTCTGTAAATTGACGTTATTTTTGAAATTTCTTTTCGCTATTTTATTATTATCGCTGTCCCCCCTATCCCTTTGTTATTTAGCCTGTCAGTCCGGATGACTGTATAGTTTCCGAATAGTATTTTATGCTTATTATTTAATTTAGTTCCGCATATCAGAGACTGCCCAGGGTCGTATACCTGCGGTTTCGTAGCCCCAGCGTATGACATGCCCGGTTCTACCCAACCAGCCGCTTTAATTGACTTTTCTACTCTAGTGGACCTCGCCATAGCCTAGCCCCTGGCTTGAGCAATTCGCTTTGAAGAAATTCATTAAATTATTTTTTTTTACTTTAGTGACTTCTATGTTATCGAAATTCAGTTTATCGATTTCGACTTTTGATGACTGGTTCCGTGTAGTCACCGTCTACCCGCTTTAAAAAGAGATTGAATTCGCTCAGTGCTCGATGCGTGCGAAAAAAATTCCACGCTATTTTCAAATAAGATTTCTTTTACAATGATAAAGTCGCTGTAGTTATTTGTATAGATGATTAGTTCATTATTTTTCAAATTCCTCATTGCATATTTTGCATCTTACTTATTTTCTACCCAACCCTGAAATGCTTTTACGCCAAGGTCGCTGACATATATTGGCGGTATTCTGAATCCCCCTTGTTATTACCATCGAAGCACTTATTCTGATGGGCTCATTGCTGTTATCGTAGCTTTCGCTGGGCTGTGCCGTGGAAGAATTGGTGGCTTTGTTCTGCTGCTTCCGGAAGTGCTTTGTGCTCGCTAGTTTGAACCACTCTTCGTCGTTGGTTTCTTCTGACGCCAGCATCTCGAATGAGTTGCGGCATGGCACATTTGGTGTTAAAAAAAGTTTCTTTTTCAGGTCCTCAATCATTGTATCTCGCTCCACAACCTGTTCCTCAAGCTGTGTTACCATCTTTTCGATGGCCAAAATTTGATCTGGAGACATTTTGGATTTCGTTTTTTTCTACTCCGTAGCCTCGTGGTCACATTTGATGCTTTCGTCGTCGTCTGGGTTTTTGTTTTCCTTGACCGTCTTGACTTCAGGTGTCGGGTCTTTCTTTTTGTCCTCACATCCTAGGTTTATATCATTTGTGGCGCTTTTCCTTGCCGGCTTTGCAAGTACAATTGTGTTTTTGTTGTTGATGACTTTTTTTTCACAAAACGTCTATCATCATTGTCATTGCCCATCACCGAGGATGCATTTTTGTTCTTGATTAGCATCTTGGCTGGCGCGTTCGGTTTGCATGTTTCGCCTTCTGATGAGGATGGCGATAGTTGGAACCTTTTCCGGTTCTTTTCGCATGGCCTTGTTATCTCGTTCATTTTTTCATCTATCTTCCGCCATTTTGGTAGTAGCGCATTTTCGGCCCACAGTACTGACACTAATCTCACTAAAATAGGGTGTGAGGCATGGTTGTCTTCACTAAACCCGTCCGAATCTTATTCGACCAATATCTGTTATGGGAAGAAATAAATTCTTTGTCAATTTGTTCTCTTACAGTAGAAATTAAATATTCATACAACTTTATTTTTTCAGAAAAAAAAATTCTTGCATCTGTTTAGTTTAGATAAGAGATAACTTTTTCTTTTTTTTTGAGCTTTAAAATATTATCGTTCATGTATTTTTTTGTGAAGTTTTGTTTCGTCAATTTGGGGTCGGTCTCCAACATAGCTTTTCTGATTTGATAGTCGAGCGACTCTAGGTGCTCTTCGATCTCTGAATTAATCAGGTTTCTCTTATCCGGACAAGGCTTTATGGTCAATGTCCTAGTCTAATGTTTTTATTTAATATTAATTGAGTTTGTTATGTTTAATCTTTGTTCCATTAAGCCTATGTCTAAATAAGAATTTCTTTTAGGAAATGATGGCACGGATGTTCCAGTTATCTTTGTCCTAAAAATGGTCTCATTTTTTTAAATCCAATTTGACAAATGAATCCCCCTCTGGTTATTTTCTAGATTATCCCAATCTTTATCTTTACCATTCACATCCCCTAGTATAATGTACCAGTTGTTTGGATTCTGCAAATTTAATGTATTAAAACGTATATTCTTTTTATCTTGGATCAGTCCTAAACTATCTAAATATGGAAAAGCTTCATGCGATATACTACCTGTTTTTTGTGTGATTTGGAAGTAAACAATATTCGGATAGTATTGGCTGAAAATTTTGACGCTTACGCTATGTGGTTTCTTATTAGCTTTATCATGAAATTATCTATCGTGGAAGTATTCGCTTTATCGTAAAGTTCCTCGTTAGAGTACGACCTTGTATATTGAGATTGCGGTGTTTTATACATCTGTGTACATGCTCGCAGGCAGTTTCTTTTGAAAGATCTTAACTTTCCCATTGTGCTAGGACTAACATTGAACCAGATCGGGCAACCATAAGTCAAAATTGGTCTTTCACTATTCTGGTGTGAGAGACAGCCTCTCCGTTTTCGTTTGAGGGTATTCTAAAATCCCTCCATTTTTTTACAAAAGTGTTTTAATTTCCATGTATGATGATAATCCCAAATTTTTCTTGCAATATTTCTTTCACTCTATCAAGGTCTCTGTGCATGACGTATAAAATAAAGTCTTCGTCAGAGACTATTTCCCTCACCAGTGTCGTATTATTAATTTCGAAATGGGACAGCATGTCCGCTATAAGAATGTTGAAAAGTATTGGGGAGTTTACTGCTCCTTATTGCAGTCCATCTGTTAATATGAATATGAGTTTCAAATGTGGCTCGTTATCGCAAATTACGAATTTTGTATCCCTAATCATGCCCCAGGCAAGTTTTATCATGTATTTTACGAACCCTTTTTGTAACATTTTGAATATTAACCCTTCCCTCTAGACTGTATCGAAAGTCTTTTCGATGTCTATGAGACATGTTCCTACAAATTTCTTTTCAGTTAGCACTCTACTTATATCTAAAGTTAATTTCCCTACCGGGTGTACCGTTGAGTGTTGATGCCTAAATCCGAATTGGCTTTTTGCGATTACACCGTTGTTCTCGCAAAATTTTATCAACTGTTGGTTCATTATCACCTTAAAACCCTTGCTTATGTTAGGCAGGAGGCAAATCGGCCTATAACTTGAAGGTAGAGTTTCATCCTTATCTTTTTTTTTAATTGGTACGACTTTGCCTATTTTCCATAGTCTTTGAGTTGCAGTTATCGTTAAAGTTTATTATTGATGATTCCGAGTTTGTCGCATTTTCAATCTCTATTTTTATTGGCCCGATTTTTCTGTTGACTAACTCCGTTAAACTAGGTTTCCCCATATTAATATTCTGCCTGTTAACCAAGGCGAAGTAGGGTCCTATTACTGCTCATTTGTCGTCGTGCTCTGTTATGATATAATTGCATATGTAATATTTTAGAAGCGAATTGCTACTAATTTGAGCTTCTTCGATTAGGTTTACGTTCTCCCCGGTTATTTTTATGTTACTAATTTCCGATGATGTCTTTTCTCTAAAAATTCTGTTTATTTCAGGGAACGTTTATTGCTTTTTGACTTCGAACAATAGGTATTTAAACATCCCTATTTCTTCTCTATCTTTATTACTTTGTCTTTGCAAACGGCAAAGCATCGATATTAAGTAGATTTTTCTCTTAAATAACTTTTTTATTTTGGGTGTGGTATACTTCCTGTTAGAATCAAAACTTGTCATTTTCGGTACTGCGGCTTCTATTTCCCTTGACTTGTTAATATATTTTGAAGTCAGATATTCTTCTATCTCTTGGTTTGTTAAGTTTCTGTTATCAGGTATATTTATCGTCTAATTAGTAAACGTTTCTCCGAATTCATTCCAGTCCGCTTTGTTGAAATCATATCTATTTGTTCTTTGTTTCCTCCCCTATTTCTGATTGAATACTGTTGTTCAGATCTAATGTGACACCTACCGCTCTATGGTCGCTATCATAGGTGTATACTTTTAGTTTATTGTTATTTGAATATTTTGTCTGTAATCTGTGGTCTATTAAGCAAAGATCTAGGCACAAGTTACCCCCCGGGGAAGATGGTTCAGCTGGTCCTAATAAGTTGACTCTAAATATTATCTCGTTTTTTTCTAACCATTTTTTCAGATACGTTCCCCTTGGGTTGATTTCGCAATCTGACCAGTCCGAGTGCCTGGCATTCAGGACACTTATGAGAATGTAGTAATTCTTTTCATCATATAATTTTAGGCTGTTAAAAAGAGAATCTAAATCTTTAAAAAATTCCCCCCTTGTGTAACCCGCTGCGTACACACTAATTATAAATAAGTTTTCTTTATTTTTGGTAGGTATTTTTATTATTGTTGCTCCTAAGGTTTTTAATGTCTTATTTTCATGTGATGTAACTTTGTGAAATTTTATTTTAGTTTTAATTATTAGAGCTGTTCCCCCTCCACCTCTATTAGACGACCTATTTGTTCTAATTATTGAATAATTTTCTATACTGAATTTGGACAACCTTTGATTGACGCAGGGTGACCCTTCTCTTGGCTGTTTACGCAGAAAATTTCTTTTCTTTCTAGGTTAGGTTCTACCCTGCATTCTTCTGGTTTATGTGCGTCTGGATATTTGACACATTTGTACGCTTTGTTACAGTATTTCCTGATACGTCAATAATGCTGACAATTTTTGCATTGTATCGGATTTATTTCTTTTATTTTCTCCCACCACACGACCTGACTTGCGATCCTTTTTACTTCAAAGACATCTCTCCGTCCCCGTGGACCCCTTTTAGTAATAAAGACTGAACTCTTTCGTCTTTCGGAACGCGTGTGTGGCTTTCAACGTCCCTGTCTTTGAATATCTGTCTAACCTTATTAAAGTTTTCACTTGATTTTGTATCTCTAAATCTAGTGTATTAATTACTGACTTTACATCTACATTTGTTGCGTATATTGGAGAAGCATTACCCACAAATTTATCACCTGTAGGCGTCTTTCTTCTTCCTTCCGTATTGGAGCTGGTTTTCCTATTTTTACCTAACCTTTGTAGTGGTGGGTCGCTTGACGATTCATCCTTCGCAGGCATTTCGTTCGCCATCTCGTTGTTATCTTTGTGGGTCTGGAATCTGTTGCTGCACGGCACGTTGTATCAGAACATTAACTTTTTAGCTAGATCATGATTCAATTTACTCTGCTTCTCGATGGTATTCCGGAGCCTGCCCATCTCCTTGTTGACGGTATCTGCGTTCATCATTATGTGCGTGATGTTTGCTTCTGCTACTTCGCTAGGTGTCGTATCTGTTTCGTTCTCTATCGGTATCGGTAAGGTAAATTTTCCGATTTGCGCGTCTCCACCCGACTTCAATTCTGCTTCGGAGATTGACTCTTCAGAGAAGTCGTGTTCTGGCAACCTTTGCTTCTGTCTCTTGTTTTTCTTCACTGCTTTATGAACTGGCTTTGCACCCACTTTGCTTTTTTTTTTTAATATTCTGGTGAACTCTCTTCTCTTTTCTGGCTTTAGTGGAGCACTTAGTTTTTCCTCCAAGTCCGTAACATCTTTTCTCAGTAATCCATTGTTACGTTTCACTGGGCTTGTTTCCCCTTTTTCATTTTTTGCCAGGCTCAGCGTTAGCGAGAGCTGCCTTCTTCTATTTCTTTGTTTCATGGCGTCTTCCATTGCTTATCTCTCCTGCTTTTTGTTGAGTGCAGTCGCCATTTTGGCGTTGTGGCGTTTTCTTGAATCGGACTATCCTTCATCGTTTTTCGATGTCAGGTTAGAACCCGTGCCGATGTCACTTTTTCACAGCGAATGACAGACCACTATACTGGACCGAAGACGGCGGGGGACTGGCGAGGATACTTACTACTATACTACCGAAGATTATACTATCGAGCACCGTATCGACCATAATATTTCGCTTTCTTTTATCGCTAATAATTAATTGCTGATGAATTACATAATTAAAATACGCTGATTGAGGTTGAAAAATAACTATTTGGACAAAATGATACAAAAACTGGATTAGGGCCTCAAAAAGTACATTTGAAATAAAACAAAAAAAATCTCTCCGCGGGGAGTCGAACCACGGCCTCCCACGTCACAGGCAGGGATAATTTTTTTTTAACAATGTTTATTAAACGTTATATACAGATATGAGATATTGCACACGATTCCGGCTAGTAAAACAACGAATATTCGGTCTTTCGCAAGAAAGAAAAGGTCGCCCATAATGCGTGACAGTTACAATTTGTTGTATCTATCATTTTTATTTCACATTTCTTATTTTTTTATTATTTATTGCAATATTCTCGGTTCTCTGTGTGACGGGGCTGTCTTCTGACCACTAGTATATTTTTCTGTTTATTTTCCACAATTGCTTTTTAAGTCTCTGGTTGGGAGGCTCACTGAAAATCTCAGCCGTAGACGCGAATTTTTAGCGTCTACAAAAGGGATCGTACGATATTAATCTATTAAAGGAATGTCTCTTAATATGGCAAATAATCGGTATATTATTTTTATCTTGAATTAGGCCGATGTTATCAAGGAATGGGAACGCTTCGTGACCTACCTTGTCTGTTTTTCTTATTTTTCCAAAGTACGCGTTGTTAGGGTAGTATTGACTGAAAATGAAACTGTTTGTATCTATTTTGGGCTAATCTGGCTAAGTGATTTCTTGTTAATCTTCATATGAAACTTTCGATTCTAGTTACGCCTGCTTTGTCGTAGAGTATTTTATTAGAGGAGCATTTTGTGTAGTCTGACTCCGGTGTTCTATAAAGTTTTGTGCAGGCTCTTAAGCATGTCTTACGTATTATAGAATATTTGGTCTAAACAGAATTGTTTCACTCTTATCAATATTAATTCTATTTTTCCACGTAGGGTAAAAATCTAATATTTTCCTAAACGTATCCTGTAAAATTTCTTCCACGCGATTTAAATCTCTGTCTGTAAAATACAGTATAAAATCTTCTGCGAACAGAATCCCTCTTGGTAACGGTGTTTCATTAATTTTGAAAGTAGTCAGCATTACTGCCATAAGAATAATATAGAATATTGGAGAGCTTACTGCGCCCTGTTGTGATCCATCTTCTGGTCCAAAAGTTAATCTGGACTTATCTTGTCCGTCGTAGACTACGAACTTTTTCTTGATTATTGATATCGATATTAGTTTTGTTTAATGTTTGGGGATTTTTTTTGTATTATTTCAAACACTTTGATTATATTAGGAAGGAAAATGATTGGCCTGTAGCTGTGAAGAAGATTCTCGTTTTTATCTTCTTTTTTTAATTGGCACTAGTTTTGCTATTTTCAAAGCATTTGGAAAGTATGAGCTGTTGATAACTTTAATGAATAAAATGTTATAATCCCATATTAGTTTGCGTAAAAGATGTTTAAGCGCTATACTCGGATTTTTTTTTTGCAATTTATTCCTCCAGTCTCGGTTTTCCCAGATTCATATTTTGTTTGTTTACCGATGCGAAGTACGCTCCCATTACTTCAAGCTTATGTTCTCGGTTTAAGATTATATATTTATCGTACGTGTCTTTTTTTTGAGTCACTAACATTGATTCTGACCTGCTGTAGGTAGTGAATGTTCCCTTCATTTATTAAAAGAGTGCTAATTTCCATTGAAGACTTTTTTCGAAATACCCTCTTTATTTCGGGAAACATTTGCTCATTAATTTTTTCACTTTTTATTTTATTACACCAGAAATTATTGCAAGATTTTTTTCAATTCTATATTTATTTGTCCCTTTATTTTCTGTAAAGGATATTGAAACATTTCTAATTAGTCTTTGTTATGGTTTTTTTTTTCTTTTGAAGCCTATAGACTGTTGACAGTAGGTAGCTTTTTTTGTACATGTTTTCTGTTTTAGGCGTTATATAATTATTACAAGAGTCAAAACTTTTAGTATTCGGTACAGCGTTCGCGATCGCCAATTTTATTTCATCATAAAGAACATGTAGCTAGTTTTCGATTTCTTGGTTCGATAGGTTCCCAATTCGATAGATTCCCAATTCGCTTTCTTAAAATTATATAAACTTGGTTTGTCCCATTCAAATATTTCGAAATCATCGTTTTCAGATAAATCTAGATTTGTTTCTACTGCTCTATGATCACTATCATACGCATGCGTCACCATTCTATTATTTTTGAGATTTTTCGTTTGTAGCTCTTGGTCTAGGATACATAAGTCTAGGTATGAATTACCCCTAGGAAATGAGGGTTTAAAGGACCAAGCCTGATGTTTCGCGTGTAAATCTCCTATTAAAATATATTTAATTTCTGCTTTTTATGATTGAAGCCAATTAAAAAGGGCATTCATGTCCTTCGAAAAATCACCCCTTGTGTTGCCTGATGTATAAACACTTAATATAAAGAGGCTTTTTATTATTTTTTCGAGTTTTTTTACCACGGTCGATTCTAGGATAATTAAGTTCGCCCTCACCCGAATCTCTACTTTTTGAAATTTAATATTGTGCCTCATGATTATAGCTGTCCCACCTCCTTTATTACTATATCTATCGCTTATGATTATAGTGTAATTTTCGATATAAAATTTGTACTTTATATCTAACTTTGGTTCTTCTACCAAAACAACATCTGGCCTTTTGTTTTTAATAAGTGTAATAAGATCCTTCTTCTCTGGATTTTAACTAAAAAATTCGCGTTTGCAGCGATTATTTTTAAATCTAGTATTCTCCTTCTGGCTTCGTCGACCCTAGCCTTTAAATTATGAATAAAGTGTCTTGTTTCAGACATCTTCTTATGCTAACTGCTTATAAACTACTTCTAGTCTTGCGGCAGGTACCGCTATGGCTACTTGTACCTCCTCTCTAATTTCATTTTTGAATGCGTCGAACAATAAGTTAAGGGTTTCATTAATCATTGGATCTGCAACTGTGCATGCCGGACATCTTTTGTAGGTTGCAGGGTGCCCGTTTTTTTTGCAGTTTGCACTGTAAATTTGTTAAATATCTAATTTGGCTTCTGCCTAAATTTCGCATTCGACTGGCTTGTGCTGATTTGGGCACTTCACGCGCCTATAATTATTATTACAATATTTTGCGATATGACCGAATTCCTGGAAATTTTTACATTGGATGGGGTTCGTTTCAAACATCTTTTCCCATCTGACAACTTGGTTCGCCATTCTATTAATTTTAAAGATGTTACCAATTTTGCTGTTGCCTGAGAATTTAAATAAAAACGCCGGTTCCCCCTGCTTTTCTTTAAAAAACGCTTTGGTGTCGATTTTTTTACGCTTAAGATCTTAACATTTCTTCACTGAAGTTCGTCTTGTTCCGTTTTTATGCCATTTCCATTAAAATCCACGCTCACCCCCTTAAGTAACAGCGATTGTACTCGGGACTCTTTTGGAGCTCGCGTGACGTCATTAATGTTAGTTTTTTTCAACATTTCCAAAACTTCATTGAATTTGTCCCTAGACTCTACCTAAATTGCTGCTTCATTATTTAACGGAATTTTTATATGAAAACTATCTTCATTCAGTATGACATTAAGCCATTCACGCATTTGTTTTACCTTTGTCGTTGCTGCGTATCTTGGAGGCGGCCTGTCAGCTGCTTTAGAGTTTCCCAGCTACATGGATCTGGGAATTAGATCTGTTTATAATTATAGTTTGTCATAGAAAGCTGCACACGATTACAGCTAGTAAAACTAAAAATCTTCGCTTTTATAAGGCTAAAGTAAGATGTACGTAATTCATATGCTTAATTCTCAGTCTGCTTGTCTCTATCGAGACACACGGAAACTTAACAATTTTTTTTATATAAAATCTTGTGAAGAATATCGTACTTATTTATACTATACTAATGTCATGATATAAAAATAAATGCAGATGGTATGTATAATTGTTATGCACCTTGGGGCGACGCTGCCAGAAGGATATCTTCTAGATGGTCACTTGCATAGCTTTTTTCTAACCATCAGTATTTTTAAATGTTTTTTCGAAGAAATAAAAACAAATCAAAAAAGCTAAAATGACCTTATATAATACTTTATTTGTGCCGGCTGTACTATACGGTAGCAAGACATGGAAATGTCAAGAAAACGACAAGAGTAAAATTAACGCGATTGGCATGTAACCTCTGCGCACAATATGCGGGAAAACAATGATGGACAAAGTCCGAAACGAGATAATCCTTAAAGAGTGTGGTATAGGAGAAATACTAGTTGACATGTGGGAAAGAAATCAGTTAAGATAGTTCGGACATGTTGAAAGAATGAAAGATGAAGGACTAATCAAACATGTGTACAAAGGTGAAGTAAATGGCAGAATGCCCAGAGGTAGATCGCCTAAAGAATGGTTAGAATCTGTGAATGAGACACTAATCCGAAGAGACATGAGAAGCCATAGAAACATGAGAGCTTGCACGAAAAAATGCATGGACGTGAAGGAAGCTAGAGTAGTATGCCAGGACAGAAAAGTGTGGCGACAAATAGTTTGTAAGCAGAGTGACAATATAGTGAATGACGCCTGAAACAAAGACCTTGGATACTAATGGCCCAACTAATATGCTTAGAGACTTAATCAACGTAACTTTCGTGATTACTACAGACGAAAATTTTCGATTGCATATCGCAAATCCATAAGGAAGCGATAGAGTTTACCGATATAGTAAATAGTATGCGGTAAACCTTCTTTGAATTACCACCAACAGCGGAGCGCACAGGTAGCACAGGTAACACCGGAGTGGGGATTCACCTGGCTACTAGAGGGGTGAGCGGTTAAATAGCCGCTCCCGACAAGAAAGCGCGTCTTTCTCCGATGCATTGGCTAGAGCACCAGCTCTAAGGGAAGAACTGCGGTTCCTTCTTAGAGATACCTGATAGGTTTTCTGAATGAGATGCCCGTTGGCAATTTATGCCGTTTAGTTTCAGATTAGATAGAAGGGACGTATAATCCACTAGAATCTTTCTCTGAGAAAGTGAAGATTCGTACGAATATCAGATTTGATATAAGCAGTTGTGTGTTCACACAACAATTCGTAGCTTGTCCAGACGGGTCTGGGACATACGTATATACTTTTATCGATTTTCCTTCACACGCGTTCGCCAGCTGAGGAGATACGCGTGACGTCACGGACATTCAAATGCTTCCAGGTATTTCACGTCATTTCCCGAGAAAATAGTCGGGAAACACCTGTCTGAATTCAATTATAAAGTGGATTTAAATCCTGTGAATGAGCATAGCATTCACTGGCACGTTTTCTGTTCTTTCTCATTTAGAGCATGGCACATGGAGATAAACGTTTTTCTATTTATTTAATTCTCGAATACGGTAAAATTTAGTTGTGGGTAAAAATGATTAAATCCAGTATTCCAAAAGGAGTATAATTTCTTTATTTTTGTTCTTTCAGTTTTTCATGGGCAATTACCCAAATCAATAAGCAATTTTATATTATAAGCAAGTTGTATCACGTTAGGAGATTTTTGTTTCATTCCTCCAGTAGATTTAAGTAGGGAAAAGGTGATTCTGGTCATAATGATGACAATTAGTGATTTCTAGTATCTCATTAGAGATTGGGTTTAAAATCCACTATCACTATACTGAATGGTCGCCGTGGCTCAATTTGTTTTCTCTCTTGCACGCATGAAGAATGCATACGATCTCGTTGCGAGAACAGTAATGCTCCAGTTCACAATACACTTTTCATGAGCCCAGTTTTTGCATACGTGTAACTAGATCCATTCCTCGCCTGGAATGCTTTCAGAATAAGCTCCACGGCTGGTGATTGTGAAATAGCCTAATGTCATATAAACTCTGAAGTTAAAAGTGCCATTCAGCACTTTTTACGCCCCACACATTCCTATTATTCACAATCAACATTTCTGAAACAACACAAAATATGTGTAACAGTAAGCTACCTGCACTACAAGAATACATAATTACTCCTTAAATTACATTTACTTCATGAGAATGGCACGGAAGAATAAGTGTTGGTACCAGAAAGACACGGTGACGATAGAACTACTTTATGCGCACAAAAACAACTCAACGTTAGCCACAATCTTAAAAACAATTCTGAGTGGCTACCAGCATGATTTCGCAAATAAGAAGGAACAATGCTCTGATGACATTATTTTATATAGCCTATGACTCTGAAAGTTTCTTATCAGTGTTTAAAGATTCGATTGGACCCATGTGGGAAAACATATAGAAAAAAATATTAATTTAAGTGAAAAATTGGACTTATCTCAGGGTGTAACAAAAAGAAGCATATGAAATCTGAAATCAAGAGTCTGTTTTAATCACTGAAGTAGAACTCTTTGTCTACACCAAAATCCTCGAAGACTTACTTTTTTATTTATGCGAAAACCACTATACAATCATACTTCTGGATGACAATCTTGACAAAGAACAATAAGTGATCCTTGAAAATCTAACTTCACACCAAACATATGAGCAGAAAATTCACCTTTAACGTCGAAAAATAGTAAATAGACGGTTCACGAGTGAGTATAGAAACGAAGTAGAATACCAAAACCGCTTGGCCAGCATGTCGCAGCGCGATTGAGGCAAAGTCAAACTTAAACTATGTAAAGTCCACGAAATTATTATCCTAGTAAAACTTTTTTAATTCTGCCAAGAGAACATCTGTAGTACGACGTTTGGTCCGAATACAGAGGTTCGAATTTTCAACATTTCACCAAGCACGCTGATGCTCAGTCAACCATAACTCATACAAAAATTTCCAAATTAACTTTTTAATGAAGCGTTTGGAAACAATTCTTTATCAACTTTGCACTGAAGGAAATGATTTTGCATTAAAAAAATTATTTAAGCTTCATTTTTCAATTTTAAACACATTTTTTAGTTTTCTTCCAAGTGCAGCCGCTAATTCTTTTTCCAAAGTTATGTTTGAAAAAGGCTTGTCTTTTTTCTTCAAAATGAATCATTGTCGAAAATGGGGCCAAAGAAATTGGTGTTGTTATATAACATTTCTTGCGCGCGGCTTCTACGTCGCGAATGTCCACGCTTTCAATTCAGAGTTTACAACTCAGAGAAATGTCCTCTTGTGTCAGAAGAATATTTCTGGATACAAATGGAATTTTCTGTTATACATTATTCATTTGCGACAAACTTTACCAAATCTTGCAGCCAAATAATTCTCTTCGTGAAAGAAAATTCCACATGTTACAGAACGAAACAAACAAGAGGACGAATCTTTTGTAGTAGATTCGCATAAGAAAAACTGTACCTGGAACACAAAAATACTACTCATTCGTTCCCTCTGCTGGATTAACTCTGATTTCGAGAAAATGATCATCCTGTTCAGCGTATGATGTTTTCCCGAAAAGAACTGCGAGACAAAGAAGAAAGAGAAGTCAGGTGGCATAAGCAAATTGCTTCACTCAATTGTCGATGTGAGAGGTGAGAGGAACCACACGAAGAATCACTCCGAATTATACATTTTATTAAATTTTGAATTTCACACAAGCCCAAAATAACAGTTTTACAAATAAATGATAAAAAGTATTTAAAGAAGTACCCAACGGACGGCTCATCATGATAATCGCACCTAGCTGCACTGCGACGGAGAAGCCGCGCGCATGAAACTTTATGTATCTCGACCAATTTCTTTTGCCCCATTCTTTACAATGGCTCATTTTTGAAATAAACTGTCTAGCCTCTTTTGAACATGATTTTGGAAAAAAATTAGCATTTGAACTTGGAAAATAACTGAAAAATATTTTTTAAATTGAAAAAATGAAGATTGAATAATTTTAATAATACCAAATCATTTCCTTTCACGTAAAGCTGATGAAAAAGTACTTGAGGTGTTCTCTTGGGGGAAATAAAAAAGGTTCACTAGGATAATAATTTGGCGGACTTTTAAGAAAATCGGAGACCAAAAGTTTTTAGGAGGATACACTTCACGAAGTTTGCACCACATGTTATTTCAGGTTGCCTTAAACTTACTTTTCAAAGTGTATATTGAAAGTTACAGGCACAGTTCACTCTATTTCAGTCGAGAAATGCTTATATATTATTTATGAAGAGAAAGTGCTTTATTCAAGATAGTTTATATACTTAAATTTAGTTGCTTACTTAAGTCAAGTCAAATTTGAAATTAAGTCGAATATAACTTTAGGTACTTGCTTTTACTGGGCAGATGTGATTTCATGATGATGAGAATAGTTTCATTTTCTTAAACTGTATATGCAAATATCTAAACTTTGAATTATTTTGAATGTTTTATGACATGATAATATTGTTGAATTTATCAGATTTCTCATTTTTATTATTTCATGTTTTGATATTTCAGATTTTCTCAGTCTTACCGGTGTTTAAAAAGTCAAGTGGACGAATATGGAATGGAAATATATATGGATATAGAAGTGATAGCATTATTTTGAAAATGTATTCTATTCGCTTACGTGCACAGTGTACACTACATAATTACAGGCCTGATAAGTGTGGTCCTCAATTTTCGTAAACAAATCAGAATTAATTTGGCTTAATGACCATACAGTTTCACGTATTTGTAAATTCCAGCGTTCCATTCACTGACGAATTTCAGGGTAACATTTTTAAATCCTGGACCATTTTTAATTAGTTCAATACAGCCTCCAGGAGTTCTCCTTTCGTCTTCAAGATCTTCTATATGAACCTGGGCAATTGTTTCGCTATGCGCGGTTTCGAAAATCTTCGTATAATGAAGTTTTCGAAATCGTCTGGGCAATTCAGTTACCACACGGAAAAGAACCACATAGTTTATTCGATTCGGAAATATTACTCCTGTTAGCCCTTCTGCTGTAAACGTGCCATGACCAGGGAGTATTTTTTCCTCGGGTACTATTCTATTTCTGGCGGCTGATGATATTGCAACTAATGTTATAATAAATATCAACGCGACAATGTTCCTACGAGTCGCCATTTGTATGCCAGCCTATTTGATAAACTGAACAGGCTCTATAATTCTCAAAACGACTGAAAGAATCTGATGATTGTGTCAGACTTTTATAGAGGGTTCTTAAGAGACTAATTATCATCCTTCAAATAAAGAGAAATAAATAAAAACAATACTCTGATCACAACCTTTTATAAAGCCTATAAATGTATAAGTTTCTTATCAGTGTTTGAGTCTAATGGACCCCTCTAGAAATATAGAAGTGACGTCAAGATGATGAGAATAGATTTATTTCCTCACACTGTATATCAAAATATTTAAACTTTGAATTATTTTAAGTGTTTTATGACACGATTATATTGTTAAATTTGTCACATTTCTAATTGTTCATGATTTTATTTCTTTTTTATTTCTTAGATTTTCTCAGTCTTATTGGTATTTAATAGTCAAGTGGACGAATATGAAATGGAAATATATACAGATATAGAAGTGATGTCAATATTTTGAAAATTTGTTCTATTTGCTTACATGCACAGTATAGACTAGCACAATTATAGACCTGATGGGTGTGATCCTTTATTTTGGTAAACAAATCAAAATTAATTCGGGTTAATGACCGTACAGTGTAACGTATTTGGAAATTCCAGCATTTCATTCACTGAGGAAATTCAGGGTAACAATTTGGAATCCTGGATCAATCTTGATCAGTTCTGTTTATAATTTTAAGATTTATTAATTATAAAGCAAGGATAAGAATTATTTTAGGTGCTGGAGAACACGTGGTGAGGAAGTCAGAGGTATAGGATTCACAGGTGGAAGAATGATAACACATCACTTGACAAAAACAAGTCGCGCAATCGCAGTCGAAAGTGAATGAGCTTAGGCCTTTTGGTGTCCGAATTGTTACCACATGGACAAAACCGTCGTGAACAGGATGTAGTTCTTCGATGCATGCCAAACTTCATTTGGCCGGTGGCACCTTTTCTTATTTTAGAAGGACGATGTCTCCAACTTTGACCTGATTAGTCTCCACTAACCATTTCGAGCGTTTTTGAAGATGGTAGAGGTATTCGTGAGACCATCTCTTCCAAAAGTTATCTCGCATTTTGGAAAGCAAAGCCCAACGTTTCAGAGCCTGATCATCGACATCAGTTAGCGAGGGCTCTGAGACAGCTGTCATAGGACTACCAGTTAGAAAATGGCCTGGCGTGATGGCATTCATCGAAGTTGGGTCATTTGGATTAGGGTAAAGTGGTCTTGAGTTGAGGCAAGCTTCGATTTGACACAAAACGGTACTCGTTTCCTCAAAGGTCAGACAACAATCTGTATTTATCGACCGTCTCAGATGGTGTTTTACCGATTTTACACTGGCTTCCCAAATGCCACCAAAGTGAGGTGCATTTGGCGGAATAGAAGACCAAGTTGTCCCATGGTTAGCCAGGTCTTCAGTCTCTTTGGTGACTACCCTTGTAGCTCCTGGAAGAATGAATCCCAGCTTCCGGTCAGCTGCTTTGAACGTGATCCCATTGTCACAATATAGCCCTGAACAAACACCTCGTCGAGAGATGAAGCGTCTGAATGTGGCTAAGAAATCATTTGAGGTATAGCCTGACATTGCCTCTAGATGTATCGCTCTTGTTGAGAGGCAGCTGACCCATAGGTTGAGTTGGTGTTTGCGCCCTAAAATTCTCACATGTGACGCAACAGCGAATGACCTGGTTAATCAGAATTTTGGCTCCAATTATCCAATATCTTCTCAACACTTGGCTTAAAGTCAACTGCTGTCCTCCATGGAGTGTGAGGGTGTGTGCTTGTAAGACGATTAAATACGAGAGTTGATCTCGTTTCGGTAGTATAATAGGATGTTTTTCGTCGAAGCTCAGTAGAGAATTCTGAAGACGACCTCCTACTCTCAGGATTCCATTACCGTTCAGGAAAGGATGCAATTTCAAGAGCTAACTCTTCCTTGAGATCTTCTTTTCGTTCTGCAGGGCCATGCATTCTGCCTGATAATGACGAAGCTGAGCAGATTTGAGCCAAAAATTTAAACTCTTTGTTAACTCCTCCATCCGGAGATAGGGTTCCTCTGACGTGGGGTTGGTGCAACAGAGTCTGCAGAACCTGTATATATAGGCTGTCACTCGAATAAGTTTTTTCAAGGAGGAGTATCGACTAGAAAGGTCCTGAATGTAAGACAAGGTTGCCAGGCTCACCCTGATGTTTATCTTTGAGGTTCCTAGTATTTCTTGTGTCTCTTGATCCACAACCTTGATAGGTCGTACGATTTTTTGAGACCAATTATTTGGTGATTCTGTCAACCGGTTAGGCCCATACCACCAGAGAGATGAATTCTTAAGCTCATTCGAGTCAAAACCTCTATTTGCGCAATCATCAGGATTAAACTTTGTAGGTACGTGTCGCCAAATCTGATCCTTAAGAGTGGAATGTATTTCCCCCACTCGGTTCGCCACAAAAGTTGGCCAGCGAGATGGGTGGCCTTGAAGCCAATCAATAACGATCTGAGCGTCGCACCAGCAATACTTTAGGGCATCTCTCAATCCAAGGTTGGACGAGACAGCATCGAGAAGTTTTGCTAGAAGCTCGGCGCCGCAAAGTTCCAATTCAGGTATAGTTGCCGTTTTTATTGGGGCTACCTTCGTCTTGAATAAGATCAGATTAGATTGGAGAGTGCCATTTTTGCTTCTAGAGACAAGATAAACCGCAGCTGAGTAGGCTCATTGTAAAGCATCAGAGAATCCATGTAATTCCCACGGAGCGGCATAGTCAGAGGTTCCAAGCCAACGTGGGATCCTGATTTCTTCTATAGGGCTGAGCTGTTAACGAAAGGCATTCCATTCAGGCAAAAGGTCTTCAGTCAGCTCTGAGTCCCAATCCAGTCCAGAAATCCTCAAATTCTGTAAGAATACTTTGGCTCTGATGAGAAATGGAGCCAGCCAGCCAAGGAGATGGAACAGTTGAGCCACCTCGAAAGCCACCATTCGTTTTTTGTAAATCATTGGCTCTTCAGATAAAGAGACACTAAAGTGGAAGCAGTCAGATGATGTACTCCATTTCAATCCCAAAGTAGAAACAGAATCTTCGATTTCAAAAGTCTTGTCTTATTTCGAGCGAGATCCACAAGACTCTGGAAGCAACTCAGGTGAGTTTGCTGCCCATTTGTTTAAGGTGATTCCTGCTGAGTTGAGAATGGAGATCAGTTCCTTTCTTTTGATCGCAGCGGATTGAATTGAGTTCCCGCCGGCAAATATGTCGTCGACGTATGTGTTCTTCTTCAATATTCCCGAACCCAATGGAAATCGTTGTTGTTTATCGCTTGCCAGTTGATTCAAGGTACGGCTAGCCAAGAATGGTGCAGCCCTTGTACCGTATGTGACAGTAATGAGACAGAAATCTTGTAGGTCTTCGTTTGGTTCTGGTCTCCAAACTATTCTCTGTAGGTTACAGTCAATGTCGTCTACATCTATTTGACGGAGCATTTCAACGATATCGGCCGTGAACACGTACTTGAAGAGTCTTTAACGTGTCACAATTAACCAAATATGCGTTTGAAGTTTCTGTCCTGAATGCATCAATTCATTCAATTATGTGTCTCAATTGGAGCGGGAAGTCCCATTGAATACTACTCTGATCTTTGCAGACGGATCGTTCTTTTTGAAATCACATGATGAGGCAAATAGTAATAGTTCTCAACCTGCAGATCTTGGTTGTTTACCGGCCTCATGTGATTTAATGTAAGGTATTCTATCATGGATTTGTTGTAGGCTTCTTTGGCTTGGGGATCTCTTAAGAATCGTTTCTCGTTTCACAGGAAGACCGAAACTGCTGTGCGGCGAGGCTCGCCCAAGTCATTTGGAGACCCTGATAAGGGCAGTCCTACTACATATCGACCTGACGAGTTCCTGTAATGATTTTTTTTTAATAAGAGTTCACAATCTTGTTCTTCCTTCGTTAAGAAGTTTTTTTTTTGGAATTTCCTCTAATTCCCAGAAAAGTCGCAATTGATTGCTGAGAGAGTCGTTTTCTACAGCATGAAGAACACTGGCAGAATCGATAATATCATCTTCTGGACGATCCACAGGACGACTAAACACCACCCAACCAAAACATGTGTTCAGTGCAGTGGGACTGTTTAAAGGACCTTGTTTTAGGCCCTCACGAATTACATGACCGAAGAGATCAACACCTATTAAACAGCCGACACGCACTTGACGATGATAGTCAGGTTCAGCGTGCTCAAGGTCTCTCAAGTGTGGCCAGTCCTTAAACTCAAATCTCTTTTTTGGAAGCAAGTGGATAAAAGATTTCATAACTAAAGCTTGCATTGGAAGTTCGAATTGTGAGTCTCGAAACGATCTGAGCAATAAATCAGCCTGGTGATGAGAAGATCCTAACAGTGAATCTCCCATTCCAGTTAAAGAGATATCATAGGTTTGTTTTGGAATTTCCAATTGTTGAACTACACGTTCAGTGATGAATGAGCGTTCGGACTCAGAATCCAGAAAGCCCCTAACCAGAATTGAGTTTCCATTGAAGAAACTCAGTTTTATATAAGCTGTTGCAAAAATGCTCTTTGTATTCTTACGCTCAGGTTTTGAAGTCAGATGATTGACCGAAGCAGAAGAGTTACTGGCCGATCTAAGATAACCCGAAAAAGATGGTTGATCTGTCAATGAATCGGTTTTCACCACTTGGTCATTTTTTCTCTGAGTGTCATCATGTACAAAAGTATGATGCTTCTCTGAACAAACGAAGCATCGTTTATTTGAAAAACACGAATTCGAAGCATTGTTTCCATATAAAAAGTTGAAACAAAGTCCTAAGCGTTGGACATTCTCTATACGTTGGGAAGTACAGAACTCCTCAAATCGTGGACAGTAGGGTATGAAGTGAGAGCCATGACAAATGGAGCAAGAATCCGAAGGTTTGTTTTGCTTCTCGGAAGTCGCTAAATTAACCGATAGATTCTGTTTCTTAGATTTTTGGAAAGAAGGGTTAGTCAAGTTTTTTGCAGATAACGAAGTGGATGAACAGTCGTTTGGATGAGCAGCTTCTAAAGCTTTAACTGGACTTTCAAGAAAAGTTGATAACTCATTAAACGTAGGAAAGTCTTCCTGGTCTTTCAAGGACGTTTCCCAATTCTCACGAGTATGAGAATCTAACTTGTGAAATAGCAAATGAACAAAAAAATCAACCCATTGATCTACGGGTCTACTCATATTTGAAAACACACGAATGGATTCATTCGTGGCATCCAGGAGACGTAAGATTTTGTCTACTGATTTTTTTGAAGCTGAAGGACAAGACAGCAGCTTACGCATATGAGCCGCAAGAAGAACTCGTTTGTTGTCATAACGCTTAACAAGTGTTGTCCAAGCTTCGTTATAATTAGCGCTTCTAATTGACATATTTTTAAGCGATCTGCAGCCTTACCCTGAAGTGCATTTTTTAAATAATAAAGTTTGTGCATATCTGAAATACCAGTGTCGTGAACCATTGATTTAGACATATCTCGAAAGGTTTCCCATTCAAGTTGATCACCACGGAATTTTGAAAGAGGGAGAGAGAGTTAATGCTTAAAGGAAATTTCTGAACAATGTGCTCCAGGACTTGGGTTTTTATTACCTGGTGTCTTCTCCGGGATTGCGCCGAGGTTTTTTAGTATTATGGTGAATTGGGTTTTTGTTGCGATGTAGTTAGCTTCTATCGCGTCAAATTTATCATCAGCAACATAAGAAACCTTAGCGTTTTTTGGATCTGACACTATGACAAAATGTTGCTCGTGAAAGTCCGACCAGTATTTTTCCAACGTAGCCAGTCTAGTTTTCATATATGTTAAAGATTTCATTACCTTCTCTCCTTGCTTCTTAGTGTTGTCGTAGAAGCAAGTAATAAGCCCAGAAATCGTTTGCTGTTTATCTACAGGTGACGTCATAGTGTCTATCGATTTTACTTTTGTCACGAGCGAAGGAATTTACAGCACGCTCAGAAATGCACTATATAGAGTCCCCGCACGGCGAATCGATATTCGCCTGGTCCAAATAAAACAGGTGGTTACTGCACTCAGTAAGGAAATCGTTTAACTATATGATTATTTCAGTTCATAGATAGATGCTTGATTTTCACTTCAAGGAATGAAAAATCTATCTATCTCGACTCACAAATACTCTACTATTCTCCATAAGTGAGATAGCATAGGTTGTTTTTAAGTGAAATAACAAGTGTAAGCTTGTGAAGAGAAAGACTGAACAGGTGATCACTGTAATCCAATATAAACTGTCGCGATTAATTTTTATTAAGTTTATTTAATCCGGCTGGAAGAACAAATTTGTTTATAATTTTAAGATTAATTGATTATAAAACAAGGATAAGAATTATTTTATGTGCTGGAGAACACGTGGTGAGAAAGTCAGAGGTATAGGATTCACAGGTGGAAGAATGATGATACATCACTTTACTAAAATATAATAACTTTATTGCACTTGGATAAAATCACTATTACTTACATTGATGGTTTAATGTTAGGAAAATGGTAGTTTGATTAATCGCGACATTAAATGTGGTTTTCGAGGAGACACACGTGCACACTCGTTCGCCATTAGCAGGTAACTGGTGAAACAACAAGTCGCGCAACCGCAGTCGAAATTGAATGAGCTTAGGCCACTTGGCTGATGGAAGAAAATGACGTAAATTAAAATGTGGAATCTGAACAACAGGCATTGATCAATAATATTCGAAATCCTATTTATTGAGTTTAGTTCATATTTTCTTTTTACCATCAATTGAGAAATATTGAAAGAGAAGGGAAATATTGAAATGAAATTTAAGAAGCAAATATAAGATTGCGTTCTCATGGAGCAAAATTTCGGAGTTCAAAAAATTATTTCTAAGTGATTAGAACTCCTATTACTTTCGTTTATTCGTAAAAATTGTTTTATAGGCCAAGTTGATTTTCCAATCACAAAAAAATAAGGAAAGAGACTTTGCGTAGTTTGGATGAAAATAATTATTTAAATTTTTCTCGATTTTTGGTATCGTAATATTAGCTTGAAGTAAAAACAAAGGTTGAGGGAAAGAAACGAAGCAATAGGAGTTGCAATTGTTCAGAAATCATTTCTTGAACTACAACATTTTTCTACGTGAAAAGGCAACCTGAGTTAAGAATAGTATGTTTAATTTTCAGTTTATTTATTGCCGTGGCTACGTGTACTGAAATTTCGGTACAAATAGCTGGATTTTTTTGGTACAAATAAGTGGAGCTGGAAAAGGTCCTATTTGTACCGAAATTTCGGTACGTATAGCTGAATTTTTTCGGTACTCGTAGAGACCTCCTTTATTCATAGTTAAAGATAAGTCAATTGGATTTTGGCCATTATCTGTTACAACTTTATTATTAACAACGGATATAACGATATTAAAATTACGAGATTCACAAGATAATTAGCTCTCTGATTTTTTCTACATTATCGATCAAATTATTGATTAATTATCCAGCACTGTTACCATCTCCAAAAAATTGTTCGGTCATCGTGCCCCGTATGTAATGTTGCAAGATTTAATTAATTTTAATATATTTCAAACGTATGTATATAGAAACAATTTATGATACCAGAAGTTCAAGAAAATGCTTCACTTATGAAAACTTAACATTTTTATGATTCAAGTATTTCGAAAATGCTGTAAGGGTTTTCAATTTCTGCCAAAGACTTTTTCATCCTTTCCCACTCTTCTGATATACGTATTTTAAAACAAAAAATGTATCACATCACTATTTTTCTGAATAAAGAAAGCTATTTTATGTTTGGTGGCGCGAGGAAGTTTGAATAAAAATAATTATATTACATTTTAATTCAAAATTCATAAATACTGAATAGTTATATTAATAACTTAGGTTTAATACTTAGGGGTGCGTGAAATGAAAAAAATTGATGACTTGTAATGATAATTGTTATAAACAACTTCTATTAATAAACACTGAATATTATAGATTGCTCAGTTGTAAATGATATTTCGGCATAAATATTACTCACTTTTATCGACAAAGTGATACTTGATCACAAAAATATGTCTCCCGATATTATTTGTTAATTTTAAACACAAATCATGTAAACAAATTCCCAGTGTGGACATTTGAAGTAAAGAAATGCTATCTCCTATTTGTCCATAAATTATATTTTCAGTAAAGTTTAGTATTGAAAATACATTATTCGATATTATTTATTAAATTTAGCAACAAATCATATAAACAAATGATTGCGGTATATATGTACAGGCATAACATCATGTCACTGGTAGCACTGGCTGACAATTGTTTATACAATTCGTTTATAAAATTAACAAATAATACAAAATTCAAACATTTCTTTCTATATTGATATTTTAAATGTCTCAGGCTTAAGATGGTTACAGCCCGACATGTCGAAGGCATTTTTTTTTAGAAATAATAGTAGCTAAATAGTAGAACACATTACTACAACGATGCTGTCGACGAAAATTTCTTTCTTTTAATTTTTGCATGGAAAATAGAATTTCTTTCTTTTAATTTTTGCATGGAAAATAGAATTTTTTTCGAAAAAATCGACCTGTACCGAGAGTGTCTATACTCTTTAGAGTCTGTATACAAAAAATCAGACAAACTGGCTTCACCGTTTGGCCTGAATCCTATTTTTGCGATTTACACTCGATTTTCAGTGCACTTAAAGCAACCAATCCTGAGATAACCGGAACGTGTACGTCATACACTCCTGCTCCTTCTATTCGAGAAGGTAAGCAAGAGCGGGCAATTTACACAAGACACTTCGTACAACACTGTTCCTTGGTTCCTCGGCTTTGTAGCACAGATGCGTTGAGTGGTCGAGAATAAGAACTTCCAGTAGATCTTACACTGATCATTCTCCACAACGGAATCGAGTTTCCCCTCGGCGTATGTCAAGACGGGCTTTAGATCAACACCAAAGAAGTGCCGAAGATAGTAATATGACACTTTTAGAGCCGCATTGTGTCTCTCTATGTACCCGTAGCATGCATACTATGTGCATCCACTGAGAATATGTCCAAGTGCTTCTGGCTCTTGCTTGCACGCTCGGCAGTTGGCATATCCTGCAGGTACATTCATTATGCGCTCGCGGTAAACTAAGGTGTCTATAACGCCGTCTTGACAGGCAAAAAGAAATCCCTGAGTCTCCGATCTCAATGTTTTGAGCATCAAAGGTGTTTGTGATGCTAGGCCACGTGTAGTGTCGCCGGAATCAAATGGGAGACCAAGATCCTCTGCAGCCCTATCTGCAGCACGGTGTAAAAAAGCCGCAGCATTGACGTCTTCACTTTGATTTACGAGTCGCATAAGATAATCTGTGCTATTCAGAACTGAGCAGGCTGTAGCCAGCATATTGGTCGCCTGGATCTTATTTTTCCCAGATAATTCAGAAGCCTAAATTTTTCTGACAATTTGGCGATACCTTTTTTCAAGGGCCGGTTTTAATACACGCGCATGTTGGGTTTCCGCTTGCGGTGTTCCTAAATATGCATATGTTTCTCCATTAACAAGATATTGAATGGTATTTCCGCCTATGAGTTGAACATCCTGATCGTCACGCGATGATGTAGTTTCTAGTCTTCCTTTGTGTAGATGGACGCAGGCACACTTGTCCAGTCCAAAGCTCATGTCAATTGCTTTAAAGCACCTATTTACCGCCGCCATCAGGATGTCAAGGTCCTCTTTTAAAGGGCAAAAGGTTTAAGGTCATCTATCTATAAAAGGTGGTTGACCTTATATTCTTTTCTGTTCGGAGGGCCACATAGATATGCAGAGCTTTTGCGTCGAAGCACAATGACAGAGGCAAGAAAGAGATGCAGAAAAGTATCAGACTTAGAGTCTCCTTGGAAGACCCCACTCTTACATGTGACGTAGCTGGTAGTCACATGTCTTTCGTCAGATGTTATGACAAATCTTGTCTCTAACAAGAGCATCAGCTCTTTACGCATCTCGCTATTCTTGGATGCACCTCTAGGGACTCAAGAAGCTTGATAAGTAGCTCATGGCTTGTTTTATCGAATGCCTTACGGTAGTTAATCCAAACCATGGACAGATTGCGTCGATACCTGATTGAGTCCTGGGTAATACACCTGTCTATTGACATTAAGCCATATCCCTTTCGGGGTAAGCGTGACTCACTCGGTGAGGAAGGGAATCGTAGGAGGCAGTAATGGGGGGGGGGGTTTATAGATTATTAGATTGATCTGAAATTACCATGTTGTTTACTTAAGTAACACGTTAGTTCCGCAACAATGCTCCGACCCAGGTCGCTGAATAATCTCTCTAGCGATCACCCCGGGAGGAGAGCTTCACAAAGTCTACATGTGTAGCTCTCTACTCGAGCTCATTATAGTATCCAAGGTCTTTTGTTTCATGCGTCATTCGCTCCACTGACACTCCTCATCATGCATTTCTTATAAACATTATTATCATTTATATACATCTTATAAACATTTCTTATATATTTGTCACTACACTTTTCTGTCATGGCATCCCTCTATAGCTACCTTCATGTCCAGGCATTTCCTCATGCAAGCTCTTGTGTTTCTATGTTTTTTTTTCGAATTAGGGTCTCATTAAGACACTCCAAACACTCTTTCCGCGGTCTGCCTCTGGGTACGCTACCATTTACCTCACCTTGATATGCTTGTATCGTCAGTCATTTGTCTTTCATTCTCTCAAAATGCCCAAACCATCTCAACAAATTTCTTTCATTCTTTTTAAACAGTGCCGCACAAATTGTGCAGGTATTGTTTGCCCACCGTGTTAATTTCACTTTTACCATTTTCTTGTTATGTCCAAGTCTCGCTACCGTACAGTACATGGGCAGTATGTATAGAACTATATATCGCCATTTCAGCTTTACCTTATATATTTTTACTTCTGACAATGGATCCAGCTCTACAGATAACTTTTTTATCCTGGTTTATACGTCTATATATATCTGCATCTATTTTTCTTTCATTAGTGAATAGGCTACCAAGATATACGTACTTATTAACTTGTTCTATTCTCTCATCGTTTAGGACAATGTTGCATATTGTTTTCTTACCTTTTCCGTCAAATACCATAATTTTTGTTTTATTTACGTTAATTTTGAAGCCCATGTTCTTAATATCTGTATTTAGTTTGCTCAGAATTCTTTGCAAGTCTTCGATTGACTGCGTCGAGGAGGGCCATTCTTAGACACTTGTTCATGAATATAATAAATAGCCATTAGGACGTAATGCATCCTTGCTTAACACCTTTCATAATGTCGAACCAGTTACTCAGTTGCCATTTACCCTCACACTCGCTTTTCTACCTGCGTTTATTGTTTTTATTGCTTGGAGGAGCCATTCGTTGACACCGTACGATTTCAGGACTTCCGAAAGTTCATTTCTATCCACTTGATCAAACGCTTTTTCCAGGTCAGCAAATGCACAGTAAACCTTTTTATTTACTCTCGAAATTTTTTCTATGATCTATCTCAAGCTAAATATTTGATCTTTACATGATCTTCCTGGCATACATTCACATATATTTTGGATAGATAAATTCTGATGTTACATTAAAAGAATGAAATAAATGAAACCGAAATATAACTTTATGCTTAAATGGACAAGCAGATACTGAAGTCTGAAACCTGAGGACAGAAGAAATAATACCCTCAGCCACTGCATAGCTACCTGAGTACAAGAATTAGTCTCTCTGTAGAGTCTGAAGAATTAATCATCGTTGTTTCCAACACCTTTCCTCAACGATGAGATTATTAGAGTTACTGTCTCTTTGAATAAGTCCGCACTCACTCCGGAAAGTTGACAGCTTAATGTGATTAAGTGGTTTTGTGAGCATGTCTGCTAACATTTTTTCTATTGGGCAATAGATGTATCAGGTCAGGTCCTTTTCCTTCGTGTCCTTCACACAGTGGTATTTCGTTGCGATATGCTTGGTTATGAAATGTCTTGTTTTCTTCCAAAATCTTCAAGTAACCGTTGCAACCAGATTCCTTATTGGGCCATTTTGGGCCAGTAGTCCCAAACGTGGCTCCCTGATCTATTGCGCTTGCGCCAGGGAGATACTTTTGAGTCGTTGGCGTCGTTGGTATCAGACCTCAGAATATCAGAACCAGCCTGGCAAGATGCAAGAGATTATGATTTGATTTGATTATGATTTTGTCAATATCTCGAGCATCCGTGTCGTGTGTTGTGATTTTTAAAATTATATTAAGTTCCACTTTCTCAAAAAAGATGAATTAAGTGTTCTCCGACGTGAAATCTTGCGCTTTTGAGAACATAAGGGTTAGCTTCACTTGAGGTCATGTCATACTAACCTCAAAATAATTTTTCGACATATTTTTTGCAACAACTCACGTACACACGAATTGAGATGGCGTGGTCTTAACGATCTCGAACGAAAAGTGTCGTGTTCTTCGCTCTTCATAAAATTGCATAATTATCAATAGAGACAAATTCTCGAGGATCGGAAAGAATTAAACTGCGGATTTTATATATACAGATTTTTATTTTTTAAAGGTATGATCCATATTTTGCGTCTGACTCACGGCTCTTTTTCAATCGGTCACATTCGATTGAAATTAAAGCCCTTACCATTAATCAGTTCATGTTTACCTTTTTCATGCAATTACCTTTCAAGAATGCTGACTCAAATCATTTTTGCTGCTGATTCAAACGCATCCAGTCAACTTTTGTTTCCTTGGCGCCTTAGTCATCTAAATTCTAACAAATTATTACTGTCAAGTGCATAGTACAGGATGCAAACAGGGTTGGATGTTAGATCTATCTGAAATACGTGAGTCAGACAACACAACGGCATGGTAACATTGGACCGAGATTGCTTAGATTGACAGACAAGCCAAGTCCGCTGGACTCAATGACCATGTTAGATGGTTACGTGTTCGTTGGTCACTACATCTATGCAATTGGACCCTTCAACTATCGAATAGTTAGCACAGCCAACTGCTTGGCCAGTGGTCCAAAACATGATTCCCTGACCTATTGCGCTTACGTCAGGGAGACACGTTTGAGTCGTTAGCCGGTTGGCGTCAGAATTCAGAATGGCAGAACCAACCTGACAGCCTGTCAAGAGTTAAGAGATGTGTTGTGATTTTTAAAATTATATTAAGTTACACTTTCTCGTGGAGAATAAATTAAGTGTTCTTCGACGTGAAATCTTGGGCCTTTGAGAAAATAAGAGCTTCACGCGCGGCTCAGCGTGTCTTAAAGCCATTTTATACTAACCTCGAAACAATTTTTTGACATCTTTTTTTGCAACAAATCACGTCCACACGAATTGAGATATCGAGATGAAAATTTGGAAAAGTCGTATTCCTAGGTTCGTCCACTCAGCGCCGCCACCAAGGCAAAATGGAAAAGGGAAAACGCCATATTTTTTTGCTTTTTTTTTTTGCAAATTTTATTTTAAAAAAAAATTTTTTTGCTTTTCAAACTTCCGAGATAAGGGCGGCGGCGCTAACACGGCGTCCACTCAGCGCGGCTACTTATGAAAACTGACTAAAAATTATTATTATGAAATAAACGATTAGTGTATATTTTTTTGCTTTTTTTTTCGCTCTCCGAAAACATATAATACGTGTTCCAAGGAACTATCCCTAAGTCACACATACTTACCCCTCGTGATCAAAAATGTTATAAAAGTGTACAAACAACCTTGAAATATATAAAGATGATTCAGGACACTAAATTAAGTATTTAACGATATTTAGTTAGCGGATCTTACATATACTTACAAAACTCATAGAAAACAATAATATTCATAAAACACTGTTAGGGGAGAGTTTTGCTCTTTTTTGCTCTGTGATGGCCAAAACAGAATGTCATAAAAAGCTATCCCTGAGTGAAGCGTATCAACATCTCGTAACTGAAAATTTCCTGAAAATATAAAAACAAGTTCAAACAAGATAAAGATGATTCTGCCCTTAAAATTGACTAATTCCTAATCGAAAATGTATGTATTTCATAATGTACCCCTTAGGTATTAATTAACGTATGAGTCGAATTTATATAAATTAAAAAATTAACTGTACAAGCTACTGAAGTTTAAGTGCCCTAGACAATACTTTTTGTCACCAGTATGTACATCATTACAGGTAAGAATTTTTTATATATTATATTTAGCTGCTAATATTTATTCAAATGATAAAACTATCATTAATTATTACTATATTGAATTGGAAACGGAATTTAAACTCTGAGAGTTCCAGATTATTGATTTGCTCCACGAAATCAAAGTATCGGAATTTATGAATTAAAATTTTTTAATTTATTAACGAAGATCTTTCTCCTTCGCTGCGGTGGGAATCGAACCTCACGCCTTCCGATTGCCGGTCGAGTGCTTTAACCACTAAGCTACTAGAGAGATCGAGGGCAGATGCTTTTTTCAGATATACGCTTTTCATAGCAATATTTATTTTATATTTATATTTCTATTCATATTTTATATTATATTATTATTATTATAATTAATTATAATAAATAACATATTTAAGATAATTAGTTAATTGAATTGGAAAATTAAAAAAAAAGGGAGTAAAAACATTAAATCACCCCTAGGGGTTATAAAATAATTATTTAACACTTTTTTAATACAAAGAGCAAAAAAAAAAATTCGCCAAAAAGATTCGAACGCGCGACAGCGTGCTTCTCAGCCAACCACCTTACCGCTGTACCAATGAATTCGGTTGAGAAAATCTCGTGCGCCACGGTAGATACTCGTATAGCACGAAAATCGTGATTTTCAAAAATTTATTTAAAAAAACTAGGGCCCAGTTACAAGAAAGCCGCTATACATGTCTAATATTTTTCGATGTTCTATCGATTTATACTAGTCTCATCTCAAAGTCAATGTCGCAGAGCAGGCCTTCCCGTAAGCTTAGCCGTACCGACTTTCAAATATAGGAAAAGACAAATTTTCATCAAGAGTCAATTTTCAACCAAATAGTTGAATATTGTACCAAAATAATACAATTTTCAACCCAGAAAGACAAATTTCCAAACAGGAGAAAAAATAGAATATTTAAATTTTCAGTTAAAAAATAAGTATTCAAAAAACAATTCAACAAAAGTTACATTTTCAAGCAAAGAGATGAATTTTCAAATAAATTATGAATCTTCAACTGGTATAGTTTAATTTTCATTTGAAAAAAAATTAATTTTCAACTAATAAAACGCATTTTCAAACCTAAAAGACAAAATTTCAACATAAACATTGTCATTTTTTAATAAAAAAGATACACTTTCAAAAAAATTGAATGGGTAAATTTTCAGTTAAAAAATTTTCAACAAAAAAGTGAAATTTTTAAACAAAGAGATGACTTTTCAACTAAAATGATGAATCTTCAACTGATATAGTTCAATTTTCAGTTACAAAAATTACTTTTCAAGTAAAAAAACGAATTTTCCAAAAATAGTTCAATGTTCTAACAAAGATAAGAATTTTCAACTAAAATGATGAATCTTTACAACAACAACAAAATTTTTAATAAAGTCATCCAAATTATATCTTTAACGAAATAAAATGTTGATTTGAACTCAAAAACTGTTAGATTCACCCCAAAAATACCAATTTTCAACAAAATAGTTGAATCCTCAGCCGAAAAAAAATTAATTTCTAACCAAACAGTCGTTTTATAAACCAAAAATAGAATTGTTACCAAAACAGATGAATTTTCAAACAAAAGAGAGTAAAATGGAATAGTAAAATTTTCAGTTAAAAAAATTGATTTTCAAACTGAAAAAAAATTCAACCAAAAACTTTAATTTTCAACCAGTGATGAATTTCCAACTAAAATAATAAATTTTTACCAACAAAAAAATTAATTTCTAACAAAGGAGTGCAACTTTCAATCAAAAATGAAATAGTCCAATTATCGGTTTAAAAAATTCAAACAAAAATGGAATAGTTACATTTTCGGTTTGAAAAAATTAATTTTCAACTAAAAATGAAGGCGAATTTTCAACAAAATATTCTGGAATCTTCAGACAAAAAATATCAAACTTCAAGAAAAATCAGTATAATTTTCAACCAAAAAAGATAAATTTTCAATCTAAAATGACGAATTTTCTATCTAAAGCAGTTGAATTTTCTATCTAAAGCAGTTGAATTTTCGACCAAAAAATATGACTTTTTAAATAAAAGGTTAAATTTTCAACCAAATAGTAGAATTTTTAACCAAAAGAGTTAAACTCGGAACCAAAAATATAATCTAGGCTTTTGAATCGCAAAAAGAATGAGCTTTCAACCATAAATACATAGTTGGATAAAAATAGAGGAAAAAGATGAATTTTTTTAAAAAGGGGGAAAATAGGGGAAATGGTGAAGTCTGTTAAAATATTTGATACATTTGATTCTGATAATCAAAAATTATTTCAGAGTTTTGTCTTGGTTCAACAACAACATAACAAAAAATCCGGAACAGATGCAAGCCGTCCAAAAAATTTTGGAGCAAACAGCACTTCCTTCCCCTTATCTGGTTTTCGGCCCTCCAGGAACTGGAAAAACGGCCACGATTGTAGAGGCAATTTCCCAGATTTCGAAAACGTTGAAGAAAAGAATTCTAGTTTGCACACCATCAAATGCGGCAGCGGATGAAATAACAAAGCGATTGTTGCCCAATATTGAAAAGGAATTAATCTGTCGACTAAACAGTCAATCCAGAGATAGGTAAGATTTAAAAAATAATTTAAATAATAATTAACGTGCTATAAAGACCTTCAGTAATTAATCATTTTCGTGATATATTTAGGAGGGACATAGACAAAACTATTCGTTGTTGTTCCTATGACCTTTTATCAAGGCACATGATTCGGGTAAAGGAGATTTTTATAATGACTCTCGTTACTTGCTCAAGGTAATAACCATTTTTATTATCATTTTATTTGTATTTAATAAACTTCAAATTTATCCAGTCACTTTGTTGATATTGAAGAATATATCCCCTCAATTATCGCATCAGTTTTATATATTATCAAATTCTGTTTCCGCTTTAAGTTGTTTCAATTGAATAGATATTCTTTAGTCCGAATTGCAATATCAATTTCTCAGCATGTTAGATCGGCAGAGCAATAATTTTTATCTGACTTGCCTCCTCTTATTCATTTTCTGAAAATAGTAAAGGTTTTGTTGGTCTTTTTATTTTTGCATTTTGTTAGTGCACATGTATTCTGTTTGGTTTCAGTGCTTACAAAATTACATTTATCACATGCATGCAATTTAACATTCCAATTAGATAACGAATAGCCATTTTTCGTTTTTATTTTGTAAATGGTTGGTGAAGTCTTTTCTTTAATAAAAAAGGTCTTTTGATAATGTTGTTTTCTCTTTTTAATACTTGTTTGCCAATTTCGAATCTTATCAGTCTATGCCCAAAATTGTGATATCTCCACTGTGTTTCACTTGCGGTATCTAAATTTTTAACTAATTCCTCCCTAATTATTTTTAATTTTCACATCCTATCTGCCCATTTTTCTTATTCTTGTAATTCGATTGCGTTTTTATCTTCTCAATCTTTGTTCAATGCTTGGATCGCTTGGAGATCTCTCCCTAAATTTAAAAAATCTGCTGTAGCTGCTGTATTCAACGCAAATTGTAAATCGTCTCAATTCTCATCTCATGATTTGTGATCTTTTTCTAAATATGCTCTTATTGCCGTTTTTATTGACCTATTAAATCATTAATCTTAAAAATTGATTTGTTAACGTACTCCTTTTCGTTATGTTTAAATAAGACGCTAGGTGTTCCCCATTTTATAATTATGCGTTTGTGAAATTTTTTTCAATTATTGATGCTAATTTATTTTTAATAGCTGTTATTTCTACCCATTTCGTACACATATTCACAAATATTAAATTGTATTGGTTTCTCGACTTTGACATTGGCAAGGGACCCATCATGTCTGATGCTACAACTGTCCATGGTTCTTCAATTATTTTATTCCCATTAATCCTATTTGATTTTTTACTTTCGGTTTTATTCTTTGACAAATGTCACATTCCTTCGCATATTTCAATATCTCAGAGTAAATTCCGGGACCAAAGTATTTTTTAGAAATTTTTGCATAAATTTTGTTCATACGTACATAAATGCCCTGCTTGTTTATTCTTGTGATTCTCAATTAAAACTTGTTCTCGTAATTCTTCTGGTATTGTCCATTACTACGGGTTGTTGTCTAAACCTAAACTAGGTTTTAGAGGGTCAGGTCTATAGAAATGTAATTGATTCTCGCGTATTCTCCAATTTTGATTTTCTTCTGGCGTATTTTTTATATGTAACATTTTTAAATCATACCAATTATCATCACTTTCTTTGAAATCTTTTTTTCAGTTTCTGTAACACTAGCTAAAATACTTGAAACTTTTATTTCATTTTCATGTGATTTTGACAAAGCATCTGGGACATGGTTTCATCTAACTTTTCTATCAACAATTTCATAATCGCATTCCAACAATTCTAAGGCGCATCTTGTTAATCGACCTCTTGGATTTTTTAAATTATTGCCGAGACTACGGTAAACAATCTTTTTCCGAAGCTGAGTTTTTTCGTTCTGCCTTATTTAAACCTCTACTGGCAAAAGCCATTACATAATATTCACCATTTATTATTTGTGTTAATACGGCTCTTTATCCTGTATTACTAACATCAGTTTCAAGGTGTAATTAATTTCTAAAGTCAGGGCATGCTAAAATCGGTGCTGTTAATAAGTGTGTATTTGTCGTGAATGCCTGCTCCAATTTTTCAGTCCATTCGCATCTTACTTTTTTCTTTGACAATTTCTGCAGAGGTGCAATAATCTCTGCAAATTTTGGAATTAATTTTCTATACCATGATGCCATTCCTATTAATCTCTGTATATGCTTGACTGTTTTTGGTCTTGGGAAATACAAAATATAGGTTTCATTTGATCTTCATCTACTTGTAATCCTTTTCCATTCACTTTTATTCCTAAGTATTTTATTTCGGTACATCCAAATTCACATTTGTCTAAACCTATTGTTAAATTTCCATATTTGATTTTATGTACAAATAATTTCTAAATATTTAAGATGTTCTTCAAAGTTTTCCGAGACTATAATTACATCATCGATATAACAAAATACATTTGGTATCAAATATGGTGTTATTATTTCACCCATCACATGCTGGAATGTAGCATTTGTTAAGCCAAATGTCATTTCTGACGTTATAGGAATTGGGTATAAATCCTTTTTTGTGATTTTATTTACTTTCATAAAGTCTAAGCGAAATATATATTTACTATTAGGCTTTCTTATCAGGACTATCGGACTAGACCAGTCACTATTCGATGGTTCTATTATTTTTTATTGTAAGACTCTACCCTATGACAAAGCCATCGAACGCGTCCTCGGGTTGCGGATAGAGGTGCCCTGTACCAAGGGTTTCTGCTGAATATGTTTAAAATGATTAATAAGCAGACCCCGATGAAAAAAATCCCCAAGCGGAGATTTAACAACCGTGCCGAAAGCTGAATGGCACTTGGGTGACGTGTCTTAAACGGTGACTCTGGAATACCGGGCGACCTCTCAGGGTATGCAGCCTTATCCTTGCATCCGAGGCTCTACAAGGATGGACAAACCCGTTCCCTAGCTGCGCGTGGGAACAATAATGACACCATCAAACCACCAAAAAGTTTTAGATGCGGTTTAAAACGATAGAACCCGCAGAGCACCCGACAATGGGTCGGCAAACATTGCCGATCACCCTAGAGTTCGGAGTGCTGAAATAATTTAGATGGAAATACGACGACGAACCGGCGAAACGCCCACATTGAATAAACCAATCATCTCAAGGATGACTTGATAGACTGCTATGATGCCAGCATAATTAATCCCTATTCACAGAGGCTTTATGGCGTGTATGCACACTCTGTGGTGCCAAAAGCACCCGGAGCTTCAGCACGTTTCGATTCAATACTTGCGAAATCAACGTGCCTACCTCTCGAAAAATGGATATGTACGCGGAGCTTTTCCCCAACCGCTGCTTGATTGACCTGCAGTTGAAGATGAGGAAGCGACAATAATACAAGCAGGCACCTTCTGAGAGATGATAGACATTTCATGACAAGTAGGAAACATTCACATCCAGGTTCTTCCTAAGCCCCGAGAGCTGGCCGAAATGGATGCCTTCCTTTGTGAGGATATCTCGGAGGAGTCCGACTTCTGGACCATAAATTGTTCAGTTTATGGTACTGGGGGAGCTTCGGCTGATTCAAATCGAAGGCTCAAACGGACGATGAATCAAAAGACCAAAAGACGCTTGCATCAACTGAACAAGAAGATTGAATAGGCAAGACAGAATGCGTCCCTTGCTCATTGTTTGATTGACTACATAACGTCTTGCTGACCGTTCACGAAAGGGGTTTGAAGGTTCGCCCAAAAACTGAGGATTTTCAATCACACACTGAATGAGGCAAATCTGCTGACATTGTGCCTTGGCAAACAGCCTCACTCTCAACCCTGCTAAAACTAAAGCTATAATCATAGGACCTTGTTCCTCTGCCTTACTTGCAACAATTGCAACCTTTCCTCCTCTCTTGATCGATGGGCGTCTAATGCCCTTGTGGAATCTGTGAAAGATTTAGGCTGAATTCTTAATCACTGTCTTACTTGGAATGAACAAGTTGCGGATATTTCGAAGAAAACTTTTAGAGTCCTCCAACAGGAATAATGAATCACTTGCTACTCCAACGCGTATCCTCCGAATTAAAAGCCTCATCCTCCCTTTCTTTTACTACGGCTGTGTGGTATATGACGATATTACTGATTAGCTGAATGCCAAGCATTAGCGTACACTTAATGCTTGCGTCCGGTTCATCTATCACATCCTTAAAAGTGAACATATTACGCAGTATAGAGATAACATTATTCAAATGTGTACTATAAGATAACAAAATTTTTGCAGTTCTCTCAAATGTTAATACATAAAAGTTTGAATCTGGGAATGATTTCATACTTATGGAATTATTAGGCTAAAGATAAAAATATGAATATATAGTGTATTAAAGTATAAAAAAACTTAGCATAGTAGTACTTTTCCATTATATCTAATATGTGCGAAATAGGAAATCCTCAGTAATTACTAGTTATTACAGAAGTAATATTAATCAGGTTTTATGTAATAATAATAAACATAACCTTTCAGGCACATGATTTAAGATCGATAGCAAAACAGGTACTGACATGATAGATAGAGTACGTTTGAAAATGGTTTATGAGAAAAAGATTTGGTGGTTACCAGAATTACCACTCTTCAAGTGTGGGATAGAATCTTATCTTATAAAAATGCAGGAACCGGTAATAAAAGATACCGAGCAACATACTAATATAGAGAAAGATGAGAAGCAATTAAAATCCAGATCAAAAGTTAGCTTGCGAAATCGCATGCGAGGAAAAGAGACAGATTTGCTACAGTGCGAAGTCTCCGCTCCTGTTTGGACAAACCCCCCACTATAACCCCTCCTTCAGGTAATACTAGAGACTCAAACCTGCTGATATATAATTTAAAAAAAAGGTTAGAGGACCACCGCAGGGTTCCACTGAGAGTAACTGCCATCTAAAAATGACACCAGCTCCGAGTAGAAACGGGGCAAAACACACAGTGATAGTTCCACACCTCCGAGACCACCGCTCAGAAGGACAATTACTTTAACCAAACATTTTGGGTACAGTCGTTGCAGCTCCCTTTTAAGGTCTTGATATCTCTCCTTCTTTTCCTCCTCCTTGGCTATTGGATGTTGTAGTCGGCCGGAGCCAAGAATTCGATCACGAATATAATTCGTTTCTAGAATTCTTGGAGAACGATGTCAGGCCACGAGTGCGCAATAGAGACTTCTGTCCGAAAATCGTAGTTCCAGAAAATTTGGCACGTCTCGTTTTGGACAATTGACTCTATCTCCCTCGGAGCGTTCGGCAGGGCAGGGTCGTGGCCAACACCGTGAGAGCGATAAAAATAGTAATAAAGCACTCTCAGGGTCACATTATGTCTAAGGAGATACGTCGTTCCCGTTATCGATGGGAAATTCTTGACATAAAATGTGGTCATGGTTTACTGAGGTGGAAATGACACCGTCCTGGCATGCAAAAATTATACCCTCTGTACCTGAATTAAGTCGTGATGATCTGAGGAAAGCAAAAGTTTGCTCCTGTTGGCGAAATTTTTTGTTGGCTTTTAGAAGTGAAGCATCTAGATGGAGTAATGCACTTTTCCCACTTTTGATGTTAAAGTTTAGACCAAGGGTCTCTGCCGCCTACTCCGCGGCTTTGCAAAGAACGCTCCTCCACCAATCATCTCGTGTTTCCTGATCATTTTTAGGAAAGGATATCTGTCATTTGGAAAGATGTAACCTGTACTCAGAACAATTCGGTTATGAAGACATTGGAGATACAGAAGTCCGCGTCCGTCTTGACGGCGTGAGATGTATAACTGCGGAACGGAAGAGTTGATATCCATGTTCTTATCCATATGCATGATCTTACGTGTGGCGGTATCAAAGGACGTAAACTCGTTCTTCGTCCATTGAACCACTCCAAACGAGTGTTGTCCCTCTAAAAGGTGACGTTCGTTGTCACACGATAATTTCCAGATGAGATAGTAAATCTAGTTTTCCAAAAGGGCATCAATCTCTCTATGCATCTAATTATGTGTAAATGAACAAGCTTCCCAACAGACAGATGATAAGTCTATGAGAGGTTGAATCGAAAGCTTTTCGGTAGTCAATCCAGGCCATTAATAGGACTCGCTGATGCGTGTTAGCAGACGCATCTGTCAATTAGCAGGTTTTCTCGGCAGCCTGCTACACCTTTTTTCGATCCACGTTGTTCGTACAGCTCTCGCCACACAGGCTCAATTCTTCGGGCAATCCTGTTGTTCAGGATTGCTGTAAAGATCTTATACAACGTGTTCGAACAAGTTATTGGCCTGTAATTCTCTGGGTTGTACAGGTCGCCTTTTTTCGGTAGGAGTATAGTATGACTTAACACCAGCCACTGAGGAATAGGCGTCTCCAAATTTAAATATGAGGTGAATATGCGGGCCAAATTTTGGTGTGTAGAAGTAAACTTCTTTCACCAGATGTTTTTGATACCATATGATCGTGCTGCGGAAAAGTTCTCCGTGCCCCTAAGTGCTTTTTTCACCTCTTCGGCAGTGATTGATGGATGCGCAGTGTAATGCTTTCTACCACCGCGCCTCTCGTGGCGTCTCCAGAAGTTCTATGCTCTCCCGCTCCATCCACTCGATTAGTGCGTCAGAAATTAGGTTAGGGTGCCGTACCCATGCCAGAGGGCACTGACTTGTGACGTCATGCAATTTGGGGAAGAGACCCCAGAATCAGTCCTCGCCCCACTCCTTGCTTTGGCCTCATAGGGCCTGGTAAAAGCGAGGACCTTATAACATTGTTATACATCTTTAAGGATGTACACTACGTACAATCAGTTTTAAAAGGAGCAAATCTTCAAAATATTTTTTAAAATCGACAACTATAGATCTACTATTAATTTCTGCAAATCTTAAAGAAGGCTTCTAAGCGTACTTCAGAAAAAAATTATTCAGGTTGAAATCGTTTATTTAACAGTAGTCATTTAAAGTTTTAGTATTTGCTTTCTCCTTAGGAAAAAGTGACAATTCTTATTTAATCATAATGACCAAGGCCTCATTTTATTCTTTGAAATAAATAATAGATCTATTGTTGTCGATTTTATAAATAATTTTAAAGATTGGTGATTCTTGAGATTGATTGTATGTAGTGTACAAACATAAAATTAAAGTTTTTTAATTTGTGAATTTACAATTGAAATGTATGCAAGTTTTAAGTTGTATGATTAGAACGTCTGTAATTTTGATGATTTACATTCAAAATTTCATGAATCTGGAAGTTTTAGAATTGAAAACTTGACTTTTGATTTTCAAAATAATCAAAATGGATTGAAATTTTTATTTACACGTCCTTAAAATAGAAGAATTTTGAATTTTTAATCTTTGAAATTGAAGAATTTTAAATCCCAAATCGGAAAACTCAAGAATTTTCAGTTGTAAATCTTCTAAATTGAAATATTAAAAAAAAATATTTCAAATGACATAACTTTAGATTACAAATCTTGAAAATAGTATAATTTGTAACTCTATATTTTCAAAATACAAGAATTTTCCATTCTTGCTCTTCGCAATTGTAAGACTTAAAATCGAAAACTTGACTTTCGATATTGAAAATCATACAAATTTAAAAATTTTTATTGATACATTTTTAAAATTAATTAGTTTTGAATTTTAAATCTTCAAAATTGAACTATTTAAAAAAAATAACAACTGCATCATTTTAAATTATACGCATTATAAATAAAGAATCTTAAATTGCAAATCTTTAAGATAGATCTATTTCAAAAAGATTTTCAAAATTTTATGATTTTTACCTATAAACATTCAAAATGGAAGATATCAGTAAGACTCATACTTCCAGAGTGTCTTTTAAGAACATCTTCTTACGATATGAAATTCCGCGTTAACTTCTTAATTTTTTTCTTTGCTTCTAATTCCTGCTGAGATAAATTATTATATTTAAATAAAAGTTATAGATTACTGAAAGCAATTAAACAGAAATTACTGTATTAAAATGTGTTTCAATTTTACTAATTTAATTTTTTAGCTCTGTTTGAACCACAATTTTTTTTGTCTGAAGCGCGCTGTTTTTGCTAGTCTTTAACATTTCACTTCAATTTCTATTTCCAGTTACACTTCCAATTCAGGATAAAAAATAATTTTGAGCTTTTCATTTTTCAGACTAGTGAGGACTGGTTTATTTGATAACTATTTCAGTTATATCTTCATTGACGAAGCTGGGCAAGCAACTCAGCCTGAAACTCTAATTCCGTTAGGATTGACGAGGTTATGTGAAGAGGAAAACTATCTGGGAAGGCTGAGTGCACAGCTCGTCTTGTCAGGAGATCCAAAACAGTTGGGGCCTGTTGTAAAGACCAAAGTTGGTCAACACCTGCTGGGTATTAATAGATTTCTAAGATAATAAAATTAGTGAATATACATCAATATAAATGAAGAGGGTAGCCACGGGGACAGAAAACTGAAAAGATGGGGGGAAACCCCGGGAAAAAACAATTAATTTATTTTCAGACCGATAATTTTTCGAATGCTAAGTTTTGCTTTGATTTTACCTTTGCTTTCCTTAACTAGTATTTTTACTTTTCTGTTCTTATCCCTATAATCGTTTTGTATTCTATTGCTCTCGTCATCGCTAAGACCTGTAATAATTAACTTTTATAAATGCGCAAGCCTCTTCTCGTTAATTTACGCGGATTTTATCATTCCACCAAGCATCTTCAGTCATTCTTCCTACGACCACAGTATCACACATTCCAGATTCACTCATGACCATGCAATCCTGTCGTATTGTCAATGCGCCCTCTACATTTTTATTGCCTATTTGCGTCTCCTAGTTTGTCCTATCGAAGCGCTCGTTCATCTTATTACGAAATTCTATTTGGTCTTCTTTCTGCAAATTCTCTATTTTGAATCGCGTCTGCTTCGTCTGTTTAGTTATGTTTCTTCTCCATCCTTGACCTAGTATAGCGCAAAAGTTTCCCTAAACATTCGTGGAATGTTCCAATGAAAGGTTCGGAGAATTCTGAAAAATGTTCCAGGAAGGATCCCGGAAGTAGGTGAATGTCCGCGTATCCATGAAGGTCTGGGGAATGTTCGCGAGGAATTTAAATCAATAAATTAATTAAATTTATACAATGCTAAGATTTTTCACGAAAAGTTCCGGAACCTCCCTTGGAAAACTTCCTTCCCAGCGGGCAGGAAGACATTGTCATCCTGAGGACGTCCTAAAGACATCCTTAGGACGTCAATGTCAGTCCAATTGATTTCCTGAAGACTCCTCTTATCCAAAAGACGTCTTTAAGATATCCCTGTAAAAAGAAACTAATTCAGGCGAATTGACATGAATTCGATAAAGCCTCCGTGGATCTCGCTTTGCGACAATCTCGAATTGAAGCAGGCGATGAATTCTTCTAAATTTGGAAGTATGTAATTCAATCTTCAAATCTGCTATTCGCCCGAATTCGGTGAACAATTTTTAGGGGACCTAATTCATTTGAATGTGTCAGCACGAATTAACTTCATTGTCAGCCAATTCATTTTAAGTCGCAAGATTTAAAGTCAAGCTCCAATTCGCCTGGATTTATCAGCACGAATAAAGTTGAAGGCTGGCCTATTCAATCGAATTCGTAAGCTATAACCAACGCGCTAGGCATTAAGGATCCTTTGTAAATAAATATTAATGAGTCCCGTAGCTCAGTGGTCGCCCTCTGAACTTTTACACTTAGGATCGCTGGTGCGAGCCTCGAGGCATGCAATTTTTATCAGTTTTTTTCGAAATTTCCTCGACCACGAATTAAAACGAATTGAAACTCATTCAATTCGCGCTGGCCCAATTCATTTAAACGAATCAGAAAGCGGAAATCGGGCGAATTCCAAAATAATAATTCGCCGCAAGTCGCCTCAATTAGTTTCTTTTTACTGGAATGAGACGTCTTTGGAGCATCAATTGGAATGACATGGATGTCTTAGGGATGTCTTTACGACGTCATCAGGATGAAAATGTCTTTTTGCCCACCGGGTTGATACGCGGACATTTACCTACTTCCGGGAACCTTAGTGGAATGTTTGTGACAAATTTTCGCATTATATTAAATTAAATTTAAAGAATGCGAAAATTTTTCACAAACATTTCTGGAACCTTCCTAGATACGCGAGAATTTACCTACTTCCGCAAACCTTTCTGGAACATTTTCCGGAATTATCCGAACCTTCCGTTGGAATGTTCAAGAAATGTTTAGGGAAACTTTTGTACTATCCGGGTTCACTTTTGAGACTGAGAGGTTTCACCGTTTCACCTTCAGAACCTCTCAACCCTTGTGTCTCTTACTGGCCCTCTCAGCCTCTCATCCGCTACAACAAAGTCAATCATACTGTATCTTTCACCTCTCTACCAAGTATAAGCTAACCAATTTCATAGAAAAAACAAAGTGTGAATCTAACGCCAATTTCAGGGAACCATTTCCCTGCAACAAAAATTAGTCTTGGTAGCGTGAATGGTACCACTACACAAGGTATCGTTTCCCTTAGACTTGGGGTACGAACTCCGAGCGAGATGGAACCCCATCTTGAAATTAGGTGCAACAAAATTTATCCCAGAGTTTTTACTGTTTTATCCCCGTTACCATTCGCTTTTGGGTCTCCGCATTCACCTAGAACCTTTCAGTACCTCTGCTGTCCTAGGAAAACTCTAGTAAGTGACATTTGCCATTAAGGTTATTTTACTATGCAAGCATGCCTGACAATAGTCAAAATGTCAAATGTTACTTACTAGGTTTTTCCGTTGGATAGCAGATCTGTGTTTGCACCCCAACCCAGTCATTCATATCTCTGAGTAGAATGATTCTTTCCCGAGTATAGCATGTACTTAGAACGACATTTGACGTGTCCCAGAAGGAATATTTTACCTCACTATTTGCACCATCAACTAGAGTGTAACATGCTATAATAGTCTTCTAATTTCCACTTTCATTCTAAACCACAACAATCTAGATAATACAAATTCATACTTTTGGACATGCTGTTTCGCTCTCTCATTCAAAGTAAGATTGACTTCTCAGCTACCATACGATTTATTATCAACTCCTGACAATAGTTTGAGTCCATTTATCGCCTAGGACTTCTCGGATGGCATGTATTTCGTCAACCGAAGTTTCAATCCAATTCGAGGCTACAATATTGTTTGTATTGTTCATTATTCAAAAGTATACAACTAACTACCAACTTGATGCGAGAAATGTATTCCGTGAATAAAAATCATGTTCTAAATAAGTAGCTAATTCGACATAAGATGCCAAGTCCTGTTTTATAAAGAAGTATGGGAACGAAGCTAGAACCGATAGATCCATTAATCCGATTTTAAACTGTTCCATTTGAATTGAAGACCTTAAAATAAATATTGTTCAAATTTAGTGGCTCTTTCGGGAATTTGATAATTTTGAAAGCTTCGAATTTGGACAATATTCCATTTTGAATACTTCAAATTGTAACTAAATTATTAAGTGCAGAAGGCTTGAATTTGGTCACCCTATACAAGAATCATTTAAGAAAGTTTGATTAATATCGTTTGAATCGAAAATAGATATCATGGACTTTTTACTTTTATCTTCCTTTTTAGGCGAATCCATGTTGGAACGATTAATAAACCGAATAGAAATTTATCAGAGGGATAAAGATGGGAAATACAATCCAAACTTCTTAACAAAATTGGTAAAGAATTATCGAAATCACGAAACAATTCTTCGTGTCCCCAACCAGTTGTTTTACGAAAATGAACTAGAATCGTGTGGAGGTAAGGAAATCTTCAGATCAGAAAATTGGTCGAAATTACCGAAAAAACAGTTTCCTATTATTTTTCACGCTATTTATGGAATCGAAAAAAAATTAGAGGGTTCCACCAGGTAAGAAGTTTTAATTTTAGAGATTGAAGAGTAACGTAAAGCAGGGCTAATCGAGACACAAAAGGAGAAAGCGGGACACACTAAATCTAGAATTTTTTAATTTTCTGATTAAAAACGGGTTGAAACCCTGTAGGTTAAAGTGGGTTACACGTAATATTTGCATTTTATGACTTGCTATTGCATTATTTTTATGAGAAGCGAGTGTCCCGCTTTGCCCCACATATTTCGCTTAGCCCCATTTTACTGTATAAAGTTAATTTCTACTCATAAAAATATGATTTCAGCGCTTATAATCAATTAGAGGCGGATATTGTGGTCAATTACGTGACTGAATTGTTGGGGAGAAAAATGGGCGAACATAAAATCGAGGAAATTGATATAGGAATCGTCTCTCCATTCAGATCGCAGGGTGCCATTATTAGGAAGACTCTTAATAAAAAAGGATGGAATAACATTTCTGTTGGTACAGTTGAAATTTTCCAGGGTCAGGAAAAAAATATTATAATTGTCTCCACAGTTAGGTCATATTTATTGCAGCACGACGGAAAATTTCACATCGGCTTCCTTTCTCACGACAAGGTAATTATTTCTTATAGGCAATCGTCAAAATATTGCAAATTGACTTTAAAGATAAATCTATTTAGAGATTTCACACTCTTTTTTCTATTCCCCTCTTTTCGCCTTTTTCAAGAATTCTTTTTTTCTCCCTATTTTAAATAAGCTTCCCCGTTTTCCCCTTTGTCTCGGTTTTCAAGAGAATTTAACTGTTCTCGGTTGAAATTTAAATCTTTTTAATTAAAAATTCTAATATTGTATTTATGGTGCAGAATTCACCCATTGTGGTTAACAATTCTACTATTTGGTTGAAAATTGAATTATTTTGTTGAAAAATCAATTTATTTTTGTTGTAATTGTCCCTGTTTGGAGAGCATTCATGTCTGTCAAGTCTGCAATTGTAAAATCCTTGCAGCGTTTCAACGTGACAATTACTCGAGCCAAGTCATTGCTGATCGTTGTGGGAAATCCGAAAGTTTTGCAAATCAGCGCTTGCTGGTTAGAGTTTATAAAATACTGCCAGAAAAATGGAGCCTGTCTGGGTGAGAAATTCACTTTAAGTGAATTGTCTAAGGACGAGAAGTTAAAGTTGATGGAAAATAAAGCCGGTAAGGAAATGAGACTTCTTTCTTATTCATATAGTGTACCCTAAGGGTTTACATGTCCTTCGTTTACATGAACTCACTCTCATTCTTTTTCACTCTTTCTTCTAGCCTCCTACAATTCTTTCATTCACTCCTCGCTTAATCCATCTTCCCCTAAAATCTTTATCCCATTCTCCTGCCAGCTTCTTTCATCTTCCATTTCTCTCCTACATCCTTCCCATTCACAGATCCTGCACTTTCTGTTCTCTTTCTTTTCCCAATACATCCCTTCTCTTACTTTGTTTCTTAATCTAAATCTTGTTATTCTGTTTTATCTTCTCTCTCCTCGTCCCTTTTCTAAATACTTAGGTACACCTTTTTTATCATCTTATAACTTTTATTATATTTTGATTCCTCAATCATACCCATCTTTCTATTAATTGTCTTGTCCTGTCCCTTTTCTTCAATTGTTCCTAGTTTACTTCAGTCCCCTCTCCTATGTCTCCAGCCTTATAGAACTCCCTTCTTTCGGTTTCCCATCCTGGTAATTCTATCGCCCTCTCTTTCCTCTCCTATATTTCCTTCAAACACTTTTTCGCTAACTCCCCTCTCTTCCCCCTAGCTTCGCCTCAAACTTCCATACCCTCTTTTCTGCTCTCCTACTCAATTTATCACTTTCTGCTTTTCCTCTCGCCATACATCTAGGCGTCCTCAAGTCCTTCATTTGCGTCTATCTTATATACCTTTCTTAAAACCTCTCAATCTCTTCCCTTTACTTCCATCCCCATATTTCTGCTCCATAGCCCGATACCGATCATTATCAGCGTATCAAATAATCCTATTTTCCTCCTCCATTTTTCTTCCTATTCCCCATGTCTGTTTTTATTTCCCTGTCTCTTTTTTATCCTTTCTTTTATATGAGCTCATGATCTCCATTTGTTTGCTAAGTATATCCCAAAGATTTAAACTTCTTAACTTCTTCTTAATTTACTCACTTCCATCTCCCAGTCCATTCTTTTTTTCTATCCCCTTCTTTTCTAACCCTCGTTATCTTTGTCTTGGACTACTATTCCTAATCTCTCCTACAAAACAGTTGTTACAAAATGTTTTTGTTTATAAAATGTTGGCATTAGGGCCACTCCCCTATAATTCTTAACAGCCTCGCTTTGCCTTTTTTCAATACAGGTAGCCCTTCTTTCCATAACTCTGGTCATCTCTCTCCTTTCCATACTCTATTGCACATTATCCCATGTCCATTCCTTCAGTTTTCCCCCCCATATTTCAAAACTTCATTAGGAATCTCATCTATACCAGGTGCCTTTCTATCTTTTATTATTCCTAACACCTTGACTATTTCTTTTCTTGTTATTTCCTTTTTCTCTTCCCTTTCTCTGCCATCTTTTCCTCCTTTCCTAACTTTCCATTCTACTCCTTCTAGCAAATCCATAGAATATTTCTTCCATTCTACTATCTCAATATCCTGGCTTACTCTTTTCCTACTTTTTTTCTCTCTCTTGCTCTCTCTAGTCACTACTTTTCTAACCTCTTCTTCCGTCCTAGCCTTCTCTAACTTTTAATCAAAGATTTCATCTTCCTCTTTTTTTATCAAACATCTTAGTATACTCTTTTTTCTTCTACATTCTTCTCCATTACTTTTTCTTTTGCTTAATTTTCTTTATTACTTTCTCACTTCCTCTCTTTACATTCCTTATCCCATCCACTTCTGCCTCCTCCTTCATTATCCTCTTTTTTGATTGTGCCCTCTATTATTTTTTGTATTTCTCCTATTATTATTTCCATCTCTTCATTTACATTTCTCTATCCCATTTTGATATTCTTGACCTTTTCCTTGAACTGTTCTTTTCTTTCGATAGACCAATCCCCTCTTCCTGCTCTTTTTAAATGTACTTCCTTTTCATACCTATTGTTATTACTCCTTTCTCCCTCCAATGTCACTATTTTCGTAAAATGATCCAAATCTATATGATCCCCTACCTCTAGTTTCTTGAGCTTCTCCATTACCCCCTAGTCCACTATCACATAATAATCAATTACCTTTCCCTTTTCTCCTTCTGAGCGTGTATATTTTCCTTCCTCATCACCTTCTATATTTTTGTTTAAGATACAAATCATCCCATCTCCTCCAAGGTTTTTAAACATTTGTTTTCCTCATCTCCTCATACCGTTCTTCCTCTATCTCCTGTTCTCGCATTAAAATCTTCTGTTAGAAGCCTAAACTCTCCTTTATTTTCTTCCATCAGTTCTCTTATCTCCTCTGATTTCTCCTGCATATCTCTATTCACATACATTCCCACTATCTTCCTCCTCTCCTAAAGTTGATCCTTACTTTTATTATTCCCATCTCTTCATTTACATTTCCCTATCCCATTTTGATATTCTTGACCTTTTCCTTAAACTGCTCTTTTCTTTCTATAGACCAATCCCTTCTTCCTGCTCTTTTTAAATGTACTTCCTTTTCATATCTATTGTTATTACTCCTTTCTCCCTCCAATGTCACTATTTTCGGAAAGTGATTCAAATCTATATAATTCTCTACCTCCAGTTACTTGAGCTTCTCCATTACCCCCTAGTCCACTATCACATAATAATCAATTACCTTTCCCTTTTCTCCTCTTGAGCGTCTATATTTTCTTTCCTCATCACCTTCTATATTTTTGTTTATGATCAAAATCATCCCATCTTCTCCAAGCTTTGTAACCATTTATGTTCCTTATCTCCTTATTCCCTTCCTCCTCTATCTCCTGTTCTCGCATTCAAATCTTCTGTTAGAAGCCTAAACTCTCCCTTATTTTTTTCCATCAATTCTCTTATCCCCTCTGATTTCTCCTACATATCTCCAATCGCATACATCCTCACTATCTTCCTCCTCTTCTACTATTGATCCTTTCTTTTGTTCTTTTATCTCTTTCCTATCGTTCCCTGTTATTTATTTCTTCCTTACTCCCATCACCATTTCTACCATTGCGCTGTCTTTCTAGGGTTTCGTAGCCCGACCACAAAACCCTTATAGTTTCGGTCAAGTGTCCGTCCGTTGTCCTTTTTTCTTCAGGAGGGGAAATGAGGTAAGGAGAAGTAGGGGAAATTAGGAGAGGGGAAATAAGGGTAGGGAAAGGTATGGGCAATATGGGGTGTGGAAGCAAGGGGAAATGAGGGGAGGGGAAGTAGCGGAGGTAAATTATGGGACTTTGACTAATTTTCCATTCTTCCTCTTTGTATTTTGAACCTGCCATCTGTAACCTATTGGTAACCTTTCCCTTACTCTTTCCCTTACTCTTTCCTATTCCCTTTCATCTAGTCACGCCTCCATCATTACTACTACATGCTACTGTGTCAAATTTCTCATAAATCCCCCATCCTTTCTTTTCAATCCTGCTACATTCCAGTAACAAATTCTCTATTCTTTCCTTCTCTCCTTTCTCGAAACTAATAAACATATAGTCACCAATTTATTTTCTATTTTTCAGGTAAGAGCCTCACTTTTGAAAAATTGTTCAAGCGTTTGAACCTCGGCAAATCGGATTAGAGGTTTTCCAGCTCGGCCAATCGAGTTTACAAGATTTTCACTATTCGTCCTAAAAAACTGGACAAGCTACGGCGTTTTTTGAAACTATAGTTTAAGTTTGCATGATATAATTTTTTATACATCCATGACGTGTGAGTTCATTCGAATAAAGAAAAAAAAATTTTTTTAATTGACCAAAATTCTATTTTTGACATTTTCAATTTAATTTATAGGGATAGTGAATTTTTTTTTATGCACTATAAAAAATTGTGGATAATTTGCGAGATTATTATTATTTGTAATTTGCCTTTTTTTTTAATAAAAAAAGAATGAATTCTTTTAAATCAAATGAATGTATGGGTACCAAATTTTGAATGCAGTATGAAAATCTTAAGATTTCCAATCCAAAAGAATAAATTTTTGCTTCAAAAAGACTAATTTTCAACAAAACAATTGAATTTTAAAAACAAAAATTAAATTTTTTACAAAATAATCTATCTTTTAAGGCCATGTTACGAGTGGGCCACGTGACCGGCTTCCTACCTTACCGACACTTTTTATTTGTAAACTTATTTTCACACGAATAGCCACATCGAGTTGAATTCGAATCTGAGTCGCAACATGTCGGCAATTTTCAAAATAAAAACATTTAAAAAAAAACGGAAAAGGCCTTCACTACATTAATATTCTAAGATACCGGAAAAAATTAAAACATTAAACAATTTTGTTGAAATTGTTGTTGTGAATTAATTTTTCATCTAAAAATTTAACTTTCTTGTAACTAATTCACCTTCTTTGTTAAAAATTAATCTTTTTTGATTTGAAATCAATTTTTTTCAACAGAAAATCAATCATTTTGGTTAAACGTTCATCTGTTCAGCTAAAAAATAATTATATGGCTCAAAATTCATGTTTTTGGTAGAGGATTCATGATTTTAGTGAAAAATTCATTGATTTGGTTAAAAATTTAACTGTTTTGTTGAAGACTCGTCTTTTTGGCTGAATTCAACTTGCCCTGGCTATTTCTCATGCTGGCTAATTCTGTACTTTTACCTTCCTTCATATTGATCAACGTGCATTCATAAAGCAGTTTCTTGCTTCCTTCAAAGTCGTTTTGCATTTTCTTCTCTTCCGGTTGTATCTTTACTTTCTTTGACTAGTACTTTAACTTTCCTCTTTTTGTGTTTGTAATCATTTTCAAGTCTATGTCTCTATTCATGGTCAATGCCTGTGATGTTAGATTTTCAGTTATACGCTTCTTTCTCTTCTATGGCGGCTGTTTGAATTTCATTATTCCACCACGCATCACCAGACATTCTTCCTAAAACCGCAGTACCACACACTTCATTCGCACTCCTAACACTGACATCCTGGATCATAGCCGATGCACCCTCTATATTTTTATTGTCTATTAGTGCCTCCCAAGTTGCCTTATCTATGCGCTTGTTTATCTTATTCTGAAAATCTATTCGCGATTCCGGCTTCTGCAAATTCTCAATCTTGATTCGCATTTGTTTCGCTTTTTTGGATCTCTTCCGTCTATATCCCTGACCTAAGTTTATTTTGAAGACTATAAGGTACTGATCAATATTGCATTCAGAACCCCTCAAGAACCTTATATGTTTCACTAGGTCTCTTAGTCTTTCATCCGCAACAACGAAGTCAATTAGACTGGCTATATCCTCTATACCAGGTGTACATGTGGATTTTTCTTATGCCTAAACCAAGTATTTTTAATAAATAAGCCCTTTTCTTAGTACAGCTAACTAATCTTTTTGCATTATCGTTTGTTCTTGGATCCCCAACGTTACCTAGCACCCTTTCTTTATCCAGTCGTTAAACGCAAACTCATCCATTCATATCTCCTAGTAGAATGATTCTTTCACCATGATCGCAAGTACTTATTACATCATATAAAGTGTCCTAGGAGGCGTCTTTTACTTCTCTCGGATCACCATAAACTGGGGCGTAGCAGGCTATGATAAATAATCTTCTGATTCCTACTTTCATTTTAACCCACAACAATCTAGGAAATGCAAATCCTTGATCACTGAGATGCTGTCTTGCTCTTTCATTCATAATCAAACTGACCCATTAACTATCATGCGATTCACTATCTACTCCTGAATATAATTCAAATCTGCCTTCCAGCACCCCATATTCTATGTTTCTAATGTCACACCCTTTTTTCCTTCTTTCAGGTACAGATAAACCATCACGTCGTTTGATTAAATGTTTATATTTTTATATTAGGAGAAATCTTGAATAATCGAATTTCTAATTTTATACTAAACTTCAGTGTGGCCCAATTTTCGTTTATCAAATGTATAAAATTTCACTAGTAATTAGTTAAGTTTTAACAAATTGATTCAGAGAGGCAATAACGTATATTTTTTACAAAGTTTGCTACATAATTGCAATTTTCTATAGAAAATTAGAAAAATATGCAGCCGAAACAAATTTTCAAAATTGAAAATAAACTCTGTGAAAAAGTAGTACATGAAGATGCTAAATGTGTATATGTTGGCAGAAGTTAGGTTCAAACAATATTAATTTTGATTTGTTGAATAATTTGATTATTTCCCCAAAATTCTAAACTCAAGTGTACATGTAAATACTAATGTTTGTAACATCTGTTGGGAAAATTTGTAGTTTAAGCTTTAATATTTTTGGTACAAACCTTGATCACATAGCATGAATTGAAATTTTTGCCAAAATGGGTTCAAAAATTTAATACCTAATCTTTACGTGTACCGAAAAACTAAATTTTGTGCTGAGATATGTCCCAACATTTTGACTCCATATTTATTTCCTTTCGTCTCCGTATGTAAAAATGTGGCCTCGTTCAGTTTCAAGACTTTAGAGTTAAAAGTTTTGCCACTCGTGGAACCGAAAATGTTGTGAAATGCGTACAATGACAATAACATATGTTGCAACCGATTCAAAGTGAAATAAGATTATTTGATTTGGAAAGAATCTGAGAGATTTATAACTCGAATAAAGGTTGCTGTGAAAATTAATTTGAAAGCGTTCTTTTAAAATTAGTTTAGTTGAATCTTCACAGAAGAAATCTTCTTCGAATCCATCTGTATTAATAGACAATCTCATGTAGAAAATTATCGGGTAAGGCTTATTAGGTCCAGTTAGGGCATTGTTTAGACCGTATAATCTAGACGGTTTTTCAAGCCCTAATCGGGTGCTAGTTAGCCCACGAGAACAAACAAAATTTCTAAATTTTTAATCCAAATATTTATTTATAACGTCCTGAATCGTTCCCCGATCATTTTCTACACGGCATGCAGATGAACTTACTTTTCGTATTAAAGTTTATCTAATCACTACAAATATGATTTTCGAGCTTTAAAATTTGTACCTTCTTTCTATTTTAGGTGTCAAACAATGGAAAAATATACTTCAGATGATTTTTCAAAGCTCCATTGGAAAAAAGCCATAGTCCTGGATTTCTGTAAACTGATTTTGTGCGTTCTCAGCACCGATGTCCTCCACAGTTTCCTGATGAGGACAGTCGCGGGACCGAGAGAGAGGCGGTGCTCAGTCAAGCGTGACAAACAGCCTGAGAACCGTACTCTCAGCGCATTAGTTGCATCAGTTGAGTTGCATACATCCAGGTTCCAGTGTAATTCAAAAAAGTATAAAACCACGAGCGGATTGATTATAATTAGCCCATTCATTTAAATATGCTTATATGAACGAATACTCAGAAATAAAATTACTAATAAATAGTAAAGAAGCAAAAAAAACAGGACAGCCTATGCTCATAAAATAATAATAATTCAAAATGATAAAAAAGACAAGGTTGATTTTAGATATTTGTTAAATAAAAAATTCCAAAAATCTTCTTTTTTTATGTCATGAATTATCAAAAAAATTTCCAAATACCACCCTTACTATATGAAAATGTAAGGTGTTGAAAATGAAAATTTTGATTTTTGATATTTGCAAATTAAAAAACGTGAACAAACTTTCTTTTAATGCTGCAATGATTCAGAACCGTTTCGAGCTGTCTCACCTGTCCTATAGTTCAGGGGGGAAAAGAATTTAGAATTTTTTAATGTTTTAAATATCGAAAATCAAACATAAAGTTTTGAACATTTTAGGTTTGCATATAGTGTGAGTAATTTTCAAGTGTGTGTCCGAACGGTGTCACTCAACCTATATAATTCGGGGGATAAGAAAAGAAGATTTGTTGCGTTTTTCAATTGTTAGATATCGAAAATCAAAATTGACATTTTTATCATTTTAGTTGTGCACATAAACCTGTAAATCTATCTTTTGCATGCCTGGATAATAGGTGAGTGCAAGGTTAGCTAACTTCTTAACAAATTGGTATTTGCTTAAAAATAAGTTGGTCCTTTGATCCTATTCCAAAAATATATTTTGTTATCTTGGATATGAGTATATTACAGAAAAAAGCGGTCTTACCACCAAAATTTTATTATAAAATAATGGTTACAAAATTACAATAATTTCTTAGCTTCTTCTGGTAGAAGAAATTGTTATTTTTTCTGTTTCCCTAATACCCTATATACAACATATCTTTTAGCCATCAAAATCGGTTGAGCCAATTTTGAGAAATTCGAATTTATTTATTTTTCAAAATTTGCTTACAATTTTTGTAAAAAAAAAATTGTTTGTAGTTGGCACTGGGTGTAAATTAGTCCGATATTGGTAGGAACTCACCCCTAAAATATGAACCAAAAACAACAAGGGGAATGCGTCTCGTATTTTATTGATAATTCACCTTTTTGCAGAAATTTTGCAGATTTAAAAGTAATAAATATTTTTTATTGAATAGTTTACTAATATATTTCTGGTTGAGAACTAGCCTTTTTTTTAATTTTATTATTTGATTGCAAACAATTTTATTAAAAATTCATTGTTTTTGAACGATCATTCCAATGACTTATTACAAATTCATCTTTTTGGGTTCAAATTTTATCTATTCGATTAAAATTAACTTTTTTGTTGAAAATTGAACTGTTTTATTGAAAATTCGTCTTTTTGTGTTGATAATTCAACTATTTTGGTAGAAAACTTCACTATTGTTTGAAAATTCAATTGTTTTGTAGAAAAGTCAACTTTTTTGTAGAAACTCCAACAATTTGGTTGGAATTTTGTACTTTTCTTAATTAAAAAATGTTTGTTGGTTGAAAATTCCACTCTTCTGGTAGAAATTTCATTTTTTTAACATGCAACGGTTCACTTGAAAATTAATCTGTTTTGATTGCGGATTTCATTCTTTGGCTAAAATTTTTGTTGTTGTTGTAGAATTCGTCTGTTATTAATTTGAAATAGAAAATTCTGTTGGGGAGTTGGTTGAAGATTCATCACATTAGTTAAAAATGTATCTCTTTGGTTACAAATTTGAATATTTTGTAGAAATGCGTTCTTTTTTAATTCAATTCAGCTGTGATTGATCTAAAATTTATATATTTTTTGACTGAAGCATCAACTATAAAATTTTCCGTTGAGAATTCATCTTCTTTAATTAAAAATTTATCTAATTAATTGAAAGTTGAATTACTTTGTCAAAAATTAATGTTTTTGGTTGAAATTGTAACTATTTTATTAAAAATGTGTTCTTTTCATTTGAAAATTCACATTTTAGTTGGAGATTAAACTATTTGGTTGAAAATTGATCTATTTTGCTGAAAGAGCAATATTTTTACTAAATATGTTAAAAATCTAAAGTGTTCCAAATTACTTACATTAAATTCGAAAAAAAAGTTGAAAACAATAAAAGGTTTAACCAAATGAACTTTGACACCCCCGTGGAATTTCCTACTCAACTTTTCTACCAAAAAATACGAATCTTGAACAAAATACATAGATTTTTAACCAAATAGTTCAATTTTCAGAAAAGGAGAATAATTTACTACCAAAAATGGCAAAGTTGATATTTCAATCACAAAAGATTTAAATTTTTAAAAAAGAACAGTTGAATTTGACCAAAAAGACGAATTTTCAACAAAATATGTGAATCCTCAACTAAAATAGATTGATTTTCAACCAAGTTGCATTTGCAAACGACAAAAAAATGGATGTTCTACCCAAAAAGAGGAATTTTCAACCAAACACATAAATTACTATCCAAATTGTTAAATATTCAACCTAAATGGTTAATTTTTTAACAAAAAAATTCAATTTTTTCCATAGAATTAATAAATTTTTAACAAAATAGCTGAATTTTCATCCAAAAATGAATTTTCAACGAAGAAAGAAAAGAAATGTTAACCATTTGAATTCTAAATTTTCTGTATATTACTTTCGATAAATAAAACCAAAATGACAAGTCTTATGAAAAAATGGTTAAAAACAATTTTTTAGGACTTTTTGAAACCTATAATTCAAGACTTTTTTTCGTATCAATCAATTTTTAACAAAAAAAGAAATAGTTGATATTTCAACCATAAAAGATTTTCAGTTTTAATAGAAAAACAGTTGAATTTAACCAAAAAAGACAAATTCTCAACAAAAGACTTGAATTTACCACCCGAAAATATGATTTTTTGACAAAAAGTTAGTTTTTAATTGAGCATTTGAATTTTAAAGCAAAGAGTAAAATTTTCAGATAATGAAATAGATTTTTAAAAAGTAAACAGTAGTTCCAAAAAGATGAAAGTTTAATTTTTAACAAAATATTTGAATTTTCAACCAAGATTGTTCAATTTCTACCAAAAAATACGAATTTTGGTGAATATACATGAATTTTCAAACAAATAGTTACATTTTCAAATGAAAAAGATAAATTTTCAATCAACAATAGAAAAGTTGAATTTTCCGTTGAAAATATTAATTTTCCACCGAAGAAATTAATTTTTACCCAAAATGAGGAATCTTAAACTAAAAAAATAAATTTTCAACAAAGTAGTCCAACCTTTTATCAAATATTTGAATTTTCTTCTGAATTGTTGAATTTTTGAGTCATAAATAAGATTTTTCTACAAAAGAGTTGAATTTTCTCATTGGATTCTATTAATTCAGTTCGCATTTAAGTGAAAAAATGAGAAAAAAGGGAAAGACTGACAAGTTTGCGGTAAATATATATATAAATTTTAGTCATTTGTAGACAAAGTTATAATAGTTGAAATAAATTAAAGTTCATTTTCGTTACTTTTGAAATATTAGGCTAGAAAATTTGAAAATTTGGCTAAAAAATAAAATTAATTTTTCAATTAACACTTTTTTATGTTAGATTACACAGTTTGTAATTCAAACTACAAAAAATATATCAGAATTTTGGAAATTTCAGGTCCTAAATAAGTAAGAAAGTTGTAAATTTCTAAAACTGAATACTTATTGTTATTAACACATTTTATTTCTTAAAACTAATTACACTAAGTTTCCACGTTTTTTTGGTTAACAGATTTTTTATTTTATGTGTATGTTCGTTCCCTTGACTTATAAAATCTTCTCAGATCAAAAAACGCCTCATATAATTTGTGGATAAGGATAAACCATTATATGTTTATTCATTTATAATTACATCGCATATTACATTTCATCTTAAAATATATATTATTAGGTACCAAAGAATCTGTTTTTCAATTTCTGAAACAACAGTGGTTTAAACAATGTAAGTATAGTGTGACTTACGGTAAAACCTAATAATATTAGTTTTTAGTAATAATAATAAAACCTGATCATATTATTTTTTAAATTATTATTGATATTATCATTCTTTATTAATATTAATAAAAACTCATTTTATTAAGTTTCACCATAACTCACACTATACTCACATTGTTTAAGCCATTTCTGTTAATAAAATTTAAAAAACAAATTCGTTCATGTAAAATTATCTTTTAACGAAATGCTATATCACCCCAATACTAACTTTGTTGTCAAATCTGTTGGTGAGCCCAGGAGCCTGAAAATATTAAAGAATTGTCCATAATTTTATAAAATGTAGGATGTATTATATAAAATGAACCGATTCGACTGGGTCTTATGGCCAATTATGCAAGGTTGCCCGAAAACTCAGAAAAACCATGTTTTTCTTGATTTACTTCAAAATTATTGGCTTTTTTCAAAAAGTGTTCAACCCCAAGTTGTAGATTTCTATGAAAAACATCTTTTGGTTGTTTTAATTTTGTTTCGTGAAAAAACGTTTCTTCAGAAAAATTGAAAAAAAGTAATGTGAAATTTTTGGAAAATATGTCACAAATAAGTACGAAGAATTACAACCATTTTCAGAGGAAATACAAATAAATGCCATAAATTACCAAAAAACTCAGAAAATGAGTACTTTTGTCTATTATTTGGACGAATCTGGTACTCATTTTTGTATACTGTTATGTTGTATATTGTTCTCTCTTATTTTAGTTTCATTATTTCATTAAAAAGTATGCAAAAATGTACCATTTTGCACCCAAAAATTAAGGTTCTAAGAAAAGAAATATTTTGCTGCATTGTGAAAAATCAAAAGTTGATACCATTAGAATAGGATACCGGCATATATTCGAAAACCGTCGTAAAATGTCATTAGAAAATAAATAAATTAGAGCCATTCAAATTTAAAATAAGTGAAATTTAAAAGACGACAATTGTTACTATTAATATAAGTATCATTCTTATGTGATAAACTTGAAACTTAGTTAAAAAGTACAGAAAGTAGAGAAGAACAATTCAAAATTTTCAAATAGTGTCTAAACTTAAAACATTAAAAACTTACCAATGGAACAGTTTTAAATTTAAATATTACAAATTACAGAACAATTTCTCATTCGCTACTAACGCGTGGCTTTAAGGGTACAGTCTATCAATTGACCAATTATTACATTTTATCATATTCGTTGATATTATAATTATAAAACTGAATATATTGTATTCAAATTTTATAAAATGGTTCGAAATATATAAGTGCAAATCTGCTTGGCACATTTAAGTTTTTGCTTCTTTTAAATAATGAAATTTTATTAATTCTATTTGAGCTACGGATCTCAAGCCCTATTCTCGGTTGCATTCCAAATTAGAAATTCAAAGAACTGTCCTATTTAAACAAAGTAAATCTCAAATGGGGCCGACAGATGTTATAAATTTAGAACCATTTCCCAAAATTTCAACACAATACCCAGGCGAAAATATTATATATAGTTTATATATAGTGTGAAGTATTATATATAATATTCATTTGTTTTATATATTTTTTATAAAAAACAAATCCATATCATATACAATACTTCACACTATATATGAACTATATATAATATTTCCGCCCGGGTATTTCCACTTCTTAAATTATGAAGCCGCGAAATATAACCCATGTGATTGGTCACGTAACACTCTGGTACATGCCCATAAGTATGGGAAATTTGATATTTAATTAACCTTGGATGAAGAAAATTTTCCAGAAACTCAAAGTACCCCATTGTTAAAAATAACTGGACTCTTTAGACACAATTATGCCATATATATTTATTTCAGATTGCATTGTAGTGTTAAAATTACCCGCAGGACAAGGAAGTGCATCTATTCGTGATTCCTATCATTCCTATGACGCTCAATGTATGCTGGTGGCCTCTCCCACTCATTACCAAGCGTACGTGTTGCAATATGCTCCCAATAGTGCCACACTGTATCCAATGGGTTAATCTCTTCATGCCTTGGATGTCCTGATTGTGTAAGAAAAACATATTTATTAATGTAGTCAAAGATTTAAAAAAAGTTCGAACTAAAAACTTCTTAATTGTATCGACTCAGTTGAGAGTCTACTAATAATTGCCCAAGAAATTTGATTTTTTTATGATTCCCAACAATTTTTTATTAGTTCGAAAACATTATACGTAACAAAAAGAAAAACGTTCATCAATATTAATACGTGCCATGAGGAACTTAAGGGGGTTTCAATAAATCACGTTGCCCAATTTCCGATGATTTTTTACTCTTCCCCATGTAGTCCCTTTTTCCGACTTTTCCCGTAGTTTTTAGGGGCATTCCATAAATTACGTAACATATTTTTTGCCAATTTTTTACCCTTTTCCAGCTCTATGTAACAAGTTGTAACAAAATGATTCGAACCCCCACCCACCGCTTATGTTACGTAATTTTTTCAAATATCTTAAGCCACGTCTTATTAAATTATATTTTGTTACTGACGACCTGAGATAACTGAATTACTATTCCTCTTTTATATATGAGGCAACAGATGTTACACATGTACAAAATGATCAGAATTAAAAAAACAAAACTCACTAATGTAATTTTTACTGTTCACAATTAAAGAATTTTCATATGCAAATTTATAATATTAAATAAAGTTCAATTTTAGATCTTAAAAATGGAATATTTTTCAATTTTTTATCTTCAAAATTTGTAATATTAAAGAATTATCTAGGGTAAATCTTCAAAATGGAACTGCATACTCCAAAAAAACGTTTACAATTATATTATTTTAAACTATGTATAAACATATTAAGCTGATGAATCTTTAATTGTAAAGTTTAAATATTTAAGAATTTCGAATTGCATATAATTGAAATGAAAAAATTTTCAAAATCAAACATATTTTAAACTATAGTTTCTGAAGATTAAATAATGGTCAGTTGTAACTCTCCAAAATTTTAGAACTTTGAATTGTAAATCTTTAAAATTGAAGTAATTTTAATTTTGAAAGTTTACAATAAAAATTAAGCAAGTTCTAAGTTTTATAATTGAAAATGCTGTCATTCTGATGATTTACATTTCAACTTTCTTCAATTTGGAAGACTTAGAATTGAAAACTCTTGCCTTTTGATCTTCAAAATCATGTAAAGTTTAAGGATATTGATTTATACATCTTTGAAACAGAAGTATCTTCAATTGCAAATTTAAAAATTAAACAATTTTCCATTGTAAATCTTCAATATCATGCCATATATTGAAAAAACCGTTCTATATTACATCATTTTGAACTAAAAGCTTTTCAAGTTAATGACTATTCAATTGTAAATCTTAAAAATTCAAGTATTCCAAATTGCAAATCTTTGAAATTGAAGAATTTTCAATTTTATATCTTTAAAATTAAATAATAATTTTTTATTTTATATTTTCAATTTTTTTAAATTTCAAATTTTGAAAAAATACAATTTTTAAGCTTTAGAAGTAAAAAATCTGTAATTCTGATGTTTTACATTTCAAATGTTCTCAATTTGTATAATTCATAATTAAAAACTTATATCAATAAAACCATTTAACTCTTGATCATCAAAATCATCTTTTAAGAATTTTTATTTATACTCTTCAAGATTAAAGATCTTTCAATTGTAAATCTTTGAAATGATTCATGTTTGTCAACTATGAACATTCAAAATAAAAAAATTTCGCGAATTTTCAATAGTATATGTCTTCAAAATAGATCAGTGCCGAAAATGGAAAACATCAGAGAGACTCTGAATTCATGAATCTTTTAGAAAAATATTTCTTTCAAATTAAAGATACCGTTTTTTTAACATAATTTTTTTCATTTGACCAAAAATTACATATAAATGAGGAATATCATTTGAAATTCAGTAATATATTTCATTGGATCAAAAAACCATTTCGTTGAAACAAAGAAATTTGTACTAGCATTTTTTAATTACTCAATCGGAGAAAAAATGAACGCTAATTAAAATTTAATAAAACGAGATTATACCATTTTCTCAAATCTTTTAACAAATCACTGAACATTTTTTTTTTCAACAACAATTAAAAAGAATAATTCTTTTAATAATTAACTCTTGACTAAATATTTCAGATATTTTTACTCATCGTTTTCACTTTATTAATAACTATAAGTTGCAATAATAAATCTTTCTTCAAATCCAGAAAAGTAGACAATCAAATCTAAGGGTCTGTTTGGTAAATAATGAACAGCGAAAGCCACATAAAAGAATGTTTCATAATTTTGGAGTAGCAGTTATTTCAGAAATTGTAAAAGTTTTTGTTTCTATGGATGTAATAATCTAATTATAACGATATTGAAGTCTTTACGCCGCTATTGCAAGCTTTTATTGTAACGATACTCAACTTTAACGTTAGACTATCAATTTGGATGTTGATATTCTACAGGGTTAAAAAAAGTATGTGACATCTTCAGTCAACCCTCCTCCCCCGTGTGTAATAGTCCGTAAAATCACCCCTTCTCCTAAAAAAATCTGCTACGTAATTTATGGATGATTTCTTGCTTCGAGTGAAAAGTATTTTATAAAACACTTCCGGGGCCGCTCCGGAGGATGGTTTTGGAATCTTTAATATTGGTTTTAAATTGTATTTTAGCTTTCACATTACTTGAATCTAGTTGTTGTCTCGTATAAAACTTGTGTTTTCTTGAGACCCAAATTCCAGGTTCTACGTCGTGAACAGGATGGTGAAGTGTATCACCGTCTACAAAAGATTCTTCAATATCATCTGATGATTCTGTAAAAAAATATAGTTATTAATTATTTTATGGATACAAAATTCTTATACTTAGAACTACTACATAAATTTTGCTGAATTTTGAGCCTATTCAATAAGAAATAAAGGGTGGTATTCTATGACCGCCTATAAATTTTGGTCGCCAAACGTATTCTCAAAGTATTCCCGAAAAACACGCTTTTTAGAAAACACCTTTTTTGTCTATTTTACTTTATCTCTCTATAATTCAGTTAATTTTTAGAACATTTTCAAGAAAAATTAACACAAAATATTCTCATAATTGTACTATGACTGTTAGAGTAAATAACTAATAAAATTTTTTACCTAAACAAAAGTTATACATTTTTACCCCATACATTGCATTAAACATGCATTCGTATGTTCAAGCTCATGAAGATTCAAGCGAATTTCGGGCGAACAAAAAACTTCCAGCAATGAACTTGATCAGAAAGCCAAAAATATGTTTTTGTTTGTTTGTATTATTATATATGTAGTTTCCTTCTCCCACTCTTTCTTTTAACCCTGCATGCCCTACTAATCAAAAATCATGTTTGAGAAATGAATTTTACATTCAAAGTTTTAGTTAATTAAATTCCGACTAATCCATAGTACTGCGTGTTCAGCGTGAGCGCTTCGAGTTGCTACATACGTGCGAAAAACGGACCGCGCGGCCAAAATAAAACTTTAATAATTTCTTCATGATGATTTATTTTAAATTATTTTTCCGCGAAAAACGTACCTATAATTTTTTCAAAAAAGCTTTAAGATGCATGATTTATGCAATGTAGAAGGTAAAAAATTAACAATTTTTATTTAAACGAAAAGGTTCATACATTACTTGCTCTAGTAATTCAAAATATCATATAGAAGGTTTACTGTGCATTTTTTTGTATTGGCGGTTAAGAAATGAATTTTTGATTTTTTTTTCTAAATCCCAATATTTTTTCTCAGTTTGGAGAACTCATGATATATTATTATTCAATAGTAGAACCCAAACCTTGGTGGGATTCTTCTTCTTCACCCGTTTCCCTCAAGGCACTCAAGATCACTTCACGATTGTTGGTCGTCCTCAGTCTTAGATTTCCATGTGAAGGCTGCGTATTACGTACTATATGATAAACTCCATCTGTAAAAAATGATAAAGTAGGGATGTTTATTGGAGAATTTTTTAAACTAACCCCAAAAGTTTACTATTGGTCCAAAAATTTAAAAACGCACTGTATTTTCCACAACAACCGTGCTGTAGGTCGAAAACAGAAAATACCATTTAGGGGGGACCTCTGAAAATTATATATACATAGACAGCTTGGAGTAATTAAATTGACCAATTGTATAAACTGGATTAATTGGATTCATTACAAATTACATTTAATTATGAAATTGCATATTTTTAATAATTCTTCTCCATTTGTCAATGAAAACGAAAAAAGTGAAGGTAAGACAGAAAGTCCTGGGGGAGACGATCACCGGGTTTTCCACAAATTATCACCAATTTCAGAAATGCATATAAATTTCCATGAATTGCATACAATAAACTGATAGAATTTTATTTTATACTAAAAATGAGGTTTTCAGGTTTACTTTGAAAACGGAAAAAGTTACAACATTTTTGTCCAGAAAAACATGCGAAATGATTAAAATTCAAAACTTTGGTTCAAAGGCCACCAGGGGCCAACGCCATTCAGTAAGAACAATTTATTGGCGGTTATGAAATGAAATGTCGATTTTTTTTCTGAATTACAACAATATTTTCTTAGTTTAAAAAATTAATATATACTAACTTTGGTAAATATAATTTCGGCTCGGGTCGAGGCCTAGTTCTTCCATCTGCCTCTGCATATCCTCCGTACTACCGTGATGTAATATCCGCGAATCCAATCGATTATGATTATATCTTTCCCTACGATTCTCTGATTGTCGAAAGGGTCGTGGTGTACTTATATCTGTAAAATACAATATATTTTTATCCAAGAATTTTTTAACACACGCCGAAAATTTTCTGTTGGTCCAAAAACCAAAGATAGCTCAAATTTAATCTCAAGTCAGTTAATATTAACAAGGCCAAGGGACAAAATATGTATATTTTGAGAATCTAGACACACTGAGTTATGTATTTTTAGAGTATTATGTTAATTTTACTTCTTATTGTCCATTGACAAATGTGCAAACATTAATCGATAATTAGTCGATATTTCGAAATTTGTAATTAAAATTCAAAACTCTCAGACGTCGATATTAAAATAACATTTTATAAAAATTACTTAGAATAGACAATACATTATTTTCTGAATTCGAAACAAAATTTATCGGAAAAAAATGTTTTCCTGAAATTTTGTATCAAAATTTATAATGCGTAAAAAGTCAAACGAAAAAGACTCATGAAGATATTTCATAAAATGTTCATCTTGCTCTCAATTTTTGTCTGTAACTTCATGAAGCCGTTCCTAATGTCTTTTGAACTTTTTGCTAACGCGGTTGTCCTGCAGAAACTAGATTTCAAAGATTTTTGCAGGCTAATCTAGTATCTTTGTAGTACTCAGTCCTAGCATTTTTCAAAACGAATATCCACTGTATTTGATCCGCTATTTTGAATTTATAACTTTTGACATCCAATTAAAAAAAGGCGACCTCAAAAATACCCTTATACTAAGCTTCAGACAAATATGTAAAATGTTACTACTTCTACCGCTATATGGGATCGACCATTTAAATTTATAACTTTTGACATCGAATTCGAGATAAGTGATTCCAAAAAACCCCTTTGTACCAAGTTTTATACATATGCGACAAAAAATAATTTTTTTGCTACTTTTTATTGGATTCTGGCCCACTGTGTGGCTAATTAGAGTGGTCCAAAAATACGACTTTTGAATTTTGGTGATCGATCCCCCCAATTTGTTTGTTTTCCGGAAAACGAAAATCCTTATTGTTTTTCTATCTTTTTTCAACGTCAACCCGTGTCCCAGGCTTTTAAAATTAACATGAATATTTGAATGCGAAAAGCTCGTTTTTCGAAAAAATGGGAAAAAGAAGTAATTGTTGTAAACTTTTTGTAAATTAAAGTATAGTCACCTGTTAAGAAATATTCAAAAAAATAAATCCCACACAATAACTTTTGATTTTTATCCCTCCAACCCCCTATTATTGTGCTCGGCAAATGCTCCCAAAAAAGTGAAATAGCAGTTTTCTGTCAAATTCGTGCTAAATATGGTATTTTTTGGAATTTTATCAACATCAATAATTTTTAATCGATAAGTAAATATTATTGAAGATAAGTAAAGAAAGAATATTACTTTTAACATCTGTTAATTTTGTCATTCATTTTAGAAAATAACTTTTTTTGTTCTATAGGGGAAACAATTGTTCAACTGATTTGAAAAATGTTTGAATTACCAAAATCGTTTAAATAATTACATAATATGTTAAACAAGAAGTTCAACTCTTGACATACATCAACTCTATTTAATTTATACCAAAAGATATTAACTTTTCATGACTTACAGGAGGAAAAAAATTGTTTGAATGCATAATAATTGTTTAAACAAATTGAAATTATTTCAAAAATCATATGAAAACTCGTCGCATATCGATTAAAAATAACTCATGGTCAGCAAATTCCAAGAAATACCGTTTTTAGCACGCATTTGATAAAAAAGTGATATTTTGATTTTTTGGGGACATTTTCCGGGAGCAATAAAAGGATATTAGGGGGGGGCATAATCAAAGGTTATTAGGTGGAAATTATTGCTTGAAAATTCCTTAAGAGGTGACTATACTTCAATTCACAAAAAGTTTATAACAATTACCGTCAAACGGGGTAACTTCGGCTATATGGGGTAAATTCAGACGCTCTTAAATTATTGGTGTGAATAAATTAAGGGTATTTTAAACAGAATCTAGAACCAGCTAAGGTCAACACGTCCGAGGTTGCCATTTAAAACCCCAAGTTAATTTCAAAAGCCCAGGGCATCAGTGAGCATTAAAAAAAAAAAAGAATTACGGATTTCCTGTTTCCGGAAGACGAACAAATGAGGCTATATTCATCAAGATGGATGCAGAATTTTTTTCTTAATTATTTTTGAGTGAGTTTTAAATCTACGCAGAATACGAATACGAGTTTTTCGAATTTACATTGAAAACGGAAAAAACTACAACATTTCGGTCCAGAAAAAAAAGATGCGCAATTAAATGTCCTATAACAATATGTACTTTTGTAAGTTAAAATTCGAAACATGATTCAAAGGTCTCTAGGGGCCAATACCGGTCAGCCAGAACAATTTATTGGCGATTAAAAAATAAAGTTTGGATTTTTCCAGAATCCTAACAATTTTTTGTTTGTTAAAAAAAGATAATATACTAATATTGATTGCTAGAATTTGAATTACAGGGGTTGATATTGCGCCTGTTCGACGTGGATGATATCATATTATAAGGATCGTGCTGCTGTACTGTTGATATTCGATGTAGTAGGCGTGGCAGGACAACAACTCCATCTGTAAGATATAATATAAGGATTTTTATTCAAGAATTTTTTCAACGAACAAGAAGAATTTTAAATTAGCGACCTCAAATCCCCCTCATTCCAAGTTTCAGACAAACGTGTGCAAATTTAACAATTTTTGCCGTTATATTGGATCCACCATTTGAATTTTAAAACTTTTTACATCAAATTCGAGGTCCGTGACTGCAAACAAAAACCCTTGTACCAAATTTCATGCAGCTGTCACGAGAAATTGTATTTTTGCCACTTTTATTGGTTTTCGGCACACTGTGCGGCCACAAGCAGTGTTTCAGTTGGGTGTTCTGGCTTTAAAGATACGCCTCAATGGACGCTGTAATATTTTTCAAATTATTCTTGAGTGGCATTGAAATGTAAGAGGGAAAATTGCGTACAAGAAATTTTTGACACAGACTCTATCTGGGTTCTAACGGGCCGTTTGAATGGTTTGAATTTCGAATAACGTCGTAACTGCACTTATTATAAGTTGCAAAATCTAAAATTATTATTGAAAGTTTGTATTTTTCATAACTAATAACGATATTGAAGTAACATGAAGTTATGTTGTTGAAAAATGTGATAGGTAAAAAATAATGTCTTTAAATCATTTCAGTTATTTCAAGTGAAAAAAATTAGTCATAATTTATTTGAGTTCAAAAATTTGTCAAATGTAGTGTTTAGTACTATTTAAATTTATGTGAAGCTTAGTAATTTATTTCAGACTTAACATTTTGAAAATCTATTTTGTAATATTTTATTTACTTGTTAAAATATCCTTGATAATAATAATTCAAGTCATTCCTGAAACGTAATAACAGCTATAACATTCTTATCTATATTTTTTCCTAACAAAAAACGTTTAGCTTTCAATTTATTGAAATTTATAAAATTAATATCTACTTGACTGTTTTTAACATTAGTTTGAAAAAATAAAAGAGTTATTGATATTAATAACAATAATAATGGACTCTCATATTATTCTTAATTGATGTTGTGATTGGCTTTAGGACCCAGAAATAAAAAATGCTTGATGTCTTGACAACGTTGAATATTGTTTTCGCACCCTTTCCTTCAAGCACCATAATTTTTGTTTCATTCACGTCAATGTTGAGGCCCATATTATTCACGTTTATGTTTAGTTTGCTCAACATTGTTTGCAAGTCTTCGATTGACCGAGATCCACACCTTCTTCGTCGAAGAGGGCCATTCTCACACACTTATCCATGAGTATAATATTAAATACCCATGATGAAAAAACGCATCTTTGCCTGATTCCTTGCATAATATCAAACCAGTCACTCAGTCTTCCATTCACCCGTATACTCGCTTTGCTTTTTGTATATATGGCTTTTATTGCTGAAAAAGTTTAGAAAATGAATTAGAATCCGCGCACTGTAATAAAAAAGTATCATTTGAAGTCTAGTTTACGGTATTGAAACAGTCCTCAAAAAATATAGTCTCGGGTGGCTCCATTCTAATGCCACTTCATTCTGATGTCACTAAATGACGTTATAGTACAAATTTTTTGAATCAAAACAGGCCTGAAGTGAGAATCAAATTTCAATGACGTAACGTAGCACATGGGACGTCAGTAAACTGTCACTGTACCTTTGTTCGTATTGTTTTGAGGGTTATATGGCTTTCGTCATGTAGAGTCGTTGCAACTCTTAAAAATGTAACAATAAAATGGTTTCCTCATGTAATTATTGTAAAAATGGCCCGGTGGAGTTTTCGACTGGTGTTTTCATGCTTGCTTATCACATTAATTATGTCGAAGTGTATCGCTCCGGTGTGCAAATCAGGTTACAAAAGAGAACTCATAGAATCTGAATATGAAAAAATTAATATTTTCGTCGTTCTGGAAGACCCAGCTATTAAAGATTTATTCAATTGATTGTATTTATTAGGTATGTTGACTTACTAGTCGTTTAAAAAAAAGTAACATTCAGTTAAGATTTTGGTCGCATGAATTGTTGAAGAAGAAAATTTGAAGTTATTATCATTCATTTTGTAGCCTTCTAATTTAATCCTGAAATTAACGTCACTTTTTCTTATCCTACTTAAATAGAAAATTGAGTAGATTAACTTGATAGTTGCACTTACTGAGGGGAAAACAAACCGAATTTTTTTGAAACGATTAGTAGGTGAAAATACCTAATAATATAGTTTATTAAATTAAAAACAATTTACTTTCGTTTTATTTGTAAATTGTGATTTCGATTTTTCAGTAAATATATAATTATTTACCTTTATCAAGATAGTACCATCGGGTCATTTCAGGATTTTCTCGTGGAGAATGTTTTCCTTTAAAAAATCTGTAAACAAACTGGCCAGCTTTCACGGTAAAATATTTCGACGAAAAAATTATTTTTTTTTTCATATTCAGGATGTTCAGGTTCTCCGAATTAACTTTTGTAACCTGATTTGCACCCTGGAGCGATACATATTGGCATAGTTAATGCGATAAACATAAAAACACTAGTAGAAAACTCCACCGGGCCATTTTCACAATCATTGTTTAACGTATTACATTACAGGATAAATCTCTATAGATATATAAATAGAAACTCTTAAATTTGAATGAAGAAATTTCGAAAGTAGATAAAAAATTAGAGGGTTTTTAATTTTAAATGTTCAAAATTAATAACTTTAATTTCAAGCTATGGAGAATTCAAAGTTCTTCAATTTTGAAGAGTTAAAATTGAAAATTCTAAAAATTTCGCAATATAGGAATACAAATTATTCAAATTTCACGATTTATATTTTGAAGGTTTGTAATTTGACAACGAAATCACAGAATTTTTGTTTTCAAAACATAAAACATGCATAACCCTTAATTATAAATTGTCAAAACCAAAAACTCTTTTATTTCTAAGGTTTACAATTCAAATTTCTATAATATTGAAGAGTTACAATTGAAAACTGTTCAATATAAATGATACATGAATAAACAATCCTAACTTTTGATTATTTTGAAGATGAAAAATTAACTTTTCAATTCTGAATATTCAAAATTAAAGAAATTTTGAAAGTGAGTTGTCTAAACTCAAATTTTACTTTTCTTGTGCAGAAGATGGGAAAGGAGTTTTATATATATATATATATATATATATGCTGTGAAACCCGGATTTAGCTTCCCTGGATTGTGCCCTTCCGAGCATTGAAGCGGCGCCGTGGGGATACGAGAGAGGCGTTTGCGTGGGGATTTGCGGTGTGCACTCAGGCGTGACAAAACTGAGAGAGAAACAGGAGAGAGACAAAATAGTTTCGAGTCTCGGGACTTAACGCCAAGGTCAGTCCAAAACCGGCGCTATATCCAGATTCGACTGTATATACACACAAGATATTCTAATCTATTTAAGAGGACATGCCAATAGAACAATGACGGGACGTCTATGAGAGTCACTAATTGAATTAAGTTTCTCATCTACGCGCCGCGGCTTTGACCCTATGCGCTTGAGTTTGCCTGTATTTGCTAGCAGTTGCAGACGCACCTCTTAGGCGGCTAATATTATAGCAGGCGAGGTAAATTCAAGTGCACGAAATTGTCACCGGATGGCATGCCGTAACCAAATCAATGCTCTAATGAAACGACCTGTAGTGTCAATTTCACAGCTCGCTGGAAACAAATAGAACTCCTTTTGATTGCCAATCTTTGCGGTCTCTGGTATACCAATTATTATCTCCATTCTGCTTTGATGGACCTTGTTAAATTCAGAGTCAAGCAAAGCATGGGAAAAATTTATTTTGCCTATGAAAAAACACTTTTGAAAGCTCAGATCGGAATATTTGTTTCCAAATTTCTATACCTCTTCATTCGTGCAAACTTAATATTCTTTTATTCGGTGGATAAACATCAAAGGACCCTGAACCAAATCTAGTCTTGCTCACACACATTTTTTAGATTCTGTATGTCTAAAAAAAACTTATTTATTGAAAACCCAAAAAGATCACTAATTTTTTACATGGAGGACCGTAGATGCCACGCATTTTTTACCACTATTCAATAAATCATAGAAATTACCATTTTTCATCAGCGAAAATGGTTTCACATTTTTTTAGTGGAGCTCCTTGCGTCTGTTAGGCTTTAAAAATAACGCCCTTCAAAAATGTATAATGACATTGCGTTGAAGGTGTTGGAACCAAGGCCCAAAGTATCCAATAAAGATGTACTTCAAGTATTTATGGAGGAAAATGACGTAACTAAATTTTGAGGCTAGGGCTCTGTGACATCGCCCTCAGATCCCAAAGTAATTTTAGGTGTTGATATGTTAATAAGAAAATCATCCAAGACCTAAGCAGTTAAAAATCAGCAGTTATAGTGTTTTGGCTATTAAGAATTGAAAATACAATCCCTTAAAAATATTCAAGGAAATTCTTTAAAAGGATTATATTTCTAATGATGTAGCCAAATGTCATTTTGTCGGTGAACATTTGAATATAAAAGACTGTTAGTTTATTAGCTATTCTGAAACTAGAATTTTCCTGATTTGATCTACTTTCAGGTTTAAAATATTGTTAAATCTTGAAAAGCGTTCTCACTTTTCAAAAGAAGTCTTTTTTATGACCACGCTGATGGAGGATTCTGTTTTATATGAGCGCAATTCTGAAACAAAATATTTTAGAATTAAAACTTTGGTCCTAAATTACCCTGATATAATATTTCTGAAAAAATGCCGTGAACATTCTGCAATCATTTTTTAAATGATTTGAAATTTGAATTGAGGAAAATGTACGTCGAGCACAATAAAAGAAGCAATATAATATTCCCAAATTTTAACTGAATATTGAATTTTGATACTTTGTTTTTGTTGAAACGCGTAGTGTAATAGTTTTTGGAAAATCGAATGACGGTTTCTAAACAGAAGAATCTGAACCAAAATGTTTATGATCTTTAGAAATAAAAAAATTCGTTCTCAGGGATTTTTTAACTAGCAATACTCTAAAGTTTTTGGAATATGGACTTTTCAAATGATTCAATTGAAATAATTTTTTCATCTCATGAATAATAATAATAATAATCAAATAAAATTGACCCAAGGCAGAAAAATGTATTTTAATTATAAGGTTCGTTGCCAAAAAGTTATGAAATTTAAGTGCCAGCCGGTTTCTCTATTTCCATGATTAAATATACTTTTAATATGATCCTAGGACAAGGTACTTACGTGGAAGTAGCTTTTGAAATATATCTAAAAATTTTATTTCTTTAAATGTTCTGAAATAAAAAGTTGCAAATTAAAATTAAAAAATAATGAGAAAATGATTTAAAAATGATTGATGCTCATAGGAATCATTTATATGAAGGTAAGGAATATAAAAATTATGAGAAGAGCAAATATTTTGTCTGCAATAATTTTAGTATAATCGCAAATGAAAGTAAAGATTTAGATATATATCAAAATGAACAGCTCTATGGACTTTTTATGATCACTGAATATTCGAAAACATCAATCCTTTATTCAGAACGGACATTCTTCGTTTGCAGTTTGTGAAATGAGATTTTTTGCGTGAAATATCTGGTTTTATACCGGACCTAGCAGTTTTATCTTTAACCGACAAAGATTCATTTGCCTTTGATGGGACAGGAAATAGACGCGCACGAGTGTCCCTTTCACATTTTTCACGGTTTTGTTATTCCAGCACCAAAGGTACACGATTCATAACTGAGGTGTGAATCGTGTTAAGATTTGTCCAGTGATTCTATGATGCAGTACTCATTCTGATGCATATTAAAAATGGATATAAGTAAATAAATATTGTAAATGTATATTATAAATCGATATTTATAAATAGATCTAAAATAGACATAAATGTAATTTAAAAATAATGTTATCAAGCTCCCTTGAATGTAATCCAATTTATATTTGACTAAGCGAAGACCCTAATTAATTTAAGAAAATTTATAACTGCTTTTCTTCTTGAGAAGACTTAGAAGTAATTACAACTTCAAGCTTAAGAATATAAAACTTTGATTAAATCGATATATTTATTCTACCTAATTCAAGTTTGAATTAAAAAGTTTACGCATTTATCTACGTGGTGAAATATAAAATTACAAGAATAATAGGTACTAACATCTGATAGAAATAATAAACACAATCTTTGAATTAATTGATTCATTTACTTTATCCACATTGAAGCTCCTATGTTTATAATGTTAAATTCAAATTACAGTTTTGAATTTGCAATTCTGAAATATTTTGATTTTTGACTTAATTTTCAAATGCCAAATCAAAAACGTTACACATTTTAAAGGTATAATTTCTTATGTTAGTGTTCTTAACCGGAGAAAAATAATGTATAACACTCAGTTTCTTCATTATTATTAACTCTTAATAGCATATGGCATTATATTTCAGCTTGTTCAGTTCTGAATGTATCCAATTTCAAATTACGCAATGTTATCTAACAAATTGGAATGTTTTGTATTAAAGTCCTTCAATCGTTGAAAACAATGGTATCCGCACTTGATTTACCGAACGCCTATTTATACGAATAAATAAATGTACGTACAGTTTTCAACCTGAAGGTATTCAAAGGAAAAAAGCTAAGCTCACTTTTCAGAAAAAAAGAACTCTAAATTCGGTAAAAGCAAAGTATATTTTTATGTTATTAAAAGTTTGATAGATTTATGAATGAAACCATTCTTTAATGTTAATTTCAAATAGCTTAAGTTTTTCAGGGTTACGATGGTTCGATTTTGTAGTTGGACATTTAATGCTTAATTTTAGAATAATTTAATGTTTAATATTGCGCTATATGCTTCACTTGGTGCTTTTTAAAGGGTTTGAAATTCTCCATAAACTCCGTCAAACATCTTTTCCGTCAATTTCAAAGTTTAATTTATTTCTTCATAACTTTAAAAAAGCGCGCAACCGAAAAAAAAAGATTTTTTCTCTTTTCGAGAATAAATCCAACAGCGAAATTCTATTATACTATATTTTGAAAAATCAGTAATGATGATCTTCATACGGACCACCATGTACTTTTCAGATTTTGCATATCCAGTTTTTGAGATAGCAGATGATTAGTAGTTATTTTATAATAACCTGAAACATGTTACACATAATAATTAGTCAAATTCATGTTCGTTTTTAGAGAAAATTGACAAACGTAGACATTATTAATTTTATGTATATCTTTCAGATACAATAATTCATTAAATTCTATAACCCGCTTTAGAAACGTTTTAAACTCTTAGTATTTACAAATTTTTTCTCATGGAGTCTTACTCGGAGTCCTAAATTGTTTATGCTTCAAATAGTATAAAATAAAAATCCAGGAATGTGAACGCGCGCCGAGGGCGCGTGAATTTACTGCTGGTTGTTTTATATTATGTTTATATAATATTTATATATATAATGATAAATGAATGAATAAATGAAAAATAAAATAAATAAATAATTCATATAATGTTTATGTATGTTTATAATGTTTATATTATGTTTTATTTGCTGCATTATTAGAAAACGACTGATACTTTGGCTTTGATTAAACTACCTGAACTATACCAATCCACGGTGAAAAATTCAGATTTTCTTCCGAAGCATTTCCAAGATCTGCATTCGATGCTTTGGCTTCCGATTTCTATGAGAAATTTTGACTAATTTTGATAAAAAAATTAATTTCAGTGTAAAATAATTGGAAATCGATTATAAACGAATTTAACAGCATTTTTTCTCAAAATGTTAAATTCATTTTTTATCAGTAATTTTCATGAGGAATCAATTGAGGATCTCGGAAATGTTTGGAAAGAAATGGAGACGATTGGATAGCTCCGAAAAGAACTTTACATGAGATATTTCTGCCAGGGAAAATCAAAACTTCTGAATTCAGAAATGAAATTTCGGATAGATTTGTGTACGATTTTCTTTCAGATTCTTTCCGAGATCTGTACTCGAAGCTTCAGCTTTCCATTCCTATGAGAAATTTCGTCCAATTTTGACCAAAAAAATCAAGTTAGTATAAATTTATTGCAAATTGATAATAAATTAAATTAACAGCAATTCTGCTTGAGATGATATTTTGGGATTTTATCCAAAATTTTCGGAAAGAATAAGATGCAGATCTCGGAAATGTTTAAAAGAAATCGAGACAATTGGATAGCTCCAGAAAGAACTTTTTACCAGAAATTTCTACCAGGGAAAACCAACAACTCTGAATTCTCACATGTGTTCACAGAAAATCGAAATAAAACAAGATCCAATTGAGTTGACATGATAACCATTTTCAATGCAATGTGGTGGGTAAATCTTGAAACGTGAAGTTAATTTTTGTTGCAAGTATAGATTACTCTCTGTGTTTTTATTGTAACGCAAATGTTTACCAAAGTAGCAAAAGAATGACATACTTCTTGAAAATATTTGAATAAATATGTGGGCATCCGCATAGAAAGGGTCCTTATGGCCGGTATGGAGTTACGTATAGGGGCATGCAGCCGGACAAATTTCCGATATTTTATACCCAAAACGAACCATCTATGTTGAAATCCAAGTTGCTGGGGCATTTTTAAATTTGGAACTTCAAAAAATCGTTTTTCGAGAAAAACGCATCGAAACTTAGTGAGTTCGATAAGCTCACGTGTTATAATTTTTCTTCGAACACAAAATATACCTACTTTCAGTTACTTTCTGTATATCAGTATAGGCCCTTTTCAGGTGGACGCCCACATATAGAGAGTATTACAAAGTACGAGAGCTGCATATTGAGTAACTGCATGCACACAGCCAAGGTAGTAAAAGTTTATCCAATCACGTTACACAGCTTCAGAAAATTAACGATGTTGCAGAGTCATATCATGTTACAGCCTACCATCGATTACTCGTTTAGGAATTATAGATAAGGGACTTCACATTAGGGTGATCTAAAAAAGACTGATGTTTTCATTTAGATCAATCACACACTCTAATCTTGTTCCATTTGTCAAAAAAAACAATTACGTAATTTTGTTTTATTAAAAAGAAGGATAAACCATAGTATGGAAGCCTTAAGCGGTTTGAAAAGAAAATCTTCTAATTAAAATTACACAGAAAAAAACTTTAATTCGAAACATAAAAACGCTGTCAAAACTTGCCGAAACAAAATCGAACTGATGTTTGTAAGAAGTTTGTAAGAAAATGTCCCGAAACAAAATTGAAACCGTATTTTTCAGTGTAATTCCCATTTAGTAACTGTTGGACCAAAAATGTAAAACAAAATTCCAAGTATGTCGTGGGAGAGAAATTTACCTCAATTAGACCCCAAATAATACATTTGTAGGGAATGAAATATCATATTTAGCATGCTAAAACTTGTATACGTCATCCTGTGGATCTTTGAGTACATAAATGAGTTAAAGCGGTATGGGAAAATTGAAACACCTTATATTTGCAATAAAACAAAATATCGTTTCTGGGCTATATAAGGCCCCAGGGTCGAGGCTTGAAATTTCTTTGAAATAAAATAAATAAATTATTGTTTCTTCAAATAGACAAAGATAAGAGATTTGTGTTGAAAAGAAAAACGTTGTCCACATGCTTGATTAATGATTACATATTGCCAAACTTTGGTGTTATGAAATTTAATTTTATTACGTATGCACTTAATTAGGATTGATTGAATATTGCTTATTTATGAACTGACTGTGGCTTCTAAACACAAACAATTAAAAAAGAACGTCTGAACAAGACAAATATTTTCCTTTAGGAACAAAAATGTTGTCGCAAGGAACTCCAACTGAAAAACATCGCTTCTTGTTTCTCGCCTCAACACAGATTTCCGAATAAAAAATGATCTAAGAAGTGTATTTTTTCATTTGAAAATTCAAGAGAAACATAAAGATTTTTTCTATAGGTCCCCCATCTTGAATACAAACACTATTAAGGAGAGCAATAGTGAAAAGCTTGGATATATTGTAGTAGAAAGCAGCAACTGTAAAAGGAGAAATGTTTACGAAAGGAATAAGTAGATGGAGTAAAGAGATAGATGTAGTATCTTTGGAGAATACAAAATTTCTAATGGAATGGGCATATATATGGTTCTGTAAGAGTAATAGCATACTGTAAATGTAAAATTACCCAAGTCGTATTACATACGGAAAAGGTAGAATGTAAAATCGTATATTCGAAATTTTGACACCAGCTATTTTACCAAATCATCGAAAATAACTAAAACAATCATGAAATAACTTTGAAAATGTTAGTCCAGAAATGATAAATCTTATTTCTTTTAAACTTGAAACCTTGTTTCAAATAATACACCGAGAAAAAAGATTACTTGAATCAATGAAGTGTAGTGCTAAATTTGTCGAATAGAATATTTTTTTTATCGAATAAATTTTGTATTGTATCAAGAAATAATGTTTTTGCAATGAGAAAATCCTTCCTGTTTAAGAAAATTTCTTTTTATCAAACAAATAATCGATTGGATATATTCAGTACTACATTTTTTTGATTCAAGTAATTTTTTTCGAATTGCAGGTTCATTACTTCGCCTGTAATATACCACTTGTAGCAATTTTCGGTTGATAAATAAGTTAAAAAAGTTATTACTTTGACTTCAGAAACTGATTTGGAAAAGAAATTCCCTATTTTTTCAAATCGGTCAACATTAACCCGTGTGCCCGGGCTTTTAAACTTAACTTGGGGTTTTCAATGGCAAGTTTCGTTTTTGTAAGCATGAAAAAAAGAATGACTTGTTATACAAATTTTGTAAATTAAGTTCAGTTACCTTTTAAGAAATTATTTTTATTCGATGAATGACAACTTTCCAAGTATTTTGTAACTAATCTGGAATTGTTAAACTTTTTGCTTGTCACCTACAAATCGTGAAAAGTTACTATTTTTGAAATAAATGATACATTTGATGAGTTTCAAGAATAATATTTCTTGTATAACGTATTTTGTAATTATTTGAATAATTTTCATATGTTTGAACAATTTTTTGCCTGTAAATCGTAAAAAGTTAGTATTTTCCGGAAATAATAACACAATTAACCAATGTTAGAAGTAATATGTGGGCGTCCGCATGAATGGCCGATATAGAGTAGCGTATACGGGGCATATAGCCCGATAAATTCCCGGCATTTTAGGCCCAAAATAAACACTCTTAGTTAAAAAATGAGTCACCGGGTCATTTTTGAAGTTGCGAATTCGAAAAACTGTTTTTCGAGAAAAACGCAATTAAACTTGGCGAGTGCCGTAGACACACATGTCATATTTTTTCGTCGAACATGAAATATACCTACTTCCTAAGTTTCAAGAATAAGTTTTTTATCATATACCTACTTTCGTTCACCATCCGGATATGCACATAGTCACAATTAATTCACTATAGGCCCCAGTATCATCCCCCACTCAAAACCAAAAATAATAATTTTGACCAATTTAGAATAACGCGAATATCTCCTAAACTAGAACCGGTCATAATGGCCTTTTCTTGCGGACGCCCACATATACTCTTTTTAGCAATACGTTTAAAATTTTCAAAGAAGCTTAATTTGTTTGAACAATTTTTTCTCCTGGTTATCTTGAAAAGTGACTCCTGTGTGGAATTAATAACGCAGTTAATGAATGCTGAGTGTGATATTTGTTTTGAAAGACAATTTACAATTACTTAAACAATTTCAATTTTCTTAAACGATGTATTTTCTGCATCAATCTTATCAAGTTACTATATTTGGGAATTATCAATGCAGTTAATGAATTTTAAGTGCCAGAAATATTGTGGAAGACATTTTGAGATTATTTAAATAGTCAATAACACAGTCACACACAAAAAAAATCTTTTTTCGGGTCTGGAGGTCAAACCATTTTGACTTTATGTTTTTTGGGTCACTGAATCCAAATCCGACGTCCAAAAAACGCCAGCACGTCAGGGTTCTAACATAACCTCATAAAACCTCATATTTTTTGTTTTAAAGTTCGGGGGTCAGACTATGTTTATTATATGTCTTTTTTCAAGTCCAGGGTCAGACCATGTTTATTATATGTTTTTGTGGTCGCTGAATCCGAATCCGAGGTCCAAAAAAACCCCAGCACGTCAGGGTTTTGACGCCCGGACTTAATAAAAATGTTATGAGTTTTCATGAGGTTATGTCAGAGCTCTCATGTGCTGGGGGGTTTTTGGATCTCGGATTCAGATTCAGCGACCCCGAAAACATATAATAAATATGGTCTGACCCCAGGTCTGACCTCCAGCCCCACAAAAAGATTTTTTTTTGTCTGGCTGTGTAATCATTGAGTTGCGCCTTTTCATAGGAAAGGCGAATGAAATGATTTTTTTTAAATCTCTCACTCTTTGTCGCTTATTATTCAGTATTTTCTTATTTCAGAACTTATGTTCTATCTGTTTAGATAATTGCAAACTCTCTTTCACAAAAAATGTGACTCTTAACATTTATCATCTGCGCTATTAATTCCAGAAAAAAATAAATATTGACGATTTACAGGATGTTTAAACAATTAGGAAATATGAAGACTTTTACTATATGCCCCCTATCATGAATACAAACACTATTAAGGAGACTAATAGTGAACAAAATTGTACGATTTACTGTCAAACATATTGTTTAGGCAAATAATAATTGTTTAAACAATTGAAAATTTGTTTTAAAACACGTGGAATCTTATCACTCATCGAACAAAAATAATTAGCAATGAAAAAATATTTTTTAAATACTATCTTTAGCATGATTTTTACATAAAACTGCTATTTTGCATTTCTCTGGAGCATGTTTCAGGCACCATACAAGAGGGTTGTGATGGTCAAAACTGGAAGTTATTGGATACTTTTTTCCATTCTATTCGCTGTCAAATTTTGGAAAAATGTCCGCATTCCATCAAGAGCTCATAGTTTCTATTATTGCAATTTTCTAAACAAGAAGAAAAATTTTTTTTATTAATTAAGTGTTTATAGTCGCATCGACTGCCAGGGTCATTAGCGACTGTACTATAAGGTGAATTATAAACTGTAGGGTATCTGTGGGGTAGTATACCAAGGGACAGAAGCAAGGCTTTCTGAAAACACATCCAGCCTCACTTCCTGCTTCGGGAATCGAACCCGCGCCATCGTGGCTGCCAAGGCTGCAGTGTTGGAACATGAGACAATCACGATACCGTCTGAGCCACGATGACTCCCTAAGAAGAAAATTGTTTCAGGGTTTTTTTAACAGTGCAAAATTACAAAAAAAAAATTGTAATACTAGGAGCTCAAAGTTTGTGCTAGAATTCGTACGCTTTTACAAAATTGCACAAGAAGTAACAAATTTTTACAAAATAATACAATATTGCATTATTATACGTACAATAATTGATTGCATTTTACTATGAAAATAAATTCACACCAGGGTATGCTCATAATTATTTAACGCACCATATGTGAAATGCATATGCCAATCAAATTCTGAATGAGAGATCTCCACTTTCTATACAAACTTTAGAAAGTTTGAAACTTCTCTGATGTAAGTAATTGAAAGAGCAAGTGGCGCATGGCGTTTATTTGTTTTTGCCATGAAAGAGTTCTGTGTGATACACCTCAAGTCAGGAGAAGTGGCCGTAAAATTTCTCGAAGCTCACAAAGCTTCATCGTCGACACATTGAAGGAAAGATATAAAAGTAGGGTGAGAAACATAGAATGGCACTTATTATCAGTGTCAGGCCATTGCTCGGATCAAAGTAAAAACTGTGAAAAGAATTTAATATAAGAAACTTCAATCGTTAAGCTTTTTTTTAAATTGTCCCATAAACTTCTCTTATACTTTTCAATAGTTTTCGCAAATGTATTTGTAGACATATCATTTTTCGCAAGAAACGACCGTTGAAGAACTATTTCATGCTATTTTGAACACTTTTTCCACCCCTCCTCTTCTTCGTCACAGATCATCATACAAAGTTTGAACCTCCTAGGTGACGTCATAAATACGGACATCCCTCCCTCACCTTTTTAGGCAAAATAAAACGCAAAACATAAAAACATAACATTCTACCAAAAAGGGCGAATTTTCAACGAAAGAGATGAGTTATCAGGATAAAGAGTCAAAGCTTTTAGACGATAGATGACCTTTGTACCAAAAAAAGATAATTGTCTAACCGAAGACAGATGATTTCTCAACCAAACACTTGAATTATTAACAAACAAACAAATTAATTTTAGACCCAACAGTTGCATTGACAACCAAATAGTTGAAATTTTAAACAAAAGAGACGAAGTTTTAACCAAATAGTTGAATTTTTAACCTACAAAGACGAAATTTCAATTAAATGATCCATTTTTCAAACAAAAAAGAATTAATTCCTATCTTCAAGCCGAAAAGTTAAACAAAATGAATTTTCAATAAAAACAAAAATTAGTTATCAACGAAAAAGTTGCAATTACAATCAAATAGTTCAACTTTCAAGCAACGCGGTCGAATTTTCAACAAAAAAGTTGAATTTTCAACCTGCAAAGATGAATTTTCTAAAATAGCTCGAATTTTCAAACGAAAAAGATTAAACTTCAACCAAAAAAAGTTGCCTTCTCAACCAGCTGGTTGAATTTCCATGCCGAAAAGTCGAACTTTCCAGAAAATAGTTGAATTTGCAATATAAAGGATAAATTTCCTGTGTGATCCAAAAAGGCTAATGTTGAACAAAATAGTTAAATCCTCAGTCAAAATAGATTAAATTTTAACTAAAAAGTTGCATTTTAATCCAAATAAGATGAAATTTCGACCAAAAGTGATGAACTTTCAAACGAACATGCCAAATTTTCAACAAAAATTTGTAACAAGGTTAGGTTTTAACCCGAAAATATTGATTTTCAACTGAAGACTTAATTTCAAACCAAATACTTCAATTTTTTAACTAAAAACGATTACGTTTCAACCAAAAATGGTATCGTTCAATTTTCAGTTAAAAAACTTAATTGAAAGAAAAACGAATATTCGACAAAATCGTTAAATTTTTAACGAAATAGATTGATCTTCAACTAATTGAATGAATTTTTAACGAAATAGGTCGAATTTCAATAAAGCAGTTAAATTTTTTTTGAAGAAGATGCAGTTTTTACCACAAAAGACGAACTTACAATAAAATACATAAAACTTCATCGGAATTGTTTAAATTGTAATTAAAAAATATGAAATTTTAACCAATGATGAAATATTCAAATTTGCAGTATTAAAAGTTTATTTTTGAAAAAAAAAAAATTATTATCAACAAAACAGAAAAATCTATATATAAAATGAATGTTCAACAAAATAGTTCAAGTTTCAATCAAATAGCTGAATTTTCAACTGAAATCTATTAATTTTCAACCAAAAATATAATAGCAGACTTTTCAATTTACTAGAATTAACTTCCAACGACCAATAGTTCAATTTTCTTAGTGGATTCCATTAATTTAGTTTGAATTTAAAAAAGGGGTGAAGAGGAGCATGTGAGAAAGTCTGCATTTAGATGCTTTACGCGTCAAATAAAATCAGTCATTTTTATTTTCCAGAAATTTCAAAAAATTGTTATTTACATTTATATTTTTCATGTGTGATGTCACATTACTTCCTCCCACCTACGTCAAAAATCGTCACAAAACCTGTCACATGCTCCCTCTTGGCAGTGTGACGTAGTTTTTGAACCACTCGTTAATACATAGTTATTTGTGATACACGTGCGCAAAATAGGTGATTGTGTGCAATCACCTTTGCGCCGGTATGCATAGAGTAAAGTTAAGATTCCCCTCCCCCCACCGTCTGCTGCCCCGAAACGAAAAAATTAGTCAAAGTAGACGCCGAGCTCTTACAAGGAAGGGTTTTTTAGCCTATTGGGACGTTAATTTTTTTAAATTTTGTAAACAAATTTGTTTGAAAAAAATTATTGAAAAAAAATGTTTCAAAAAACTTGAGGTAAAAAAAAATGATTGAATAAAATGTTTTTTAAAAAAATTGGTGAAAAAAAAGGTTTAAAAACAAAATTTTGTGAAAAGAAATGTTTTGAAAAACAAATTTTTGAAACAAAAATTTGTTGAGCAAAAATTATGTAAAAAAAATTGTATGAAAAAAATGTTGGCGCTGATGCCCTTTTTATTTGCCAAATATTGGCGCTTATGCCCATTTGGACGATGGACGGAAAAGGCTACTAAATCCTAAAAACAAAATATTAATCATTAAAATATTTGTTCGAGTTAAATCTAAATTTATTTCAAGAAGATACCAACGTTCAGTGTTTAAAGTTGATTATTCCAGTGTCTGAAGTACCTCATTTCGAAAGTGCGCATGCGCAGCTTTTTCACCAGTGCCTAAAGTAGGCCATCTTTAAGCTGCGCATGTGCGAAAATTGTTTCGCACACAGTCTGCTCAAATAAGATCCTTCAGGCAACATTTAGAAGCATGAAAACGTCAACTTTTGAGGTGGATATTGCAAAAAAGTGTTTTATTATGCAAATGAAGAAGCCTTATTTTATAAATAAATAATTAATATTGGTTTTATTGGAAGTCTTTAAAGGGCATATAAAAGAGCCTGCCAATAAATAATAGCTGATAAACCTAAAACCAATATTTTAAATCAGAAGCTGTAAATCATATTTTTTTACGAGCTTCTACTGCAGCATTTCGCTCTGGGACAAACTTTTCGTATTCATTGTTCTTGCAGCGATTTGCGTTTTCTCTCGCTCGTAATCAAAATTCGCTTTACAGAGTTTGAAAGAGCTATTCGCATAAACGAATGTGAAGCAAATAGGCGCGATCGACTTTCAAAGAGGTTTTTTTTCATGAAAATCTTTTGGTTGTAAGATCTTCTTACGAATCCACGAAACCACATGTGTAGAAGATATATATATATATATATATGTATATATATTTTTCCTTTCCACCAAACTGAGAACATGCTCTTGTTTCCTCTCAAGAAACTGAAAAATTCACATGAGCTAGTAGAGTAGTCACAACCCTGTAAAATAAATATTTATGAACTTTTGAGAAAAAAAATTAGTTTTAATTTTTCCCCTAAAAATACTTCTTCATTGAGTAGGTATTGCTGAAAAGATTTCTCAAATAATATATCAGCCATATAAAAGTCCTTTTAGTCAAAAATAAGTAGTAATAATTATAAACAAAATTTGTTTGTTTGTTTTTCAGGTGAGTTCAGTGCGTATGAGGCCTCTCTCAAATTTTCGTGAGTGCACAGCTTTTATTTTTAAAATTGAAACATTTATATTTACCTGTACACAGATTACTAACAATCATTGAAAATTGAAATCGTATAAAAGCCGATGTAGCTATTTTAATATTTATTTTAATTTATTATCATTAATTATATTTTATTGTAGTTGAAAAACGATTTCTATCATTATGAATGCTAATTAAAAAACAATAAAACTAGAGTATACAATTTTCTCAAAGCTTTTCTAATTCACTTAATTTCAAACATTTAACAACAATTTCGAAGACTGAAATTCTTTACTGAAGTTTTTATATATTTTGGCTTCCTGGTTAATAAATTTGGGCTTAGTAGTAGTTTGACAAATTGTAAACAATATTTTATTTTTATGTCAATTTTTCTACAGAATTATGGGAAAAAGTCAACATGCTTATTTAATTATACCGACATGGAAGTCTTTGTAACGTTATTACAGTCTTTTATTGCAATTCCTGAACTTTAACGTTGTAAAATAATTTTGTATGCATGGATTTCTATAGGGTGATTTGTTAAACATACTACGTAACAGTATCAATTTACCACCGCCCAAAAAAAGTGTTACGTAATTTATGGATTTGCTCTAACAACAGTATTTTCTTTTTTTAAACCGTCTATTCTTTGAAGTTTGTTGATAATTAATCAGAACACGTATTGTTGTCAGTAGACACCCAGTTCCGATAGGTTGAATGACCAGTAATAAATCGTTCTTTAGGGCAATGAGCGTAAATCGTGCAGTAGATACGGATAGTTTAGGGAAGCCAACCAAATGCAAGCTGCGTTGTTGACTCAATGTATCTAACAAAGGGGAAATTGTGTTCTGAGGATCCTAGTGCCATATTCATAACCACTTGCATTTGACGACAATAATTTCATCCTTTGACTATACACGCGACCGATTAATAGATTTCGCTACAAATTATTGCAGTTTATATAAAGTGCGACATAAGACCTAGGAGTCCTAATACATGATCTCAGGTAATAAACTTACAATGGGAAATCATTTTTAAAAAAAACCTAACAGCTTGTGTAATTTCATCATAAGTGGAATAATTAATGTAAATCCTCTAATCCACATTTATATCGTGAATATGGATCATTTCAAATTAATTTCGGAATTCCTGATTTCATCGGATTATTTTATCAGATTTATTTTAATTTTTTTTTTAAGTAAGCGCCGTCCTAAACTATGATATTATTGAAAAAATTCAGCTTTAGAGTGATTTTTATTAAGAACTATCTCATTTAAAAATATCATGCGTAAATTAAGTGCTTTGTTATCACGGTCTGAATTAAAGACTTTGATTAGTTTTTCTAGACATGTAATAGTTATATTAGAATTTTTTTAACCTAATTAATTAGAAAAATAGTCATGACTTGCGAGAATTATTTTTAATAATTTGAATTTTTAAAATAATGTTCTACAGATATATGTATCCATCTCACCGAAATTCACATCAATGAAAGCCCAATGCAGTTTTTTATGTGTGTTTTGAGAATAAAAGGCTAGATTACCTATTTTTACAAAAAAAAGTACGTAAACGTCTTTTGCTACTTGTAAAATTGAACTTAGCCCCCTATGTTTATTCTGCATTCATATATACTTTTAAAATTTTGAACAATTTTTTTATCATTCATTTTTATAATCATTCAGTATTTAATACCTAAACACATAAAACATGGACGCTTTAATAAAATTGTAGCAAAAGATGTGTATAGTTTTTACACAAATTGTGAACTGAAGCACTTTATGTATTTATTTGGTTTTGCATTATTATATTAAATGTGTATAACCCACAGATTTTTCAAATATATTTATGAAGAACATTATATAAAGATTTTTGAAAATGAACCATTGAAAATAATTTATTTATAAATTTAAAATATCACAAGTCATTTATGTCTGCGCCAAACCAAAAATCGGTATTCAGAAAGCTACCAATTGATTACTTGTTATAATTTTCCTTATTACACATTAACGCAATGTTCACCGGTATCGAATTTAAAGTTTGATTTAAAATGACCCATATAAAAAAATATTTTAAATAAAATTCAATTGGATCTTTCATCTGCAATAGCAAAGACAATCATACTGTGACTATCACCTCTGCATCAGGTGTACAAGGAGATTAGTTTATGCATAATTTAGGCATTGATAAAAAAGTCATTTGCCAAGCATAAGCTAAACAATCTATCTCCGTTAGCATTTGCTTTCCGATCTCCAAAATTACCTACCACCCTTTCCGTCTCTCGCGTTGGACTCCAACCCATCCATTCATGTCTCCTAGTAGAATAATTTTTTCCTCATGATCGCAAGTACCTATAGTACAATTTTAGGTGTCCCAGAAGGCTTATTTCACCTCATTCCTTTCACCAACAACTGGTGTGTAACACGCTATGGTGAATAGTCCTCTAATTCCAATTCAATTCTATGCCCCCTGACATGCAGTTTTGCTCTCGCATTCATTATCAGACCGACTCCTTGGCAAGCATATGATTTGCTATCTACTCCTGACCATAGTTTGAGTCCGTGCTTCAACTTCTTATTTTCTATTATTCTACTATATGAAATAGCGAAATTGTAATATGAGCGTTGCAAATAAAAAAAAAATCAGCAATCAAAATCGGGGGTATCTAAAAAAAATTAAGTCTGAGTCTCAACTTGCATTTTCGTTTTTTGTGATAATTTTGAGTAAAAAATTACCCACGCGGAAGAAGAAGTAAATTGGATAATACCTATAGGTCACTCCTCGCAATTTTTCCGTAGTCACAGAAAATCCATTTTTCTTTTGAATAATTATATGTAATATAAAAGATGCGATTCAATGAAATGCTATTTTTTGTTAAACAGTATTTTCTTTAATTATGCATACCTAAGGAGATATGCAAAGCACATTTGTTTAAGGAAGCGTTATTATCTAGTCCACTCACTAAGAGGTCTCAAATTTCCATAAAAATTATTTTTGTGTTCTTGAAAAAACAATTGATATAAACCAATTTTTTCTAACTTGTAATTATACCTGCCCATATTAAACGCTTTTTAAAATATGAAAATAATTGAAATGTGTATTAAAGACATCTTATTACGTTGAATAGATGATTAATTCTCATTTAAAACCATTTTCTTCGCATGTATCGTTGAATATTCATGATGAAATTCGAAATTATGGCATAAGGCACTCACTTTAGTGAGCCGTAGCTTTTAAATTATGTGTGATTTTGCGTTATGATCTGCCTTTTTTGAGAAAAATTTATTTCTGTGGAAGCAGACAAATTCGCGATCTTTGAATACGATCTCATTTATTTCTCCTTTCACGTATTTCATTTTCAACATAAAGGGAACAAAAAAATCGAAAATGCAACTTCAGATTTAGCCTTCTTTTTATTAAGTTTTGTAATCAATATAATATGTTTTAAAATTTTTTGATTTAAGGATATGTAATAATTATAATTTCTCCCAGCAAAAAGTTTTAAAAAAAGTGTTACTCAATAATTTTTTTTTCAAGTTTCTCGTATTTACCCTTTGTTGCATCCCAGGTGAAAAACTGTAAAAACGAAGCATTATTTCAGGGCTAATTTCAGGTATTAGAATAAGACTCAGGAACAACAGTTCCGAGTGGCACTAAAATGATACCACTAGTGGGAATCCAGATTCGTTTGTTTTAAATTGAAAATAACATCATGAAGTTATCCTATTTAAAAACAGGACACGCAAGATATGATACGATAAAAAAAAGAGATATCTTGTTTTTACAGTGAAAAATTACACATTTTCGGAAATGTTATATATAATTTTCATCTGTTTCATACATGTTTTGTATAAAACGGATGCAAATATGTAATAATTTTATCTACTATAATTATATGAGCTACAAGGAAAAAATAAGTTGTCAAAACTTTACTTGACTAGTCACCCATTCTAGGATAGGCCACTTGTTTTTTAGGATCTCATTATATGTTTATTAAAGAACCGCAGACTTTATCGAAAAAGTGAAAAAGTCATAGAGTTATTGGAACACAATCTAGGAACATCAGTTCTCGAATTTGTATTCCGCAGATTTTGACAAAGTTCTAGACAAGCATTCAATTTCTCATAAAAAGTCCTCCAGATTCCAAAAGATTTTAAATACAATAACTCGCTAACACAGAAACGAATAACTGATTTATGAGTTGTCGAAGAATTCGTTGACTGTCGTCTACGTTATCTACATATGCGCAATGCCAGCCACATTGGAGGCTTGTGTTAACACGTAGTGACGTTCATGTGTGAAGTGGTGTATACCCCACATACATGTAGGTCTGAATAAAGTCGCAGTAACCCGCAATTGAAACCTGAGTAGTTATATAATTGAAACGTTTGAAATTGAATTATGTACAATATCGAAAGCTTGAATATGAAAAGAATTATCACTTTAAAATTAAATAACTTTGGATCGATGGCGGCTAGAAAGCTTCGAAATAAAAACTCTTCCATTTTAATGCTTTTAATGCTTGCAAACTTTCAAAATAAAAGCATTTGGAATTAAATATCATACGAAATATATACCAAACTCAAACTTAATAAAAAACAGACAGGAAAAAGTAAATCTCTCTTACTCATTACAAGTATAAATTCTTGAAGTTGAATAATTGAAAATCAAGAGTTTAAAAATTTAAGAACTTCAATTCCACAACATTCATAGTTAAACATTTAGAAGAAGTTTAAAAGCAAGACGTTCTACATGGAATAACTTATGTGTAAATCTTTGTTAATTAAACAATTTTAAACAATTTTAATTGGAAGCATGCATAATTAAACAGTAGCAAATTCAAACCTCGAAATTTGAATTTGCAAAGAAAAGGCGTGAATTGCTCGGTTGGAAAGTAGTGATGTGCGAATGGGTATATAGGTATAGGGTAGATATGTATATAGGTTTAAGGTATAGATATTTTAGATTGATCTAGAATTCCCGTGTCACTTATTTAAATGACACGTTCATTCAGCAACACTGCTACGACCCAGGCTGTTGATCAATCTCTCTAGCGATCACCCCACGTGGAGAGCCTCACGAAATTGTTATGTGTGGCTCTTCACTTAGGCCCACTAGTACCCAAGGTCTTTGTTTCAGGCTCCATTCACTCTACTTACATTCTTCTTATAAACTATTGTCGCGAAACTTTTCTGTCCTGGCATACTAATCTAGATTTCTGCACATCCATGCATTTTTTCATGCAAGCTCTCGTGTTTCTATGGCTTTTTATGTCTCTTCGAATGAATGTCTCATTCACAGATTCTAACCATTCTTTCGGCGGTCTACCTCTGGGCATTCTGCCATTTACTTTACCTTTATATGTTAACACGTAGTGACGTTCATATGTGAAGTGGTGTATGTAAGTCTGAATAAAGTCGCAGTAACCGGCAATGGACAGATTTACGCGGAGTTAAATAATAATAACATTCAATAATATAACATTAATAATAACGTTCAAAAAGCAACTAACAGCGTCGATCCTTTTCTGTGAAATTTCCCTCAATCAGACGCGATTATAAACAATAAATTTAGAGTGCATATCTTCGTGAATTTGATAACAATTAGTAGAACTTTTTTTCTATATTTGGTACAAAATTGACATTTATAAAATGAAAATTGACGTAGTTATTTTATTTCTTATAAGAAGAAAACTTTACATCTTCTGTAAGAAATTTTTATGCAATTTGATGATTAAAAATTGTTTTGCCGCTAAGTGTAATTGATAGCACAACATCTGTAGAGGACAATAACCCACTTTTTGTTGAGATACCATTGGCTAAATCTGTAGAAATTCCGTTGAAAAATAGTCAATTTTTTAATAATAAATGAATTTTTATGAAAACGAATTATTATTTCGGGTTGAAGTTTTGCACATTTTTTAAGGGTGGTAAGGGACATATTTTCTGCAAGTTTGAAACTTGTCCATTAATTATTGCAATAATAATTGCATATTCAAAAAAGGCACTTTCTGACAGATTTTATTTTTTTCCAAGTAAATAAATGAACAAATCTTAATGTACGACATGTCATTTTGTAGATACTTGTAAGACCTACATTTTTTAACTAAATTTTTTTTTCTAACAAACATATAGGTTAGTTGCAATAAACAAAATACCTGTTTTTGCTATCTTTGACGATTGTTTACACACATAGTGCTTACGAAACGTTGGTCGCAAAAATATGGGCTTTTATTCTCCATGCTAGCACTACAAGAATCCGAAGTCAAATTTCAGGTAGCATTTATTTCCTCAAATTTCATAGGGCGCCTGGACTTTAAAGTTAGCAAAGTCAATTTCACGTGGGACAATCTATGTAACGCAACCCAGGTGAAAATACACGACTGGCCCAGTACCATACCAGTACAGAGTTTCAGATTCCTAGTAATTTGTACTGGGTCAGTACTGGCTTGTAATGCTCCGTAGTAATGGCGTGCGGTAGAGCCGCGGTACTGCACACCATTACTGGTTCTGTACTGACAAACTGCTGGCGTACCAAAATGCCGAAGGTAATGCCGTCCAAATATTATTTATAATGTCAAAAATGTACATTTCATTTCAACTTTATGGTCAATTTTGAAACCTAATATTGCTATACTCTAACGATATGACAAAAAAGGTATTTTTCATATCTATTACTAATCTGCTGAAGGCTGCTGCCCTTCTCAGTATACAACACAAAAGAACCATGAATCTTTTGGTTCTAGTTAATAATTAATTTGGATATGATTTCGACTCGCAAAATACATTTCTCGCATCAAATTGGTAGTTGGGTGTACACTTTACACAATGAATAATAAAAACAATAGAGTAGCCTCGGAATGGATTGAAACTTTAGTTGACGGAAGGCATGCATCTGGTAAAGGTAACGGTAAAGTTTCAGGCGCTGAATGGAAACCGAGTGGTTGGAATGCTAAAGTGATAAATGATGTTAAGGAATGGGAATTACGAGAAACTATGTTCGTAAGAAAGCTATATATTTTATGTGTACCTGAAACAAAGAAAAAGGGATACGATATTAGAGAGATAATAAATAGGGAGTTAAAGAACGGACTTGAAATATGGGCAGGAGTAGATAGTGAATCACATGGTAGTCAAAGTGTCGGTCTGATTATATTATGAATGAGAGAGCAAACCAGCATGTCAAGAAGCGTGGATTTCTATCCTCTAGATTGTTTTATTTATCATAGCAAGATTATTCATCATAGCGTGCGATGGGCCAGTTGATGGTGAAAGGAGTGAAGTTAAAGACGCCTTCTGGGATACTTTGAATGATACTATAGGTACTTGCGATCATGGCGAGACAATTATTCTACTATGAGATATAAAAGGATAGGTTGTTTTCCAACGTCAGGGTACGGAAAGGGTGCTAGGTAATTTTGAGGATCAAAATACAAATGGTAATGGAGACACATTGGTTAGCTTATACTTAGAAAACGGCTTGTTTCTTACAAATACTTGATTCAGGCATAAAATGATTCACATGGACACCTTGTGCAGAGGAGATAGCCACAGTATAATTGACTTTGTTATTGCGGATGAAAGACTAAGAGAGCTAGTAAAATATAGAAGGGTTAGGAGGGTTTCAGAATATAAAAATGATCATTACCTTCAAGTCTCAAGAATAAATTTAGGTCAAGGATGGAGAGGATTTAAATGAAAAATAAAGAAATTTAATGTTGTTACAAGAAATGCTATAATAATATAATAATAATAATAACTATTTATTAATACAACATATACATTTATGCTTAAATATAAACTATTATTCATATTTATTTCTAACTATTAGATGAAAAACTAATCTTCAGTCTCACATTCAGTCCCTACTTCCAATATCGTCAGTTTGTATTTCTAGATTTTTACATTTTATAGAGCAAGAGCACAGTTCCCAACATTTAAAACCTTGTGAGAAGCAAGAACAAATTTCTTCATCGCTGCAGGGCGACTTTCCACTGCAGGAACAAATGAATTTCTAGAACATTTCCATGGCTGTATCTCCTTCAAAATAATTAAAGCCCAGTGCGTAAGTATGTAATATCCAGCCATATCGTGTTGGATCAAAAGATATTACGTTTGCAGATCTTGCTCGAGTCCATTCATTAACTTGCCATTTGACACGCATAAAATGGTGTAACAATGCTGGCTCTGCTGGAGGTAATTTGTCTACTGGTATATTCTTAATAATTGCTATTTTATATCTTAAATGATTTATTGATGTTGCATTTTCTCCTTCAAAAGCTTCATTTCTTTTAGGTTTACTCGGAATATAAATCGCGCTTAACCATTTCGTCACTGAATCTAAAGCTTTTTGTACAGGTAAATCCACTATGTTCGCTAAATCATCGAAGTCTGGATCAGACAGTTTGGAAAATCCAGCATACGTTTTCTTTTATCCTATATTATGAAATGAGCTTATCGCATCACAGCCACTTACGGCGTGAAAAGTGATAAGAGCTAAACTTTTCTGTGGACCTAATTCTTCATACAGTTGATGAATAGGAATAAATCGACGGTGATCAATTTTACTGTCCGTTTTGCTTGTATAGAACCATATAAACGGTTTAGAATCCAAATACTTATAGTGTGAAATCAAAAGTATGAAAACGTCCGTGTCTGGTGATTCAACTATGATTTGTAAATGATCAGTCTGTCTTAACTGGAGTGGATTTACATGGAAAATTATCCTTGTATCCGCTTCCATATGATGACAGGCGAAGTTGAAGTCAGCGTATTGATAATTTTTAGAAATAACATACGTATTTTCTCGAGGGTCCCTTCCACCAGCCACGTAAACTTTTTCATTTTAATTTGTCATTATCTTGGAACTTCGTAGATGTTCCTCTAAATACTTGCAAATGAAATTTGTCAGATTAGATTTATTTTCATCACTTGCCAATCTTTTTTTAAAGTCTCGAACATGTCTGCTGCCCATTATTTCTACTGCTTGGCTACCATTACCATACCTAGTAAATCTCTCTTGTTGTTTTGGATTGATACCACAATCATCATAACAATCGAAAATTAAATGAATTTCATCTGCATCATACAATTTTTCAATAAATTTCTCCATTATTTGATGACCTACGTCATTGGAAGTGACAAGATTATTAGAGTTTAATTTATGAAGCTCGACCATGCCATCTATAACTATACAATTATATTTTTGTAGTGATGGCTTATCAGATTTCATATCGTCAAGAATATTTTCCTCTAGTAAATGAATAAGATCAGACTTAGATTTTGTTCTACTCGCACCATCAAATTTAAAAAGTACACATGGAATATCCGTTAATGGTACACTCATTATCATTTTCAGATTAACATTTGGCCTGTTATCACTTACCATCAAAGCTCTTTGAAACACAGTTTCTGGTTTAATTAATTTACGAATTTCTTTACCATTGGTTTTGCCGAGCGTTGGTGCAGTACTGTTTCAGTACTGGCCCGCAGTACTAAGTTCAAATGCTGGAATTTTGTTCATGTAAACGTTCAGAACTTCAGTACAGGTGCCTTTTAGGTATTTATATTTATATTATATATATACATATATTTATATTTTAGGTAATTTTAGGTACAGGCATAATACCATTTCCAGTACCGCCCCAGTACCGACAGACAACTCCCACCCGAGGGACATTTTGTACTAATGCCAGTACCGCGCCAGTACCGATATCCGACCGGCAGTACTGGCGCGGTACGAAGCCAGTTGTAAATTTTACCTTGGGAGACAGAATCATTACTATTTTCGAGTGTATGAATATAATAATCCTCACCCAAATCGCAATAAAAGTTGCTTTTACAATCGTCAGATTTTGTAGCTTGTTCCGGTAAACTTTCAGTTTCTATATTCAAAACTTCTTTATTTTTTCTTACGTATATGTAATTACAGTAACACGTGGGTTTATGATAACCAGCTCCTACTGATGATAAGTCAAACTCACCACAAAGCGCCAAACGATTTTGTGCCTCTACGTCGTTTTTTCTTATTGCAACTTGTAAAATTTAGTTTATACATCTTTGCCAGGTGATACGCGTTGAAGAACTAAGTTCCCCTTCTTTTTTGAAAAGCCACAGAGAAAAAAAAAGAAACTGCCAATCAAACTCATTTACCCGTGAGGAAAAATGTCGTGGCAGTCTCGAATCATGCTAAAGCCAGTACCGTTTTTCTCAAGCCTGTCTATTCAAGCAATACAAGCCTGGCGCTACACTTTCGCTGTCTACTTTTTCTATGTGTTTGATTCAAACCTTTCTGCTGTCTAGTCCCAGTCTTGGCGTTATCTAGAAGTTCGTTACGAATTTGAATATATAAAGATTGTCCAGATTTTAGCTAGTTTCCAGATAGAATCACGTTTTGGAACTAAACAAAAATTACAGAGGTGAATTCAGAAAATAATCATTATTGAATAAAAGATTTAGGAAATCACAAAACACAATTGCACGAATGCTCAAGCAATAATTAATTGTACAATATTACATATTTAGGCTACTAAACAATAATAATTGTTGAAGGTGATCGAAATCTTAATACAAGAACTGTATTCTTAAGAACAATTTTTTAAAGAATGTTTAAAAACACTTTCTTTCAATTTAATTATATAGTCAAGTTATAGTAAAGTTATAATAAATTGATATTGAATTTATAATCATTTTAATATGTATGAATTGGAATTCATATCTGACTAAAATGAAAACAAATTTAACTTTCAGATGGCCGAGGTGTTAAGGCGACGGGACAAACTTACAAGAATATAATAGGAAATTAAATTAGAACTTCGACACTCAGCGTATATACAAGAGATTTGCGGAAACTCATTTCTTCATTTTTTTCTGTACAAACACTTTTTTTTATATTTTTAATTAACTGCAAAATTTACATATTGGACTTTTATGGCATAAAAAAGAATGATGTGATTTAATTATTAATTATTTCTTATTAAAATAGCCGATCTGTTTACAAACTAGTCGATCCGAGTGTTACATCCCAGTCTAGCCACTGGACAGTCATCCTGTGGCGCGCCAGTGTCGACTCAAGGCGGACTAGACAGAAACGGTACAGCGCCACGAAATTTTTCCACACGGGTAACGTTGAACGAAGTATCTTGCTCGAACGTTCATCTTGTTTCGAATTTTCTATACTTCGTTTTTTGAAAGACTTTTCTTTATCCATGATGAAACCATGCTATCATAGTACTAGCTATATTGAACAATAAATAATGTATTAAATAACGAATAACAGGAGAATACTTTTCGATAACTTACCTACAGTTTTGTGCAGTTTCATACAGTTTTGTGTGCTAATAATCGATTATTATATTATGACAGCGCTAATATTATAGCGAATATACACTAGGTTGATAAACTGTTTGCTGTTATTACCTTAAAAACACTAGAGAAGGAAGTATCGACGTGTGAGGTTCACGAATCGTTGACGCCTAATCCACTGCGCTTGCTCAAACAAATCATAACAAGTGAACAACGCGTAAGAATAAATAAATAAATAGCTACTATTATATGCATTTCTTGTAACAACATTAAATTTCTTTATTTTTCATTTAAATCGAAGGTATAATTCGTAATCTTAGATAACAATGCGATACTATCATCAAATAAAAAGTATACAGTTACTATATCAATAGTTCGCGAATCCATATTTTGTTTTCCGGCTACTCGCCCGCTTGTGGAGAATCGGCGAATTTCACGAGTTTTTTATCGCAAATCTTGAAAGGGGAAAGAAAGTCGACACGATAAAAAAAATTAACCATTCGGCGAATAACCTTGAATAAAGAAAATTCAAAAAGCTCCAGTAGAAACCGAGAAAAAATTTATGAAAATGGCGCATTTTGGTTATTTTTCGACCTTAAATAGCCCATAGCTCGAAAACGAAGCGTTTTTCGAAAAAATAACACAATTTTAAAGGAAATCCTCGATTTCATATCACTCCGGTACCGGAAGCAACAGTTTGAATCCGATTATAAAAAAGCGAAAAAGACAGGGAGGAAAATCTATAGTAAAGTTTAAACAGCGGGCTGCGAAGCACGCAACAGGCGACCAATTCATCACAAGCTCGTAACCGCATAAATGTTTTGAATCTGTTAAAGCTCGTAAATCTTCTTTATCTCATATATAGGGCTATTTCACAGGAGCTTTCATTTGCGAAACAACCTATACCATGAAAAGCGATAATGACATCGTGATATACATATGCACGCTACCCGCAAAATATTTCAGTGTTCGCTAAATTAATTTCCACTAGCTGCAGCAAAACTCTAAAGCTTTTATGAAAATCGCTTGCGGGATCTGATGGATTACTCCTACTAAGTAAGGAACATAATTATTCTTATTTAAAAATATTGTAAAGATGGCTTAAAAACAACGTAACATTATCAGGGGGCGGGGGGCATATTTTTTGACGGTTCATGATATAGGGTTAGGAGGGGTTAACACAGAATGTGACATCACACATGAAAAATATAAATGTGAATAAAAATTTGTGTAAATGCTTCAGCAAATGAAAATTAGTGATTTTATTTCACAAGTGAACCCTCTAAATACAGTATTCGGACTTTTTCCCTTTATTCCACTCTTTTCTCCTTTTTTAGATAATTCTTCTTTTTCTCTCATTTTAAAGAAACTTTCCCTTTTCCTTTTTTATTAGCCTAAGTGCAAGCTGAATTATTAGGACTAAATGAGTCTTTTAAATTGTGCTCTAAGCTTTGAGAAACTCAGCTAGAGATAATTTCAATAATGTTTTTCTTTATCGAATTGTCAATTTACTAAAAAATGGGTTAACAAATTTATGATTTCTTGAGCTCAACTGACAATCTGGTCATCATTTCCAGTTTATTTTTTTTCGAGAATGAACCTTTATTTTATTAAAAATTTAACTATCTGGTCGAAATTTATAATAATCTGTTAAACATTTATTCATTAAAAATTATTTGATGTTTCAATTTAGTATTTTTAAATAAATAGCTTTAAAACAAGAATTTATAAAATTGGACTCTGATCGTTTTCCCCGAGACACTTCAATTCATATATACTAATTTTTGAAAAATAGTAATTTAAAATTTTTTTTTACATTATTTTCCAAAAACTGAAATATTTTGATATCATTTAAATATCTATTGAAAACATCTCAGTCAGTGAAATATGTGATCACTGCTTTTTTATAACACTTTTATTCGCATATTTTAATGAGCCGCATCTTTTATATTCTATATATTTTTGCGTTATAATCTGCTTCCTTTCTTTCACGAGGTTCGTTTTAACCCAAAAGGAACAAGGAAATCGAAATAAAGAAAAGTCACTATATGTATGCTATTGGCTAAATATTTATTATTTCTTTGAATTCTATTTTCCGTGGAAGTGTCTTTGAACAAAAAAATGTTTTCTCCAAACAAACAAAAAACCTGTTCGGAGAACATTTTTTATCCGAAATTTTACAAAACTTGCGCAATAATTCCACTTAAAATAATTCCATTTTCTAGTCCAACATAAACGCGGGTCTGTAAATTTGAAGGGAACTTCTCACCGATAGGTTTAAGAACTGCAAGATTAATGACACCATTTTTTAAAAGCATAGCTTGCATTTTGCCGCGCTCAGATTCTTGGTTAGGGAGATGTTTGAGTTTTGCAGCCAAACCAACGTCATTTGGCATTCTCACATAAACATAGTTGCCCTGATGTCGCATTCTCATCCAGGTAGGAAAGGCATGACCAGGTTGTAGTCGGAGAAGTTCACCGTAAACAGTGCCATTAAACATATCTACAAAGATATAGGTTCGGTCTTGAACTTCAATAAATGGAACATGATTATTTGGAGTTGAAATGCTGGGATGATTAATAATTGGAGCTGAAGTGCCTGGGAGACCAGCTATACTCTGTTCATCACGTATCGTAGACGAATCTACACCTACTAACAAAAATTGAGATTTATGATATTTTCTACACTGGAAAAATAGATGGCAGTAATGTTTTATCACACAGAAAAAACTGAGGGTACGAAACGTGGCAGGTAATCGTACAAGCGGGGTAAGCTGATTACATAAACTAAGGTAAACTTTCCGTGGTTATAGGCGTGTAATGTGCTGCCTCTAGCGGAATCCATTGGAGATATCTGCGGTTCACCACGGAAAGTTTACCTCAGATTGTTGTACGTACCACGATCTTACCCTGCTTGATCGATTACCTGCAAATTTTTGTACCCTCCGTTTTTTTTGTGCATCCAGTTTTACTAGGTTAACTTCTAACGATTTGAAATAATTAATAAATATTCATATTAAATACATTTATGACTGCAAGTGCAACTGAGCTGTTGAATGCAATAACAGCCTACTTGCATGTTAAGAAGTCCCTAATTTTTCATTTATTCATCATGAAGCTATGCGCAAAACAAATTTTAAAGAAGTGATTTCTGAAAATACAAGTGGGCTGTTCTTGAACCCTACCGCTCAATTCTAATCTAACAATTTCAAATATTGGTCGAAGGATATATGTATTTTTCATAAACTTCTTTTGTTTATTCTTAATCATTCATGCTTTTAATTTCCGAGGAAGTCAGTCAGTATTCTCGAATCTAGATCTACGAAAGCCGGCAATTATAAAAAAAACTAGCAATATTATACGCGCGTTATAGCATGCTAGAAACATTGCAATCTCGATTAATAATATATGAATATATAACGAAATAACTGCATATGATTCCAATTTTAAATTCTGCAAATCAATCACATAAAAAAAAATAATCTGAGAAGTATTGAGTTTGAAATGTTCACTTCAAGTGAATATCATTAGAGTTAAGAGTTCAGATCTTACTATATGATTATCAGTCAGATTGAGTATTAGTATGTGATCTGTGATACATAATGACTTTGTGAAGCTCTTCACTTGGAGTAATTATTAGAGAGATTGATCAGCGACCTGGGTAGGAGCAGTATCGCGGGACGACAGTGTTATGTTATGAACTCCTTGGTCCCCGAAAGTATAACGAGGCTAAAACCGAGTGAGTCACGCTTATGCCGAAAGGAATCTGGCTTCATCATATAATAATAATAAAATAATTGAATATTTAATGACTATTTGTTATATCGTTTGATTTTAAAGACAATTTTTGTTTTGTGTTTTCAGATTAATTTGGAAAGGAGATTGGAGAATTGGTGAGTTGCGTTAATAATATTTCGTTTTTAATTCTTTTTCGGAATTTTTCAATTGTGTAGGATTTCAATTTAAATTTAAGTTATATTATTTTGTGAAATGGTTAGATTTCAAATATGTATCAGTATTGAATAAGTAATTTTGAAAATTTTATTCCGACTGTTTTTAATTTTGATACTGTGTCACAAACGTTATTGTAGTTTTGTAGATTTGAAATTGAAGTTTTAAATTTTTAAGATATTCGATTAAAAATATTCACCCTCAAACGTTTCCATTTTGTTGGTGGAATTGTCAATGTTTTATTATCAATCTGACGAATTTTCATTGTTCTAAATATGAAAATCTCAATTTTTGGAAAAAATACATTTGTTTTATTTTTACTTTTCGAAAGCTTTTATTTTTATTTGAAATTATACCATTTTCGAGGTATGAATTTAAAATTATTTGACTATTAACTAAAATTGTACAAATATTGGCCTTCGACAAAAAATTAACATCCGAAAATTGATTTATTCAGGTTTTAGTTCAGAATAGTGAAAGCCTACAATATGGTATTAATGTAAATTACGGTGGGGCTTAAATATTAAAATTTTAATTTTTCAATTTTGTTTTCTTCGTGAAAGCAGCACACTAGAATTTCTTCAAATTAAAAAAAAAAGTTTTAGTGAGCCGGGAAGTTTTTAAGAATTAAAAATCTTGAAATACTTTAACTTATTTTACAGGTTCATAAATTGTATAAATTATTGTTGTGTACTATTTTAGGTAGAAAATGAGAATGTAAAAATAAAAATAATGAAAAAAATCATTCTGAATACAGGAATCCTTTTTAAATAAAAAAATTATTTTCTTTGATTCGGCCAGATTAAGATTTATTTTTAAAAATTTCTTAAATGTTTTTCTGAAACTTATTTATTTTAAATTAGAGTAACAGAAAATTATTTAGTATTTTTCAAATAAATTTTTTTACTCATAATTTTCCGGAATTTGGCCATTTTTGTGATTTTAAAATTGTTACTATTAGTATATTGTCTCTTTTTCTCGCATTTTTTTAAATTCAAAATTTCACAATTTTAAAAGAATTTAGATATATAATTGACAGTCATGGATCTGAGTATGGCTTAAGTAGCCTTCTACCAAAACTGAAACTGAGTACTGAAATAAAAAAATAAAAAAATATTTTTAAATACTTATGTAGAACAAAAGTTAAAACTTCAGGTTAATTGGTTGGTAAGAATGTAAATTCTACTAACGAAAAATAATTTGTTTCATTTCACACAAAAAATATGAATAAAAAAGAAGAATAGTAGTTGTAAAATTAGGGTAGAATGACCAGAATTTTCTTTCACTTTTGAACGTTGAATAAAACTTTCTTTTAACTTTATTTTTTGAATCTCTTGCCTTTTATATAATTGCTCAAGCTTTCAACTCATTATCTCGTTCTCGATCTGGGTGGATGTGAGTTGCTGTGAAAAAATATCGGCAAGGTAAAAAATCGGGTAATTACTACCTGGCCATATTCTTAAATTTAAAACTAAAAATTATTTTATTTTTATTTTATTCATTATTAAAGATGCATTTTTTAATTTCTAAGCATTACAGTTTCCAATTACGAATGGCTAAAATAAAAAATAATTAGTTATTGTCCAGTTTTTGAGAACTTGTAATATGTGAAGGGTCTCGGGGAATTTGATTTGTTTTTTAAATTTATTTTCGAGCTATTACCTAGCTCTATCGAACCATGAAAGGAAATCCTGGAAGAGAGCACTACCTCCGAGAAAGTCTATTATCAAAGATACAGCGCTCTTCAAAAAAGGCCGATTTTGAATCAGAAAGAGTTGCATAACCTTTTTCATTTTTTATTACAAAAAAAAATGCTTTCGAGCATTGTCAAAAAAAAACCCTTGTCAAAGAACGGCACACAGTGGGAGGAAACGCATTTTTTTGGGTTCAAAAAAATCTACAGCCTTCAATTTTGCCCGAATTTGCAATTATTTTTTACTTTAATTAAAATTCGCTAAATTTCAAAGAGCAGCTTTTTCAGAGATTGTTTCATTTTTATTTGCTCATTTATTATATGCCTACTCAAAATACGAGAAAATCGAGATTATTCGTAAAATAATTATTTACTCTTTTAGGACGGTTTACATATAATTAAAATCACCTTAAGTCAACGCAAGAGTACTTCTAGAATACAAATAATTTGATTATTGTATGTTTTATTCATCATAAACAAACTGAATTAACAAATAGCCAAATATTGTAATTTTTGTCGATAAAATCTGTTCTTGTATAAAAATGCTTTAAACTATTGTGAGAGTGATTATTAGTCACAATTTCTATGGAACATTAGCAATTATAATTGTTATAAACCTTTTTTTCATTTTGGAATTCGTAGTTTTTCAATTTCCGATTTTCCTTCATCATTTGAATTGATGCAGATATTCTTGAAAATAGCATAGGTTCAATTATATTTGTCGAAATAAAACAATTTTTGATTTTGTAAACAAATTAAATAAGTAAATATGAAACTTTGCAGCTGTGCCTGAGAAATAATTGTTATTATTTATTGTTATTATTTAATTTCAAATATCATGCAATTTTCATGTATTTAAAAAAGCTTTCTTGTATTCTTGAACTTCGATGGAGTGAAATCAGCTGTGAATAAGTGAAAATCACTAATTTTGCTTTAACTTGTTTCTGAAGCTTCCATCTACAAAAGTTTCTCATAATAATTCTGTATAGTTAATTGTGTGTAAAAAGTGTCTGCAAATCTTTCTCACAAAAACTTGAAGCAGTTTTAGTGAAAACTATTCTTCTCCATGCCAAAGTGCTAAAGCTTTGAATTTATTTATTTAATTTGCTCACAAGATTAACAATTGTTGTATTTCAACCAATATGATTGAACCTACGTTATTTTCAAGAATATGTGCATCAGTTAAGATGACGAAGAAAAATCCGAAATTGAAAAAAAAACTAATTACAAAATTTTCAAAAAAAAATTGTTTATGACAATTACGATTGTTAATGTTCGATAGAAATTGTGACTGACAATCACTCTCACAATAATTTAAAATATTTCCAGGTGAGAATTAATTTTTTTTCAAAAAAATTACAATATTTTTTATATACATGAAAGTTTCGTGATATTTTAGTGCAATGCATGTTCTAGTGCAAAAAAAAATATTTTCCAGGCCAAAGTTTCATATTTACTTATTTCATTTGTTTAAAAAATCAACAATTGTTGTATTTAAAAAAATATAATCAAACATATATTATTTTTAAGAATATCTATATCACTTCATATGATAAAGGGAAAACCGATATTGAAAAAAACACAAGTTCCAAATATCTGCAAAAAATTGTTCATAACAATTATAATTGTTAATGTTTTATAAAAACTGTGACTAATAATCACCCTCACAATAATTTAAAGAATTTTCATCCAAGAACAAATTTTCTCGACAAAAATTACAATATTTGACTATTTGTTAATTTCATTTGTTTATAATAATTAAAACATACAAAAATCAAATTATTTGCATTCTGAGAGTACTCGTAACAACATTCGATAAAAACTCTTGTCAATTGTGTCAATTTCAAACATGGATTTTAACTCATCTCTCAATAGTATAAATCGAACTAGCCCATAATCTTCTTCAGAGACATGAGTTAGGTAAAAGCAATTAGTGTAAGCTAATAAACCGCATTTCCCAAAACTTGCTACTTACACTATTATGCCCCGGGAGTTTTTTTTTAATATGAATATTATATATCTATTACACGTACGTTTTAAATTGACGAAAATCACAAACGCAAGATGTGGAATGCTTAAAATGATCTTCATTTTTTTAGAATTTCACAAACAGAGACTGAAAAATTTTTTCAACGAATTCACTGCTACATATGTACTAACCACTATCCAAATACTAAGCTTTATTTGTTGTTCAAATCATTCTGATATGAAAGGAGGAAGATGTATTACAAACATCTTACCATTTTTCACGTAACTGTGATTTTCCACGCAATCCTAGAACATACAATTGAATTAAATTTAAAACCTATCTATGGTATAAATGGCCCTGGATCAATACAGAGGAACAGATGAATAAAAATTTATTATTTTTATAATCAAATATTATAGGAAAATGCTCAGCGTTACCAGACATTTTAAATCTGTTGTTTGAGAAAGGTGCGTGACAAGACACTTTGCGTACTTTTTATTAACAATTTCTAAACAAAGTCGTTTAAAATTTTCAAACTTTACTAAATAATGCTTTGATATAACTACTTTACTGTAATAATTTTAGAAAAAATTTACTTTTTAAAGGAAAAGTGGAAAGTTACTGGGATTTAAGTGGTCAACTTTTTGACTCCATGATTAAACAAAAATTTGAAACAAGAAAAGTTTTGTTTGTATCATATTACGAAAATGATAATTTCAACAAAAATGATTTTTCCAAATTTTGAATATGATATTCTTATTCACAGTCATAAATGGTACTTAATGAAAATTCAACATACATTTTTTACTGATACAAACAATTATAAATAATCCTAAAATTAAACATTTCAATCAAAAACGGCACCAGAAAATACTAAACGATTTTCAAAAAAACTTACGAGGGTTTCAGTCTTCTACAAAGGCGTTATGAAATAGGTACTAAAACTCATAAACATAAAAGGTACTTCTCTCTAACTCATATTAAATATACGCATTTGTTACTTTAATTGAATAAAACTATTATTTTTCATTAATTCAATTAATAATTGTTTATTGTTTTGAATTATTTAATTAAATTAGTGATACCTTTCATCGATTTAACAATATAATCCTAGGGACTTTCTTCGAATGAATAACCAATTACACAAGAAAATCCTAAAAATATTTCGCCAATATACTGTAAGACAGAACTAAGTGGAACATTTTTTAGGGTTTCATCAGTACATTAACTAAATGAATTAAAATTAGATGTTAATGCTTTGAATGACTTAAAATAAGATATTAATGCTCTAAATGTATAATGTCTGACACTTTGGTGTCCTGAAGGCAAACCATTTAATTTAGCGATAAATAACTAGTTATTGCAGCCTAAAGTGTCTCTGTATTTACCCCTTCGTATCTTCGACTTTCAATGAAAGGGTAAAAATAGCTTTTCCGTAATAACAAGTGGCCAAATATCATAAATTAAAAGCCTTTATCGTTATTTTTGAGAAAATTAAATTAATATGTTAAGTGACAATATAAAAATACGTGCATATAATCCAACGGGAGGATCTAATTTGAGTAATATATACTGGAAACTGGATTTGTGCACAGTTGCGATTATGGCCTTGGACACGAATCCGGGGACTCTGAATGTAACCAGACAGGGCCGCAATGACGATTTCTGTTGGATTTGGAGGTTTGACGCAACATGATGCAACTAACGCGCTGAGTTGTCAATCTTCTGTTGTTTGTCACGGTTGACTAAGCAGCGCCTCCCCTCTCGGACCCGCAACTTCACTTATCCGGGAACCGCCAGGCGGCATCAATTTTTTTAGGGCGCACAAATTCAGTTTACTGAAATCCAGTTTCCAGTGTAATTACTCACCATGTCCCGCTTTCCTCTGCAAATTAAATTTTTGTATAAAAATCATTCTACAGCCACAACCATGTGTCTTAGCTTGCCCAAAATTTCGATAATTTTATTAAGATTATGTAAAATATGATGGGTAACATAAATATAATGTTTTTTACTCGACTTAACAAAAACGCAGATAATTATAGCCTTATATAAATATGATTTTTTACCAAAATTGACATACAAAATTAGAGAAACCTGATTCTAAAATGACGTTTGACATTTATTTTACAGAAAAAAAAATCGAAAATCTTTCCGATTTTTATCAAGAAAAAAGAAATCAAATTTTACACGGAGAAAAATGAATGTTCAATAGTAGATATCCAATGTATAAGATAATACCACCAAAAATGCAGATATTGACAACTAACATTTGTTATATATTTGAGATATTAGGCCTAAATATATTTTTATGTTGAACTGAAACATCCAAGATGTTAAACTCGTACAGGAAAACACGCTAGAGCTCTGTTGGCCCTTTGATGAAGTTAATAGTCCATGTCTTTTGATGTTATTTTTTGTATGTGAGCATGTGAAAAAATGATAGTTACCAAAATATCTTGTTTAAAGATATTCATGATAATGCTGCAAATTGTTTGGATGGTGTAAGATGATTGACACTAGTGCACAGAAAACACTGCGAGCACAAAATATTGCATGTAATCATTCAAGCAGGGTAATAGCCAGCTAATTACTCGAAGCTGAGGTAAACTTTTCATGGTCACAGGCCTGTAACATTTCGTACTCTCATTAAACATCAAATATGTTAAGCTGAAACATCTAGATGTTAAGGATAATCATCCATTTTTCTCCGTGTAAAATATATAACTATGAGTGGCACGGTTTCCCAAGGAGTCACGATTAGCCCCGTTTTACGATATATTGAAATTGGATGCAGATCTTGGAAAGATTCGGAAAGAGTTGAAAACAACTGGAAACCTTTGGAGAACATTTTTAGCCCGAAATTTTTACCAAAGTGGCGCGAAAATTCCACTCAAAAGAATGCCATTTTCCATTCCAACATAAACTCTGGTTTTTGAATTTTGGGGTAGATTGTTACCGAGAGGAGAGAGAATAGCAGTTATAGGAACGTTATTTTGAATTATAATAGCTTCCATTATACCAGGATGACCAGATACTTCGTTAGGGAGATGTATAAGTCTTGTATCCAAACCAACGCCACTTGGCATTCTCACATAAATATAGTGATGTTCATGACGTAGTCTCATCCACGTAGGAAATGCATGATCAGGTCGTAGTCGGAGACGTCCACCATAAACAGTGCCATTAAACATATGGACATAGATGTAGGATCCGGCTTCAACTTCAATAATTGGATCATGCTTAATTGGGATTGAATTGCTTGGACCACTGACAGTTCTATTTTGATCAGGTGTCCTAGACGAATCTACACCTAATAAACAAAAATCGAGAGTTATGAAATTTTGCACACTGGAAAAATAACTGTTGGGTAAGGTGGTCCAAATTTGGGGTTTTCTTGAATTTTCAGACTTATCCCCCACAAATTTGTTCAAATCCACATAAATGAGAACTTTTGATTGCTCATAGTAATTTGTTATCCAACGAACATTTTAAGATTAAAATGAAAATAATCGGTCCGGCGCTTTTCGAAAAAAAGTATATTTTTGTATTTAATTACTAAGAAATGCAGAAATTTTCATAAGATTGAATAAGGTAAGACTTTCATGAGGTGAATGTTGGTGAACATTTTTATAAACAGATTTTCTTATTGACTGTGCTTGTTTGTAACCGCGCAAACCTTTAATGATAAAAATAAAAATAATTTCAGATTTGTTTTTTGAAACAAGTAGATTTTTTATTTCAATTGAATAAAACGATTCTCGACATCTAATTGAAAACTATATTATTGGCATATTTTTGATACCATAATAACATTTTATGTATAGAATATAAATATCATCTAGAAGTATTCTCGTGGTGACAGACAACCACATTTAATTATTTTGAAAATCTATTTTCAAAAAATGTCATCAAATACTTGTTGGTAATTTCGCCTTAAGATATTCGTGGGGCATCGGACAAACAAATTGAATTGAAAAATCTATTTTAAAAAATAATTAATGAAAAATAATAACAAAATTTTCCTTTTCATCTAAAAATCTTCATGGGCTTCTATATTACCATGAAAAGTCAAAAAATTCCATTCACTTAAGACTTGCATTCAAACTTGGTTCAGCCCCGCCTTGAAGCCCCATGAAATTTAACAGCTATTTCCTATAAGAAAAAAAGACGTTTTTGTACATTTTTTTCAGAATCGTCAATATTAGGTGTACCGACTCGACTCTCAACATTTCTTTTCACAATTAACCTTAGCAGGTCGCAGAAGACGAATTAAAAATTACTTTTTGAATTTCACCTTACTGAGTCTGATTTATAGAATCCCAAAAAACCTCCATATGTGAACAATTGGGTTTTACGAGTTTTTGGCGCTGATTATTATTTTTTAGCTGTTTCTTTTAGAACATATTCTTTTAAGTATACGAAATATTATGTTATTTGACTAAGTAGATATTTAAATAAATTGTTCAAACAATTTATTATTATTTATTTTTTAATAATATTTTCTTAGAAGAATGCTAGAAAGTTACGATTTTTATGAAAATTTCCACTTTTTATCCAATGTTTAATAAGAGTGAGTTAACAATTAATGAAAATCAACCAAAATAATTGCTCAAACAATCTATTACTATTTTCAATAATATTTTCTTTAAGCAATGCTAGGAAGTCACGGTTTTTTCTGAAACTTTCAGATTTTTGTCCACTTTACACTTAATGTGGGTTATAATTCATTCAATTTTACAAAAATAATTGTTTTAGCAATTTATTATTTTTTATAACTATCTCCTCTTATAGTACTGTTAGACTGTTGCCGTTTTTCTGAAATTTTTAACTTTTTGTCCACTTTTTACTTAGTGAGATATAATAATTCATGTAAGTTTACAAAAACAACTTTGCTAACAATTTATTATTGTTTATAATTGTCTTTTCTTAAAGTAATGATGTAGAAAGTTAGATTTCTTTCTGAAATTGTCAGCTTTTCTTCCACTTCGTGATTATAAACGAATAATAGATAAACATCAACAAGAATGATTTTTCCTAGTAGTATTCCATTTCTTTTGGAAATGAAGTATTTATATTATTTTGCAAATATTTTTAAAATAATAATTCAAACAAAGAATAGAATAATGAGGTGTATGTGGCAGTAATCGGTCTGTAAAAATGTTGTTTTGAATTACAGCATAAAATTTATCGCACAGCTAAAAATAAAAATATGGAACTGCATACTATTTACTATCAACTCCCCTCCTTCACTTTTCCCCGAAGAAAACAAGTTGACGTCGATGATAATGTACATATATAAATACATTATTGAGTTTTTCGAATAAGATGGCACCTAGTGTTTCCGAAGGAATTTTTCGTGCTGAACACGAATCTGAATTAAAAAACTACCCATCACGTCACATTCTTGAGAAAATAGGGTTTGAAACCCCTAAAAACGGCGTGTTTGGCCATTTTTGAAAAATAGAGCTGAACCATGTCGTGCTACACACTTCGCTAATATCAGAAATAAAAGGCTGAAACAAGCCCTTTCAAATGAGCTGTATGCCAAATTGATCGCATGCGCCCTTAGAGCGGGGGGTGTGTTTTTCTCTAGGGGCGCAGGAAGAAAATAAAAATGGAAAGGATTTTAACATACTTACATTCACGCCCAGGCATAATAAAATGTGCAGTGCTCTTAAGGGCATGTGATACTTCGTCGTGTAGTAAATCGGGTTCAGTTCCCCCGGGTTTTTGTCCACAAAAATTAAAAATGTTTAAAACTGTATTTGGAGATGCTATAAAATAGAACAACAGACGTCCCCGAACTCTTTTTTTGAGGGATAATAGCAATCAGTAAATATTTAAGTTAGTTTGTAGAAGGTCTATCTCTTTCTGTAAGCTAATGTACATATTTCGTGGAACATAATAAAGATCTATTATTATAATGTGGATTTTTTAATATTTTGAAAAAACATACTTTTTTAGATTATATTACAAATTTTATTAATTTGTCCAATCATTGTAAGGGCAACACACATTTTTAATTTTATGCAAACATTACCAAAGACATTTGAGACTGTATTACATCAAATCTGAAATGATTTCCATATTTAAACTACATTCTTACACTGCGTCCCTGATAAATATTTGTTTGCAACTGTCTTTTCCAGAATAAAAATTAAGTACTTATGAAGGCCACCATTGTCCGCCGAAACATTTGGTTCAATTAAAAATTAATTGAATTATTCATTCTGACCCTAAAGCCAAAATTAACATCCAATATTATAAACAAAATTTAGAAATATTTTAAGAATTTTTAAAGGTTTCAAGAGAATAATAAAATTTGCTTAAGATTCATGGGAAAATTTAAAATAATTTCTTAATTTGAAAAATTAATTTCAAGAGAATATTGCAGACGATTTCAAAACATTTTATAAACTTTCAAAAAAGAATGTAGATGAATGATACGAGTAAGTTTGAGAGATCTTTAGAAATTTTCAAATGATTCAAAAATAGTTTGAAACTATGAAGATTAAAAATTTTTTCAAGTATAGAATTTTGAAGATTTCGAAAAAAAAACCTTTTTAAGAACTTTGGAAGGGTTTCAAGAGTATGTAAAAAAATTTGTTTAGATTGCCAGGAAATTTTAAAATGATCATTTATTTGGAAAAATTAATTTTAAGAGATATTTTAAAATATTTCAAAACACTTCAAAAGATTTCCAAATTGCGAAAAAAATCTGGAAGTTTTTAAGGTAATTTTTTGTATCTGTAAAAAATATCAGGTAAAAAATCGATTAATTTCCAAAAATATTCAGAAGGTTTAGACAGACTCTGGTTAGGAAGTTTCGAAAAGACTAAAAAAAGGTTGGAGTTGAAGATCACAACAAAATTCGGAAAAAGGTAGATTTTTTAAAATTTCTAAGAAAAGCTTTTTAATAATTTTGAAAAGTTTTAAGAGAATGAAACAAGTTTCTCTAGATGCCTAGGAAACTTCCAAATGATTTTTTATTTTGAAAAATTAAATTTTATAGAATACTTAACAATATTTCAAAATATTCTGAAACATTTCAAAAGAATTTTCAAAATTGTCGAAAAAGAATCTAAAAAAGCTTTGGGCAAGTTTTTTAATTTCGCAGAAATTAAAAAAAAATGTAAGTAAAAATTCGAATCATATCAAACGATGTTTAGGAATTTTAGAAATTTTCAAGCTATTGAAAATATATTGCAAAGCTTGAAAGGATTTCCGAAAATTTATAGAATATTTTTCAATTTTCTTCTAAACTTCTCAATGTTCTAAATATCATTCAAAATGTCGATTTAAAAAGCGCTTTCAGATTATTTTTCAACCTTGAAGGGGCTGATTTTAAATTTTGTAGTCTTTCAGACTTTTAGTATTATTTTCATTTCTATATTTTATAAATAGGTCTTAGTTCAAGTTTTGATTTATTAAACCGAAATTGTTTAATTTCCAAATTTTAATTTTGACATTTTATGAATTTCACGTCTAGTCCATAAAAAACAAATATTCACATCACCAATTCTTTGTAACTTACGTAAGTTTTTACTCATAGCAAACGAAACTAAACACCCAAATGGTTTGCTTGAAAAAAATGTTTCTCACACTTGATCGTATATTTATTATTTTTTCTATCTTTAATTTTCCTTGTGAAACAGATTACACAGTTTTATTAATAACTGCACCATTTGGCTCAGGCATTATCAATTAATCAAATCAACTTTATTTAAGTATCACTTTTTTCCTCACATTATTAAATTAATCCAAGATATATATTTAGTATGAAATTGAGCAAGGATATCTGAATTTTAAGGTCCTTCACACACTTTTTTTATCTTTATTTCTACTTGAAAAAAACTATCAATTTTCAAAATTAAATGTCTAAAATTTCAACATTTTTTTATCAAATTATTTGGTATTATGATAAAATTGGTTAGTCGATTCTGAAAATGTTACTTTGTCAAAGCCGGTAAAACTAAGTCCTATATGTTGCTTTTTTTTAATGTACTTACACAATGTATGCATTTTTCCCCAGAATGAAAACTTAGTATAGAAACAAATTTCTTCTAGAAAGGATACGAACCGACTCAAATCTTAGCGAATAAGAGTCTGCATGAGCTTTTATAGATCTCGATACTAAATAGCCCTTTGAGGCTGTTTCTTTGGGGGCAAGGAGGGTGAGAATTTTTGTACAGAAAAGCCGGTTTTATCATCTCCTTATAAAATACAAGTACTCTATAAATTCTATTTGACAACCTTGATCTTTTATACTACATAGTGCACTATACAATAAATATTCTTATAGAATTCGACGTATATAAGACCGATTAAATAAGAATAAAATAAGATCGATTAATTCTAAAAAAGTCAATAATTATTAACTCATTATTAATTAATTATTACTTTCTTTGCTCATGTAATTCTTTTTGAACCAAATGTTATTTTTAAATGTATTTCATATAATATTAAAGATCCAAATGTCAACTCCAGGATCAACAAATTATTATTCTGACAGTTCATCAATCTTATTTTCCCTTTTTGTCAAAAATTTCATAAAAATACCCATTTTCTTCAAACACCTGACATGCTTTATAAAATTTGACTATTTTGTAAATTTTAATAAAAAATCGTAAGTAAACACTCAGAAAAAATATCATTTAATTTTAAAAAATATATTCTTTGATTGAAGCCAACTTTTTTGATTGAAAGAAATGGTTTTCTCTTCTGATGAAAACTTTTCTTTAATTCAGGATGATTTTCTTCATTTTTAAGTTGTTTTTGGTTAAATGCAAAATTTTGGTTGAATGCAAAAATTATGTTAAAGAAACGCACAGTGGTCTAGAATAGGAATTTACTGTTCATAATCGCCCGTCATATTTCTTAACCGATTCCAAAGATTTTTTTTTTTTAGAAATGCGCAGCATTACATTTTTAAGAAAACTTTGATTTGCGATTTGTTAATTTTCATATAGACCAACAATATATTAACAAATAAAGTGAGAAAATTGGACATTTCAGCTTTGTGAATTGTTATCTCAATAAAAAATACAGAAAGATACTTTCTATCAGCCAAAATTATTGCACCTGTACTCAAAGAGCAGAAATAATTTTAATAACATTTAGCTTAATTATAAACAATTTTTATAACCAAATGCTTACTAGTCTTTTTTGCTCATAGGAAAAAAAAAATTCACTGTAGTTGCTAAGATTATTGATAAATGTTATAATTTGTAACATCAAATTAGCATAAGTTGACATTTACTTTTTCTATAAACAATTTTATAAACATATTCTTTAAAAAATTGTTTTTCTCAAGGCTAAATGGATTTTTCTGATCAAAAGTAATTCACGATTATTGACCAAAGAAATTGATTAAAAAATAATGTATGTGATTGTTATAGAAAAAGTTATTTTTTCTTCAATCATTCTTGTGGTAAGCTTAATTGTGATATAGAACCAACTTGATAAAGATATCGAAGAACTCATAGAACAATTCGAATTCAAGATTGATTCGAGTGCTAAATCTTAATTTATTTATTCACAGTTTTTGATAAAAATCTTATTATTATAAATATCAACTGTTACTGCACTATACCGGTCTTCTTTCCCTGTACAAAGATAAGCATATAGGTTTCTTCTGCCAAATTATTTAAAACAAACAGATATATCAATTTCTAATCAATCTAGTCGGCTCAATATCACAATTAAGCTTATCAAAATAATTGTTTTCTACGAGGAAACGACCGTTTGGGACATTTGTTGAACAAAATTGTTATTAATCATTTATATTATTTACGTTTGATAAAGCTCGAAGTATATGAATGCCTTTTGAAGACAATCGTGAATTACTGTTAGTCAGAAAAATCCATTTAGCTATGAAAATTGCTTATAATAATTAGGTTAAATGTTATTATAATTTTTTCCATTCTGCAAGTACAGATGAAATCATTTCAGCTAATAGTGAGTTTCTCTCTGCACTTTTTCTTAGCTTGTGTCGTTTGTCCAAAAATTTTATTTTTTTAATGTTTAATAATGTTTAATAATGTTAATGTTGTTTCACTCGATGTTAACCCTTACCATGAAGCAGAAAGTTGGTTCGGTCTTCCATTTTGAATTAAAAAAAAAAAAATTTACTAATGGACCTCACTACTTTTTAACATGACAAAGTTAAAATATTAAAACTTCAGAATTAACTTAAGATTGAATTTCTGTAAGAGCATGAATCTTTCATACTATGACATTTTGGGTTTTTCTAATTTTTATAAAAATAAAGGACTTATTTTTGACTTGGATTCCTGTTTCTTGATGAGGAGAGCATTCGACTCTCGAAACGTTGATTAAAGGATCTTCTGAACATCATCAAGGTCTTTTTATTTGGTCTGAAGTATGTCACCTTATACTTTTTACGTTATTTATAAATGTTTAATGTTGTTTTTTTATGAATATAACAAAAACTACGCGTCATATCAAAAAGTGATTCATGAGAAATTTGGAAAGCTTTCTTCGGTGCACAATTTTCGTTTTTTTTTGTATCTTGCACAGTTTGACCGAAAAATTAAATTTTTGATTTTTCATTATTTTTTGTGCTATCAAAATTTGAATGTTCGATTTTTCGAAAAAATTAAAAAAGTTGTTTGGAAAATCTTGTAGGGCTTCAAAAATCAACATTTTCCTTCCCCAGACTTTTTTCCATATCGTGCGTTGTTCGGCTTAAAATTTGTATTTTCCTTTGATTTTTTGAATTTTGAAAATGCTATAACTCCTATAATTTTCTTTTTATCGTGAAAAGTCTTGGAAGTAAATTGTTCAGATTTTCGTGAAATATAAATAACCACACCTAGAACTTTTAAATCTGGAAAAAAATGGTCTTAAAAATTTTCAAAATGCTCTTACATTTTGAATTTATGTCCAAAATAGCTGGCTCAGGAATTTGACTTTTCGTTTCTGAAACTGAAAGAATTTACCAAAGGCGAATCTGATAGAATAATCTTTTCAAAAGTTATCGTTCTCACACACAGACACACATTCATGCATACAAACAGACATACAGCCAGACACACTCGTGGAAACCTGGTTTTCGGTTTCAAAGGGTCTCAAAACGTGAATATTTGACAAAAACTGGGGGGGGGGGTCAAATTTTAAACGAATCTAATACCTTTTCTGATAAGAATGTAAAATGTTTACCTTAAAATTTTAAACTCTCGTCAGAAAAAGTATAAAAATTAAAAAGCAGAAAAAATTAAACATGAAACCTCAAAAATGGACAAAGAATTAACTTTCGAGCTCCCATTATAATGCAAACTGCATTTCAAGTATAAAATAATCCCAAACACAATTTATGATATAATTGAAGAAATTTCAATATAATATTCGTTTCAATAAATAAATAAAAAAGAATTTCATATGCATGGAGCTGAATGCAAAATTTTCGGAATAATACATGAAAGCATTCTCGAAATTCATGAAATTGTTTAAAACTGTAGGGATTCCGAAAATTGATTCTTTTTCATAAAATAGTATTTTTCTTTATTTCGGAGTGTATTTTTTAAATTTATCTGTACTTTTTCATTTTCTTAACTATTATGACGTCCGTTCACAATTTTTAGGCAAAATTAAAATTATTTCTATGTATTATATCTATAAAAAATAAACATTTTTTATGTTTGAAGGTTGTATGAGAACCTTTTTTACCCTTTTAAAAAAAATGTAAAAGAAATGTAGTGTTCAAAATAGTCTACAGGTCGCAATTCTAATTTTGAATTCATTGAGAAGTGACTGCCATTAAATTCCTTTAAAAAATTTAAAGTTGATTTCCAAATTATTATTTTTTTATAATTTTTTATTTAATGCAAAGTGTGGCAAAAAGCGCAATTTTTCAGAATTGTTTTTTGTTCTCTGGACAAAATTAAATTATTAAAGTCGCTATATACAATATTTATTACAGATATTTTGAGAGAACGTAAATAATTCATTCAATGTTGGAGTTAATTTGAGGGTCCAGATCAAGGAATGTATCGCCCGATCGAAAACGCGGAAAATTATTGTCCTCGTGTCTCGTGATATCCAAATGTTAAAGTTAAAAAAATTGAATTTGTAAAAATATGGACATATAGAAAAGGGCAAGACGGAACTTCTTTATATCTGCAGTTTTTTTGTCTGATGAATGATTTTAATAGTAAAAATGAAAAAGTAAAAAAAAAATTTCCTCAAATTCAATTATTTTGTAAAATATAAATCGTCAATACTCAGTTAAATATTATTGAAACTGTTTTAAACATATTATACGCACTGAGTGTGCCCTAGCAGTGCCTACAAGATGAAAAAAAAACAATCAAAATTGCCTATTGTTTGATAATAATTAATTGCAAATCGAGGAAACTTTAGAGTTGAAAGAACTTTCAGTGATACATTTCTTCCTCGCTATTAAAGTAAGATTTCTGGAAATTTTTAGATCGATTCATTAAAAATTGACGGAAATATCCATAATGTAAGAGAGCACGCGACGCCGTCTACGATTGCAAGCGCTTCTCAACGTTCGCTTGTACTCTCACCGGTACTCGCCTATAAGGGACGCTTTTTTACATAATGGATATTTCCGTCAATTTTTAATGAATCGATCTAAAAATATTCAGAAATCTTACTTCAATAGTGAGAAACAAGTGTCTCACTGAAAGTTCTTTCAACTCTAAAGTTTCCTCGATACTTCTCTTTGCCGAAACTAAAAAAACGTGCTTATCGATCGGTCTCAATTTGCAATTAATTATGATTAAACAATAGGCAATTTTGATTTTTTGTTCATTTTGTAGGCATTTTTAGGGTACACTGTGTGCGTATACCAAATAATAAACAGTTTCAATAACATTTAGCTGAGTTTTGACGGGTTATGTTTTAAAAAATAATTGAATTTGCAGAAATTATTTTTTAACTTTTTCATTTTTACTGTTAAAAATATTTATCGGACAAAAAAACTGCTGATACAAAAAAGTGCCGACTTTTCCTTTTCTATATGATCATATTTTTTTAACTTTAAAATTTGGATGACGCGAGATACATGGACAATACCTTTCCGCGTTTTCGAGTGCGCGACCCATTCTTTGATCCAAACCTTCATTTGTATAAACAGTTAGTACAAACTATGTCGTTTTCTGATGGAAAAAATTTGTTTCAACTAGAACTGCTGAGATTTATTCAAAAAAGTAATGATTGGTGTGTAAAAACTCTTCAGAATAACCATTATTATTATTAACAATTTTAAAACAAATATCCAAAGTGGCTATTTTACTCAAAGACACTTTTTATTTTCCGCTAAATATTAGTAGCATCGTTTTGAAAGTGATTTCCGATTATACAAATGAAATATTTCAATTTTTCATAATAAATTTCATAAATAAAACACCATTTTGAGCTTTTCCTTAGTGACAATTTTTCTTGAGAATAAATATACATAAAAATCTGAAAATAATTACGACTGTTATTAACAAATACCCATGTTAGGCATTTTTATATAGAACATTTTTTTGTAACATTTTACATTTGATCATTTATGATAGAAATTTTTATACAACTATATTTGATAACTTTGCCACAAATAAATCAACAATATGCAATAATTGTTAATATAGTTATTGTTTTTAATTATAAATAATTTCCGAATACGAACAGAATATTCTCTTCTGAACCTTTTTCTGGAAAGACATTTATTTATTTTTTTTTTTTTTCATAATTTCTGAACAGAAATGAGCAACAATAGAAAACAATAAAAATGAAAAAAATAATTGTTTATTGTTGATTTATGTGTTGAAAAATTATTAAATATAGTTATATAAAAGTTTCTATCACTAATGATCAATGTAACAGAGAAAAAAAATTTCTACACAAAGGATGAAAATGCCAAACATATGACTACTTGTTTATAAATTTATTAGTGACAGTCATAATTATATTTTAATGTAATAATAATTGCAATCAGTATTAAATTGATTTTTGGCAATATTGACTCTAAAAAAACATTTTTCAGCAAGGAAAATCCCAAAATAGGTGTTTTGTTTATAACATTTGTTATCAACAATTGAACAAATTTAATTTTTCTACTTGAAAATCATGTTTTAAACGATGCCACTAAGGTTTAGTGGAAAATACAAAATGTGTCTTTAAGAAAAATAGAACAATTAAATATTTGTGTTTGAAATTGTTAATAACGATCATGATTGTTAATTATGAAGAGTTTTTAGACACCATCTATCTTTTTTTTAAAATAAATCTCAACAATTCTAGTTAAATTAAATTTTTTCCCCTAAGTAAATTACATCTGCAGCATTACCCTTTTTGCCACACTCTGCGTTAAATAAATAATTATAAAAAAATCATGATTTAAAAATCCTATCTGACAATTTTCTTATAAATTAATAGTGATAATTTATAAAAAAAAAGTAACATCGTACAAGTTTGCAAACTTGAAAAATAAAAAAAATTTATTTATTAAAATAATATTTTGAGATTTATAAATATTTTTAAATGGTGATAATTTTATTATTTGAATATCTTTCTTACCGACTGACGGTTATGCTATACCTTCAAGCTTCAAACGCTTCCAAATCAAACCACCAAAACTTTCCTTGTATATTTCCGTTCCCCACGTTGTGTCAAGTTTCTGAAAGGTTTTGTTTATTTGATAGAAAATAGTTGTTTAACCAATTTCAACAAAGATGAAGTTGAAGAAGATTAGACCGGAATCGAATTCGAGTCTTAAGAAAGCAGTGCAAAATGTCCAAGATATATTAAAGGTGAGTTTTGTATCAATATTCAGAATATAACCTTAAAAACCCTAACCTCCAAACATGCATTTATACGAATTTCTTTATATTTTTAATTGTTAAATAGTTAAGAGTTTAGTCAAGTAACACAATTGAACTTTATATTGTATAAATAAGTTTTTATTTTCCTCAAAGTAGTTAAGGTATGCATAAAATGAACCCACCAAGATATAACTTTATGTTCATAAAACTATTTTTAAATATTTAATTCTGTCGATTTAAAAGCATAATCATTGAAATACTTCTGAGTGAACTATGAATTTTAATATTTCTAGGTACTTTCGTATTTCTTATATATATATGCACGGTATTTAAGTATTTTGTGCGGGTTTCCTAACCTATTTTCTAAAAATTCGTTTGTATAATTTATTTTTCACATTCTTAAAGACTCTACTTACATTAGGTAAAATTAAATTTTAGAATCTACTGAAAATTACACTATAAATGTCTATCTATACTGTGTTTTTATTAATTTTCGTGCACTTAGAATTAAAAATTTTCAAAAATATAATTGAATGCAGAGTTTTTGGTGATTGGGGTTGATATCTCAGGGAAAACCTGGAAATGAAGAAAGAGTCAGGGAATTCTATTGGTTAACGAAAAGTCAGGGATTTTGAAGAAAAAAAAAATCCTGCAAAAGTCAGTGAATTTCTATAAGATGCTCTTTAAATAACTCTCAAGGATAATAAATTTGAAATTTTTTAATTTGAATTTGATTTTTTTTTTATTTCAATTTGAAATTGTTTTATCCCGCTTATAAAATATTCAATGTCAAAAATATTATACGATAAAGATTCAGGTCTTTGAATATTAATGGCCAGGGAAAAATTAGGGAATTTTAAAAATGAAATTTTGCGACCAGCCTGATATAATATTCTTGTCAATAATTTATTGGTCTTGTATTTGTATTCGTTTTTTACGCAGTTGCTTCCTTCTGGCGATTATGTTTAAGTTATACATTTTATTATTTTTCAAAAAATTGGATAAGTTTATTAAAAAGTTATCCTTTATAATTGAAAATTCAACTGTTTTATTGCAAATTCGTCTTTTTTGGTGGAAATTCAAAACTATTTTGGTAGAAAATTAACTATTTGTTGAACATTCATATTTTGCTATTGAAAATTCAACTTCTTTGGTTGAATGAAACTTTTTTGATTTAAAATTAAAATCATCTTAGTCGAAAATTTATCTATAGTTCAAAATTTAACTATTTTGTTGAAAATTCGTTCCTTTTGTTGTTTAAAATTAATTCTTTCAACTAAAAATGTAACTTTTCCATTTTTTGTTAAAAGTTCTTTTGTAATGGAAAATTCGTCTTTTTTGTAGAAAACTAATCTTCTGGGTTTGAAAGTTCTTTTTTTTTTGTTTGCTAAAAATGCAACTGTTTGGTTGAAAATTAACTTTTTTGTTAAAACTTCATAATTTCGGGTTGAAAATTCAACTGTTTTATAGAAAATTTGTCTTGTGGCTTCAAAGTTCAACAATTTTGGTGATATTTTTTTCTTTCTTCACTGAAAAATCTACTATTTGGTAAAAAAATTTCATTTTTTGTGTTGAAAAATTGAATTTTTTTATGCTAAAAAATTCATCTCAATGGTTGAAAATTGAACTTTTTTGTTGAAACATCGTTTTTTTCTTTTTAAAAGTTAATTTTTTACTGAAAATTTAACATTTTTATTCTTGCTTAAAAATGTATCTTTTTTTAGTTGAAAATTCAATTATTTGGTTGAAAATTCGTCATTTTTTCGTTTTACACCTCATCTCTTGGAAATTTCATATTTTTTTGGAGAAATATCAATTATTACATTTTTCGTTGAGAATTCATCATTTTGTTGAAAATTCAACTTTTCGGGTTGAGAATTACACTATTTTGGTAGAAAAATTAATTTTTTGTTGAAAATTCCTATTTTTATGTTGAAAATTCAACTTCTTTGGTTGCGGATTCAACTACTTTGTTGAAAATTCGTCTTTTTTTGGTTGAAATCAACTTTCTTTGTATTAAAATTATTTTAACTGAAATATCATCTCTTCGATTGAAAATTCTGAAAATTAATTTTTTAATTGGAAAATTTAACTAATCCAGTTAAAGATTCATCATTTTAGTTGAAAATTCATCTCCTTATTGGAAATCTGAACTATTTTGTTGTAATTTCGTTTTTTTTTTTATTTAAAATAAATTTTTCAAACTAAAAATCTAACTTTTCTATTTTTGGTTGAAAATTGGTCTTTTTTAGTTGACAATTCGTCTCTTTTGGTAGAAAACTTAACTTCTGGGTATTAAATTTCCTTTTTTTTTATTAAAAATGCAACTGTTTGGTTGAAAATTAACTTTTTTTTATTGAAACTTCATATTTTCGGATTGAAAATTCAACTTTCTTACAGAAAATTCGTCTTTTAGCTTGATAGTTGAACATTTTGAATGAACTTTTTCTTCTTCTTTCAATGGAAAATCTTCTATTTGGTTAAATATTAATTTGTTCATCGTTGGAAAATTCATCTCTGGTTCAAAATTGAACTTTTTTGTTGAAAACTCGCGTTTTTGTTGTTAGAAATATATCTTTTTTGGTTGAAAAATCAATTATTTCTTTAAAAATTCATGTACTTATTTTGTTGATAATTCGTTTTTTTCGTAGAAAACTAATCTTATTGGTTAAAAAATTGTCTTATTGGTTTTATAATTTATCTCTTTTCTTAGAAATTTCATCTTTTTTGGCTGAAATATCAATCATTACATTTTTCGTTGAGAATTCGTCTTTTTGTTGAAAATTCAACTTTTCGGATAAAAAATTCAATTGTCGTTTAAAAAGTTAATCTTTTTTGCATGCCAATTTTACTATTTGGTTAAAAATGCAACTGGTTTTAATTGAAGTTTAATCTTGTTTGATTAAAAATTTCACCATTTGGTTGAAAATTCACCTTTGTAACTATTTGATTAAAAGCTCATCTTTCTTGATTGAAAATTCAACTTTTCGGATTTTAAAGGAAAATTTGTTCTAAAAAATTTGAATTTTTAGCTTGAAAAGTCAACAATTCAGTTGAAAATATTGAAGTTCAATCTTTTTTTTTTTTTTTTTTATTGAAAATTCGACCATTTTGTTGAAAATTCATCTTTCTATAAATTTGAAATTTTTAGTATTTAATCTGAAATAGTTTTATTCTGTTTATAAAAATGCTACGTTAAAAAGTTACAATATTAAAATGCTGGTGAACATTGATGATCAGGCAAAATGAAAAATTGTTCAGGGAAAAGTTAGAGAATTTTCAAAATGAAGCTTTTCGGTCACATCTTTAAATAAACGAATGGCAATGGTCATTAAAGAAAATAATCTTTAACATTCGACTAAAATACTTCATAGGATTTAAAAATAGATCTAAAAGCTCTTAGTAGCTTTTAGTGAGTTCTGAAATAATATTCAAACCTTTGCTCTACTTCATCTAAATATATACTTTTATAATGTTTAAAAAGGTGGAAATTTCACTAACTTTTTTATTATCATCTAAAACGTAAAAATCAGTTGGAGAAATGATGTCTTCAAAGAAGTTGAGGAATTTAATTTATTTTCAAATTTCAAGTTGAAAATTGGAAGCTTTAAGTAACGAGGAGGTCGATTACATTATCACACACAAAAAAGAGAGTCAGTGAAAGTCAGGGATTTTGAAAAAAAATCTTGCAAATAACAGGCAATTTCTATAAGAGACACTTTAAAATAACCGTCAAGAATAATAAATTTGAAAATTTTTAATTTCAATTTGAAATTGTTTTTTCCCCGTTTATAATTCTGGCCTTCGAATATTAATGGTTAGGGAAAATGTATAAATAAATATATGTAATATTTTTGTTAGTCATTTATTTTCCTTGTATTTTTATCTCTTTACATTCTCATCATTTATGATTGAGAAAGTATTAGAATTGTCTGAAATTTGACATCACAGTTTTCAACGCATCTCCACGTTTTGAGACCCCCTGAAGCCGAAAATCAGGTTTTAGCGACAGCGCTGTCTGTCTGTCCGTCCGTAATCACGATAACTCTCGAAAAAATTAACCGATCGAATCGAACTTCGGCACACTTTTTCTAGATTCCAAAAGAAAGGGCGAGTTTGTTAAAGAGCCATTTTTGATAGAAATCCAAAAAGTTAGAGCATTTTCAAAATTTTAAAAATCAATCGAAAATGAAAATTTGAAGCCCAACAACATACGATAAGAAAACAAGTCAAGAGAAGAAGAACGTTGCTTTTTAACAGCCCTACAAGATCATCAGAACAACTTTTGAGTTTTCTTGAAAAATCGAAAATTCAAATTTTGATCGCAGAAAAATTAATGAAAAATAAAAAATTCGATTTTGTGGTAAAACTATGCAAGATACGAAAATACATGAAAAACCCAACATTGTGCTACTAAAAAAGATCTATAAATTTATTATTAATCACTTTTTGATAAGACGCGTAGTTTTTGTTTTATTCGTAAAAAACCATATTAAAAATGAATTTTTGGATAAACGACACAAGCTATGAAAAAAATTAATGGAGAAAAGTTGTTCATGCGAAAACGAGATACAAATTTGTCATCAATAAATTTTTGATAGGACGCGTAGTTTTTGTTTTAATCATGAAAAATATAATTGAACATAAAAGTAATTTTTTTTTTTTATAGAACGACACAAGCTACGAGAAAAAATAGTAAACAAAAATTATGCACCTAAAACACATCTACAAATTTTTTATAATTTACTTTTTGATAGAACGCGTAATATTGATTTCAATCGTACAAAATAAAATTAAAAATAAAACTGAAAAATTTGTGGAAAAACGACAAAAGGTACGAAAAAATATTGATAGACAATAGTTGTTCACCCAAAAAAGAGATACAAATGATTGTTTAAAAATTAATCTTATTTATTTGAGAATTCAACTATTTTGTTGAAAATTCTTCATTTTTTGTTGAATATTGATCTACTTGGTTGAATTTTGTACCAATTTTTTTAAATTTAAATTAATTTTTTTAACTGAAGATTTAACTATTCTAATTCAAGATTCATCATTTTAGTTGAAAATTCATCTTTTTGCTTCAAATTTTAAGCATTTTTTTTTAAATTATTATTTTTTTAAATTGAAAATTCAACTACTTGAGTAAAATTTTAACGACGTTGTTAAAAAAATTTAGTGAAAGGTTCATCTGTTTAATTGAAGATTTAACTAATTTGTTGAAGATTCGTCTTTTTTTGTTTAAAATTCTTTTTTTTTTATTGAAAATTAATCTTTTTAGCTAGGAAGCTAATCTGGTTAGTTTTAAATTTCCTCGTTTTTTGGCTAAAAATGTAACTGTTTAAAAATTACGTTTTTAATGTAAATTCAATTTTTTTTACAGAAAATTCGTCTTTTGGCTTGATAATTCAACGATTTGGATAATTTTTTTTTCCTTTCTTTACTGAAAAATTTACTATTTGGTTAAAAATTATTTTTTTTTTTTGAGAAATTCATCTCTGGTTAAAAATGGGACTTTTTTGTTGAAAATTCGTTTTTGTGTTATTAAAAATAAATATATTTTGAGTTTAAAATTCAATTATTTCTTGGAAAATTTATTTATTTTGTTGAAAATTCGTCTTTTTGTTAGTTGAAATTTATTTATTTTTTTACAGAAAAATAAATTCTATTTTTTATGGAAAATGCAACTTTTTGATTAAAAATTCAACTATTTGTTTCAAGATTCATGTATATTACTGAAAAGTCTTATTTTTAGTCAAAAACTCAACTGCTGCGTTGAAAATTGGTCTTTTTGGATCGAAAATGCGTATATCTTCTAAAAAATTTGTCTTTTACTTGAAAATTCGACTATTTGTTTGAAAATGGAACTACTTTTTTAAAAATTCATTATTTTTTTGTAATGGAAAATTCAACTATTTGATTGAAAATGCCACTTTTTTGTTTGAAGTTGAACACTTTTTGTTTGAAAATTCAATTATTTTGTTAAAAAGTTATCTTTTAATCGAAAATCCAACTGTTTTGTGGAACATTCGTTTATTTGAATAGAAGATTCGTCCTTGTGGATTGAAAATTATTATTTTTTGGTTGAAAATGCAACCGTCTTCTACAAAATTCTATTATTTGGCTGAAAGTTTAACTGTTCTTTGTTTGAAGTTTAATCTTTTTCGTTTTAAAATTCGACCTTTTAGTTGAAAATTCATCTTTGTAGGTTGAAAATTCAACAATTTGTTCAAAAATTCAACTTTTTTATTAATAATTCCTTCTTTTGGGTTGAAAATTCATCTTTTATGTTAGGAAAGTCATATTTTTTAGTTGAAATGAATAAATTTGCAATTTAAAAATTTTAATTTGAAATTGTTTGATTCCTTTCATAAAAGATTCTATTTTTCACGTACGTGAGTGTTTTAAATCCTTGATTTTTAAATTCTATTACATCGAAAACTTCTATTTAAAATTACACAATTTCGAGCGTTTTGAGTTTGAAGCTATTCAATTTAAGACGTATCACCTTTAGCATTTTTCAATTTAAATGATTTATTTTCAAATTTTTTAAGTTTGGTGATTGTCAGAGGGTTTCCAATTTTTCTAACTGCACAGTATTGACCCTTTAAAAAAAGTGTTTAGTTTGAAGGCTTCAATATGAATATCTACTGAAATGTTCTTCCAACTTTTTTTTTAGAAAGATGATAAGAAACCCAAGAAATCACAGGAAAAGTCGGAAAAGGAACCGAATGAAACTGGTAAATTGCCAGAAGGTGAATTAAAATATACTGTCACAACCGGTGTAGTTTACCTTAGCCACATCCCTCACGGATTTTATGAGGAACAAATGAAAGAATATTTTACTCAATTTGGAAAAGTCAATCGAGTCAGGCATGTTAGATCAAAAAGGGTAAGTTTTATACAAATTCGTATATATTTACACTAAGTCTAATACAAAATTAATTTACTTATTCTGTACTCATCTATAAATAGTTTTCTAAACCTCTTTAATTTTTACAGTCTGGAAGAAGTCGAGGATACGGTTACATAGAATTCGAATTTCCAGAAGTCGCCAAAGTGGCCGCAGAAACAATGAATAATTATCTAATGTGCGGTAGATTACTAAAAGGTGCATACTGATTATTTCCTCTCTAAACAAGTATACATTTTTTTATCTTTCAAATATTTACAACTTGGTCATTTACTTTTAAAATCTTAATTTCAAACAGAGTTGGGAATTTGTTTCCGTAGTTCCCATATTTTTTCTCATACCTGTAGTACAATATTTTCAAATATTTTGTTCATATAGTTAATAACTTATTTCGAATCTTTGATTCTTTCAGCGGCCTATATTCCACCAGAGAAACAGCATTTCGGTTACTTTTTTGGAAAGGATTGGTCTGCAAGCTATTATCCCAATCTGGAGAACAGAAAGAAGGAAATTCGACTAAACCACGCAACTATCAGCCAAAACAAACACAAAAGAACTGTCAAAAAGTCGCTTAAAAAACTGTCTGCTCTCGAGAAAAAACTTAAAGCCAAGGGAATAGATCTAAAGTTTGAACCTGTTGATCTTCCAGCAACGTTGTGAATATACTTTAGTCTCTACATTTCTGGACTTCTTTATTTATCTACTACGCCTTGTTTTCAAATAGGTTTTTTTTTTGTTTGAAGAGGACAATTTCAAAGACTAAAGACATAGCTTTAATAAATTGTTAACTTCTTGAACACAATAGAGTCGAAATTATATAATATTTACATTGTTTTTTCGAAAAGGTTGTTACGATCCCACTGGCTTCTCCTGCGAGACCTTTGTTCTTTTCCACTTCATCCGCCTATTTTGAAACCAGACTTTTACCTGCAATAGAAAACATAATTAAATATCAATATTAAAAATCGGGGTGTCTACCGTACCGGGAAATCGGAATTTGATTCAGTGAACGAGATTTTTTATTCGATTTTCTAAAATGAATATTTAAAGGATTTTAATATTTTATTACTTTAAGTTTGTTTAAAGAATATAAAAACTGTAATTATGTTACGGAACAGGGGATTTTGCTAAAGATATCGGCATTTCTGAATTTGAAAAGGGAATTTTCGAGAAACTTCACCTGTTTCTCGTTTTTTTCGCCTAAATGTGAACTGAATTAATAGAACTGAATAAGAAAATCCAACTATTTTTGGTTAAAAGTTTATTATTTTTTGTTCAAAATTCGACTATTTAGTTGAAACTTTAATTATTTTGTGGAAAATTCAACTATTCTGTTAAAAGGTCATTTTTTGTCGAAAATTCAACTATAAAATTCATTCTTCTGGATTGAAAATTCCTCTTTTATTGTATAAAAGTGGTCTGTTTTGGTTGAAAATTGATCGCTCTTGGTTCAAAATTAACTGATTTCTTGAAAATTTAACTATTTTCTACCAAATTTGTCTTTGGCATGAAAATTCAACTATTTGGTTAAAAATTCGTCTTTCGCGTTTAAAATCGATCTATTTGTTGAAAATGCCACTTTGCTGACTGATAAGTCATCCTTTTGGCTTGAGTTTTAATCTCCTTCATTTAAAAATTCGACCATTTGGTTGAAAATTCAATTATTTTGTTCAAAACTAATATTTTTTGGCCAAAAATTCAACTGTTCTGTTGAAATACATCTTTTCTTGTTGAAAATTCATCTTTATTGGCAAGAAATTAAAGGTTTTGTTGAAAATGCAATTGAATATTTGGTTGTAAATGCAAATGTTTCGTTGATATTTTTTTTTCAAGTCAACTTTTTGATTGAAAAGTAATCTTTCGAATCTAAAATCCAGTACATCTTTGTTTCAGAATACATGTTTCGGCTAAAAATTCTACTATTTGATTGAAGATTAAACTATTTTGTTGAAAATTCTTTTTGTTCTGGAAATTAATTTTTTAAGCTGGAAATTTACCTGTTCTTTTGTTTGTTGAAAATTAATCGTTTTCAGTTGAAAATTCAACTGTTAAATTTTCCGTTGAGAATTTTTTTTTTTTGGTTAAAGGTTGAACTAATTTGTTAAACATTCTTTTTATTGGTTGGAGATTTAACTGTTTTGTTGAAAATTCACTCTACTTTGGTTTCACACTAATTTTGTTTTTAACATAAAATTAAAAGATTCTATTATTGGTTAAAAATGTATGTATTTTATTGTGAATTCGACTTTTTTGGTTGGAAATTGATAGTTTTTAGTTTAAAATTCAACAATTTGGTTGAAAATTAACTTTTTTGTTGAAAGTTTATATTTCCTATATGTACATTTAACTTGCCTGTAGAAAACTCAAGTAAATGGTTGGAAATTCAAGTGGTTTCGAGGGAATTCTCCCTTTTGTTTGAATATCCAACAATTAGATTGAAATTTTTTTTTCTCTTGACTATAAAATGTTTCCTGGTTGAAAATTCGTCTTTTTGGATGAATTCAACTGTTTTTTATTAATATTATTATTATATCATTAAGCCGTTTCCCTTTCGGGGTGATTTAAAATAAAATATTTTTAGGTTGAATTATCAAGTGTTGCATTTTTCGTTAAAAATTTTGGTTGTTGTAAATTCCACTGTTTTTGATCACAAATAAAAATCGCTTTTTGATTGAAACATCAACTATTATATTTTTGTCGTTAAAAATTAATGTTTTTCATGGAAAATTCAACTACTTGGTTAAAAGATAAACTTCGTTAATTTTGTTTCTTTGTTGAAAATTCATCATTTTAGATGAAAATTCAACTATTTTATTTATTATTCACAATTTTAGTTGAAAATTCAAGTGTTTTATCGCAAATTATTTATATTTTGTTGAAAACTTAACTGCTTTGTTGAACTTTTATCCTTTTGGATTGAAAATTCAACCATTTTCTACAACATTCGTCTTTTTGGCTTTAAAATTCAATTATTTGGTTAAGAATTCATCTTTGTTGGTCGAAAATTTATCTTCGTAGGTCGAAAATTCAATTATTTTGACTTGAGTATTCGACTATTTGGTTAAAAATGCATCTCTATGTAGTTGAATTTAATATTTTTTTAGTTGAAAATAATTCTTTGTAGGTTGAACAGGGTGGCCACTCACCCGGGAGAACCGGGAGATTTCCCGTATTTCATAATTCGTAAGTTTTGAGCAAAAATGTTTTTTTTTTTTTTTGTTTGAGAGAGAGAAATCACATTTTTTAGTAAAAAAATCTATGCAGTCTTTTTGAATGTCACTTGATACTGCATTATATGATACTTATCAATAGTATATTTATCGTCTTTAAAATTTCTATAATTTTAATTTAAAATTATGGTTTTGAATGCGAAATTCTAAAAGTTTAATCTCTAACTTTTTGAAACTAAAGTTTTTTCTTAAATTAATTTTTATATAATTTTGTAAATTTGGAATTTTAGATATCACGATATTTTAGTTTCAAAGTCAAATATTCAAAATGTCAGGACAATGCACAAAATGGGGTATAACCCCACGACAGAGTGCAGGAGATGCGGCAGGGATGATGAAACATCCCTGCATGTACTATATCAGTGCCCGGCATTAGCTGGGCTCAGGCAGCAGATCCTCGAGGCCCATTTTATGGGACCAGAGGAAATTACAACACGATCATTAGTCGAAATACTAGGCTTCGTCAAGAGGTCTGGTGTCAACTGCTGAGAGCGAATAAGTAAGGGTGTGGCACAATAGGCTTTATAGCTGGAGCGTCAGAGGAGTTTTCCATGGGCTCCTCGCCCGTCCTAAAACTAACTAACTAGCTACTTTACTTTTTCAAACATTTTTATGAAGAAATTTTTTTGGTTAACATTTTTTTCATACACTTTTAAAAAACAATCAGCTTCTGTTTCAGAAAGAGGGCTAGAGCAGGAACTATAAAAGGCAGCACTGCAATCCAGACGATTCATTCACTCTTGTGGTACCGCTCAAAACAGACCTCCAGCTACAGTAAGACAATCGACTTGAAGCTGCTTCCTCGAATGGGCTGAAATACTTCGCTGCAAAACAGTCACACAAAATAGACGATAACAAACTTGAGGTATTTCCAGACTTGGCAGATTCTTATTAGGGCTGAAAATTTACGTGGTGTGGAAAAGAGTTGCTTTTTTCTTCTAATAAGCGTCCATCACACAAACAAAAAGTAATTTCAAATTGCGTCATTCTCGGTAATAATTTGTCAACCCAAATTTGCCAAAAGTCAAGAACGCGTCATTTGTAAAAGTGAGAATTCTCATTTTACAATTGATTTGTCTTGGTGAGTTGTCAAGCGTACTGGGCAAGTGACTTTTCCGTCATCTGATCAGAGCCAGTATGCAGCTTCATAGAACTCTGCGCATTCCATCGCTGATAAATTGCTATTGGAATGTATTGCAATCTGAATATGACACCGCTAACAGCACAACTCCAGCTGCGCAGTGAAGTAGTTACATCCAGAATATGTACCAGTATTCAGTTAATAACTTTGAATGTTTCATTTTAACATGTTTAATTACTATATTGTGTTGCAAATCAAAAAAATGTCTGGCTTGTACATTTAAATTTAAAGTTTATAATTTGAAACATATTTAAATAAAAAATATGGAGCACGACAGGAAAGACGACCAGGAAGGTGAGAACGTAAAGAAGGATGACCAGGTAGTTGCTTCCAATTTATAGTAAGGATCACTAAAAATTTATTTTTTATTTATAAAAAGAGACGGTTATGTGAATTAAATATTTTTTCTGTTAGGCACATATTTTTTAAGAGAATCTTTTGAATATTTCTTTGGTGTTTAAATTTTGATATCTTGTACTAAAATCTGATTATTCTTGTCGATTTGTATCAATATTGATTTTTATTATTAATTATGGATATGAACGACCCGGCAGGCGAGAACGTCAGGAAGGTAGTAATTTGTCAACCCAAAATTGCCAAAATTCAAGAATGGGTCATTTGTGAAAGTGAGAATTCTCATTTTATAATTGATTTGACTTGGTGAGTTGTCAAGCGTATATGGAGACGAGTAGAAGAAGCCTCTGCTGGGCAAGTGACTTTTCTGTCATCTGATTAGACCCAGTATGCAGCTTCATAGAACTCTGTGCATTCCATCGCTCATAAATTGCTATTGGAATGTATTGCAATCTGAAAATTATGTGCATGCATTTCAATAGTCTGATACAACAGTAGAAACAGCAATTGGAGAAAATACAAAGCACAATTAATTTCAAGTTGCGTCATTTCCAGTATTATTTTGTCAACTCAAAATTTACAAAAGTCAAGAACGCGTAATTAGTGAAAGTTACAATTCTCTTTTCACAATTGATTTGGCTTGGTGAGTTGTCAAGCGTACATGGACACGAGAAGAAGCAGCCTCTGCGGGGCAAGTGACTTTTCTGTCCTCTGACTAGACCCGGTATACAGCTTCATGGAACTCTGTGCATTCCATCGGTGGTAAATTACTATTTGAATGTATTGCAATCTGAAAATTATGTACATGCATTTTAATCGTCTGATACAACAATAGAAACAGAAATTGGAGAAAATACAAAGTACAATTAATTTCAAGGTGCGTCATTTCCAGTAATAATTTGTCTACTCAAAATTGCTAAAAGTCAAGAACGGGTCATTTGTGAAAGTGATAATTCTCATTTTACAATTGATTTGACTTGGTGAGTTGTCAAGCATACATGGACACGAGTAGAAGCAGCCTCTGCTGGGCAAGTGACTTTTCCGTCATCTGATTAGACCCAGTATGCAGCTTCAAAGAACTCTGTGCATTCCATCGCTGATAAATTGCTATTGGAATGTATTGCAGTCTGAAAATTGTGAAAGTATTGAGACATTTTTAACTTTAATATTTTCCTGACAAAGCCAAAATATCATTTTCTAGATTTTACAGAATGTATAGTTGTTCTCTCTTTCCCTTCTGTTTCAGATACAGCGTAGAGCACAAGGACTATAAAAGGCTGCTCCCTAAGTCACACCAGTCATTTACTCTTGTGGCACCACTGAGAGAACACCTCCAGCTACAGCAAGACAATCGCCTCACCTTTAAGCGATCCTTGACAAATAGGATGCTCGACCGCTCAAGCGACTCCCCCGAAGGGACTATAACCTTCTTTTGAAACACAGCCACTCAAAACGGACGGTGCGTACCCTTTCTAAATTTTCGACTTTTAAATTTGTCTCTAAAAAGTAAAAATATCATTTCCTAGATTTTGCAAAATGTTTAATTGTGCTCTTTTTCATTGCCGTTTTAGATAGAGCCCTAGAGCATAAGGCCTATATAAGGTGCGCCCCAGACCAGACGTGTCATTCACTCTTATGGCACCGCTCAGAGAGTAACTCCAACTACAGCAAGACAATCACCTCACCTTTAAGCGATCCTTGATGAACAGGACCCTCGACAGTTCAAGCGACTCCCCCAAAGGAGCTGTAATCTTTTTCTGAAACACAGACTCTTTTCGCTTCTGTTTCAGATACTTAATATACGTAAAATTCGAACTGAAAAACTAAAAGGGCCAGTAAAATCGACACAACCACGTGAAGGACTTCAGACCATATAGAGAGCACACCCACCAACAGTACGACGAACGAAGACCAGAAACCACCACCACACCTGGAAGCTCCCACCACAGCAACACCGAACACAACCGGCACCCCCACCCGGCCACCGCACCCAGACCAGCGAGGTAAAGGGACCGACGGATCATTACCGTTTCAGCAGCATTGCAAAGATGTCATACCAACACGAACTAACGGAGCTAGAGAGGACGTTGGAGCTGGACGGTTTTGCCAGGTTTCGAGAGGTAGGAGCCCTCAATGAAATCCACGGGACACGCTCTACCACACAAACCAACACGGAAGCAGATAAGGCATCCCGTGAAAAAGCAACACTAGCCCGCAAGACCACGACAGGACAACAAAGACGGGAAATATCATGCATGGCAAGTACATACAAGCAACGCATCACGGACATCGCACGAGTGAATCTACCAATATTCTGAAACCGACAATCGGCACCAAAGATGTCGATAGAAGGAAAAAACATGGCAGTAGGACAGAACACACGACTCCAACCCTCACCATCATCACAGGGAACACAAAAAGGGGAGATCCCTCTTATCACCCTGAGTCCAACACCACGCCAGAAAATAGCGACATCAGCGCCAACACCACCACCAGCTTAGAGACGCTTACCAACTTCCGAAATTCCCACAGTGTCACAATACCGGGTGACATTTCCAGACGGAACGACATTCCAGGTACCCCACGGAGTAACTCGTTTCCGTGTCCAACACAAAAACCAAAGATGCAATATCCGCTTCAACCTCAACGGTACCGTTCGCAGCATGGTTGTCGAGGATGATGTGAGTAAAGCAAAATTACGATCGACTCTATACAATGTTTTTTTTTCCTATTTCGTAACTAATTTCTGCTGACCGCCAGCCCATTTTGTTGTCACCTGCAATTTTACTCTCCCAATTTGGGGGGGGGGGGTGATGTAACGTACCCTCACTTAATGTGCATGTCCATGCGCAAACCGGATCACCAAGGCGCACTCCCTTCCACTCACCACCATGCAGTATGCCGGTTCGTCGCGCTGGGATAGGCTTTATACCTAGCTGCGCGACGAAGAAACGGAAGTTCGCCGCGTGCGGTGAACCGAGCACCATCGGGGAACTCTCACCCGGTGCAACTCCCCTGGCCGCCATACTTTCCCAGTAGGGGACCAGGCCACCTTCCCTGCCTCCTAGTCCCATCCCGTCCGTTCCCAGAGACCGACTCGTTCAGCGGCCGACAGGCGCTCCTGTGGCCACCCGTCATGGCCAGGGTACGTCGGCGTCAGGTGCCCTTGACTGGCCTACCCGCGGCAACCCACCTGCATCTCTTGCCTTCAGAGACCGACTCGCTCGGTGGCCGACAGGCGCTCCTGTGGCCACCCATCGAGGCCAGGGTACGTTGGCGTCAGGTGCCTCTGACCGGCCTACCCGCGGCAACATACCTGCCCTCAGTGACCGACTTGCTCGGTGGCTGACAGGCGCTCCTGTGGCCACCCATCGAGGCCAAGGTACGTCGACGTCAGGTGCTCCTGACCGGTCCTAGGAAGCCGAGATCGGGACTCCCTTCCCTTTCACACCTGTCCTGGTCCGCAACCCCGGCCGTACCGCCAAATCACTCAACCGTACGCTATCCCGACTACGTCTATACAATAAACATTCCGTATTATTCCAGATAACGGCTCAAGGATAACTCTGCCACCTCAACTACGGTCCGAACTCCGTCGACGTTCTCTAGGACACGTACCGCGAACCGACTCTCGTACCTTCATAGAACTTACCATAGACTCCACAATCACACCCATCAACATTGTCAGTCACGAAACACGCATCATCTTTACTTAATAACGTCAACGACAACCACACACACGAACTAACACCATTACATGCACACACACGCACGTAACACTCACTTTAGCCATAATTAGAGTTGTAACCTATGGGGAGAATATACTTAATTATCATATTTCTTAAACCGTTGTTTTTTTTACTCGTAAAGCGTGTCCCAACTCCGAAAACCTGGAGAGACTGAAGTGTCCAGCGGGACGACACGCACATAGAGTAGGACAAAACGTCACAAGACAATCACTTCTCCTTTAAGCGATCCTTGACAAACAGGACGCTCGACAGTTCGAGCGACTCCCCTCGAAGGGACTGTAATATTCTTTTGAAACATAGACTCTGTGAATGGACGGTGAGTATCCTTTCTAAATCATTGACTCTCAAATATACAGCCGTAGAGCGCAAGGACTATATAAGGCTGCGCATTAAATCACATTAGGCAGTCACTATTGTGGCACGGCTCAGAGAACACCTCCAGCTACAGCAAGACGATCACCTCACCTTCAAGCGATCCTTGACAAATAGGACGCTCGACAGATCAAGCGACTCCCCCGAAGGGACTGTAACCTTTTTTCAAAACACAGCCATTCTAAATGGACGGTGAGAACTCTTTCTAAAATTACGACCTTTAAAGTTTTCTGTAATAGTAAACATATAATTTCCTAGATTTTGCAAAATGTTTAATTGTTCTCTTTTTTTGTTACTATTTCAGACAGAGCCCTAGAGCACAAGGACCATATCAAATTTGCCCCAGGCTAAACGTGTCATTCACTCTTGTGGCACCGCTCAGAGAACACATGCAACTACAGCGAGACAATCACCTCTCCTTTGGGCGATCCTTGACAAATAGGACGCTCGACAGTTCAAACAACTCCCCCAAAGGGGCTGTAATCTTTATTTGAAACACAGCCAGTCTAAGCGGACGGCGAATACCCTTTATAAATTTTCGCCTTCAAAATTTTTCTGTAAAAGTTAAAATATCATTTCCCAGATTTTGACCAATATTTAATTGTTCTCATTTTCGCTTCTGTTTCAGATACAGCCATAGAGCACAAGGTCTAAAAAAGGCTGCGCCCTAAGTCACACCAGTCATTCACTCTTGTGGCACCGCTCATTGTACACCTCCAGTCCCCCGAAGGGACTGTAATCTTTTTTTTAAACACAGACTCTGTAAAATGTCGACTTTTAAATTGGTCTCTAAAAAGTAAAAATATAATTTCCTAGATTTTGCAAAATGTTTAATTGTGCCCTTTTTCGCTGCTGTTTCAGATATAGCCCTAGAGCACAAGGACTAATTAAACTGGCCCCAGGCCACACGAGTCATTCACTCTTGTGACACCGCTCAGAGCCCAGGAGGCTATATCGCCACTACATTGATTTTGACCGAGAGAAAGTGTTGCATTTCCTCTAATTGGAAAACACGTGGTCCTTCAATACCAGACTGTCATTAATTTTTCCTACCATAGGCTGTTGCCACGATGGGTCCAGATCACAGCAAAAATAGTACACGCAGTAGGGAATCACCCAGCCACAATTTGGCTCAAAATGTCGCATTAGCGTCTACATTCCAGTCACAGTCAACAGAACAGCGCCCTCGGAAATTCCGTTTCAAACTTAAACGTGAGTATTTAGCTGACTTTAGTCCCCTGTGTTGTCTTCATCGGAACGGCGTCGGATCAGAAGGAAGAGGCAAAAAAGTACTCCTGAAATGGAAATCATCAAGCCACAGGATAGCGCAGTGGCATAAACCTCCACGTCAAAATTATCGAAATGCCGGCCTGAGAAATTGTGTCTCAAACGTAGGCATAATGATCCAGCTGACACTAAAGAATGTAGACCTACTGAACAAGCACCTATTAACCACCTGCCTGATGATACCCCGGTATTGCCAACATCCCCCGTATTGGTATCATCGAAGCAGCCGCAAGGAAAATCATGTCTCACTCTCAACCGTAAACGAGAGGGTCTAGCTGACTCTGAAAAGTGTGCACCCATTCAGGAAGCACCCCGCCAAAACTTGCCTAAAATTCCGGCAGTAGCGTCAACGTCCACGTTCCATTCGCAGCCTGCAGCACCCGGACCGGAAGCACAACCAATTACAAGTATGCAAGAACCCACACTGTCTGGAGTACGCAAGAATGCAACAAAATCAAATAAGGCTGTTAATTTTGACGAGAAAAATGCGAAAAAGGAAACCATCAAAACTGGACTGACGGGCATCATTCGAAAAATTGGCGACAACCACAACCGCGAGTAAATCGATCGCATTCGCGAAGACGTCAAAGTTATATCGAGATTAGCGATTGAAGTGACCTTTTTTGCAGAATTCTGTTACAGACACAACACCAATACATCGCTACAGTAGTAATGGTTTGAGAAGAAACCAGATTTTCTGTTTCTCGCTATCCTCTTTAAGAGGAAGAAAACAATTCGAGCAAAAACTGATGAAAAATTGGCAGGGCTTTTCGAAGAATAGAAAAGCATAAGGGCTGCACTACTCACAGAGCATCCGGACAGAAGAGAGGCGCTACTTTCAGAGCCTGAAGATAAAAGTAGAGAACGCAACTGCCGAAAACAGTACGCTCTACGATTGTGAAAACCGAACAGTTCCGATTCAAGAAATGTCCAGGATTCTGGAGAGACAGCTGTCTACCAACATCCGGACTCATGCGCGAAGTAGGGTGAAGACCTGCCTTCTGAAAAAGCGTACTGCTTAGCCCATCCTGACTGATGAGCAGAGAAAGGAGAAGAAGGAGGTGCAACAGAAGAGCATGGAAACACAGAGGGAACGGAACAAGAAGAAGAAGCATGAGAAAGAGAAAGGCGTGGAAAAAAGAGAGAAGAGCAAAGAAAAAGAATGGTGAGGTCTTCACGCTGAAAGACAAGAAGAAGGGACGAATGGCCGAACTGGAAAAGGTGTACTCGAAACGGAAGACACGTAAAAGAGAAGTGGAAAGCAGTCCTTAAGCAGTCAGAGAGTGAACCGAGAAAATTAAAAACACAGAAAATTAAAAGTAAAAGGTTAGCGGAGATGGAAAAGAATGAGAAGAAAGCTAGAATACAAAATATTAAGGAGCAGCTTAACAAGCTTTTCGAAGGAAATATTTGTGAAGATAAAGACCTAAAGAATCTACTGAAAACTGAAGAAAACCTTAACTTTTGCTATGCAGAAGACCAGAATCATTATCACAAATTTCTTCCCTTCTTTCATCTCTCACAACAGTATAATGCCGAAAATGGCATAAGTAACTTTATGCTCATCCCAATAATGAGCTGTGGTTTGAAACATGTCCATTACACCAACACTGGATTAAAAGATCTTGATCAAACACTCACTGCTAAACAGAGTTTAAAAATGAAAAGAGCAAACCCCAAATCAAAGAAAGAGATTGAACAAGATAAGATAGAAAAAAGCAGGCAAAAAGAAGAGAGGATCAGAGTGCAAGGCCAGATTGATGCCTCTGTGATTTTTGACAATCCTTCTCATACCCAGAAAAGTAAACTTCGAGCAACACCGCCGATTGGTGTGGCATGCGAAATGTTTTGGATTGTTGATCTAGGTAGAAAAGCAATGGTTGCTGGCGTTAGACGAACTGGTGATCCAATGCCTTCCAAGGATGACAGAACCAAGGACAAACCCTTTTACGTGAGAGGCTCCACTTTTCGTTGGCAGACACTCCACCAGAAACGAAGAAAGATGATATATGATAACGTGGAGAAATACATCAAGGAGATTAAAAAGCTCGACAATGAAGAGTTCAAGAGCATAGACACACACTCGGCCGTCGATTTCAGAATAGTTGCGAAGTATCGACTGGCTGATTTTTTCTTCAAGCAGCCGCTATACGAAAAGAGGTACGTGGCTCGCCTCAAGTGGGAAAAATATATATAGGTTCAGCGAGAAGACGATGAGCTGGTAAACTACATAATTGGCGATGTGAAGAAGGCGCCTCGTTTCGTAGTGCTTGGAGCGGTCAACATGTCAAACAGGACAAAGGGACACGCTGCTACTCCAGTTCGACTAGTGAAAAAGTGTCTCGTCGAGCGTGCAATAGTTCATGAACCTGGAAAATTTAAAGTTTTATGTGTTGACGAACACTACACCACTCAAATGTGCAGTAACTGTGTTGAGAAATGCATTGTGGTCTCGCAAAACCGCTATCGGAACGCCTTTTGCCAAAAGTGTCGCACTACGTGGGAGCGAGACATCAATGCTGGAAGAAATATCCTTAACATTTAACTGATCATGAAGGGAATACTGAAGAAGACGGACGTTTCCAATCCTGAAAATTTTAATGCGCTGAAATCATTGTCTCCGGGTCCCTAGATTGAAGAGTATAGCATGATAGGTGAGTATAGCATGAAGGTACCGACATGAAAAAAACCAGGATATCCTTTTATGTTTTGAACATGTTCTCACAAAACAGTCTTACTTGTTTCTTGATAAGAATGGCGTTGAACAGATGATACAATTATTTTTTTATATGCAAACATTGGTTTTCTTTAGTTAACAGTGGATTAGGCCTACTGGGAATACCACTGAACAACAAAAAAACGCGCCTGAAACTCTACTCCGTGGGTGATGTGGAAAATATTTGCTTTATCCTTCTGCTATTCATCACAATTCAGAGATCACCACCTGAAGGCATCCCAAGAACTATAAAAAGCTGTGCCTTAGGCCAGAAGTGTCATTCACTCTTATGACACCGCTCAGAGAACACCTCCAGCTACAGCGAGACAATCACCTCTCCTTTAGGCGATCCTTGACGAACAGGAACCTCGACAGTTCAAGCGACTCCCCCAAGGTGACTGTAATCTTTTTTTGAAACACAGCCACTCTAAACGGACGGTGTGTCCCCTTTCTAAATTTACGACTTTTAAAGTTTTCTGTAAAAGTAAAAATATAATTTCCTAGATTTTTCAAAATTATTAATTGTCCTCTTTTTCGCTGCTGTTTCAGATAGAGCCCTAAAGCACAAGGACTATAAAAGGCTGCTCCCTGAGTTACAAGAGTCATTCACTCTTGTGGCATCGCTCAGAGAACACTTCCAGCTACAACAAGACAATCACGTCTCGTTTAGGCGATCCTTGACGACTAGAATACTCGACATTACTAGCGGCTCGCTCGAAGGGACATCAATCGTTTGTTGAAGTACAGACACTCTAAACAGACTGTGAGTACCCTTTATAAATTTTTGACTTTCAAATCTTTCAATGAAAAGTCAAAACATCATTTCCTAGATTTGACAGATTGTTAAGTTGTGCTCTTTTTTGCTTCTGTTTCAGATACAGCCCTAGAGCACAAGGACTATATGAGGCTGCGCCATAGGCCAGACGATTCATTCACTCTTGTGGCACCGCTCAGAGACTACCTCCAGCTTCAGCAAAACAAGCAGCTCTCCTTGAAGCGACTCTTGACGACTGAGAGGCTCTGCATTTCAAGTGGCTCCCTCGAAGGGACAGAAATCGTTTGTTGAAGCGCAGCCACTATAAACGAACGGTGAGTATCCTTCAGACATTTTTTACTTGTAAAATTCTCTATAAACCTGCTGATTTTATTCCTTAGATTTTACAGATTGTTTAATTGTGCTCTTTTTCGCTTCTGTTTCAGATACAGCCCAAGATCAGAAGGTTTGTTTAAGGCTGCGCCATAAGCCAGACGAGTCATTCACTCTTGTGGCACCCCTCAGAGATCACATCCAGCTTCAGCAAAACAATGGGTTCTCCTTGAAGCAATCCTTTATGACCAGAAAGCTCGACATTCCTAGCGACTCGATAGAAGGGACAGTAATCGTTCGTTGACGCGCAGACACTCTAAACGGACGGCGAGTATCCTTTATAAATTTTTGACTTTCAAATCTTTCAATAAAAAGTAAAAATATCATTTCCTAGATTTAACAGAATGTTTACTTGTGTTCATTTTCGCTTCCGTTTCAGATACAGCCCTAGAGCACAAGGACTATATAAGGCTGCGCTCCAGGCTAGATGATTCATTCACTCTTACATCATCATTCAGAGCGGACAGTGAGCTTCATCAAGAGAATCAGCTCTCCTTGAAGCAGTCCTTGAAGACAAGAAGACTCGACATTCCGTGCGGCTCGCTCGTAGGGACAGTAATCGTTCGTTGAAGCGCAGGCACTCTAAACGGACAGTAAGTATCCTTTATAAATCTTTGGCTCTCAAATTTTTCTATGAAATGTCCAAATATCATTTCCTAGGTTTTGCAAAATGTTTAATTGTGCTCTTTTTCGCTTCTGTTTAAGATACAGCCCTAGAGCAGAAGGACTATATGAGGCTGCGCCATAAGCCAGACGATGCATTCACTCTTGTGGCACCGCTCAGAGATCACCTCCAGCTTCAGCAAAACAATCAGCTCTCCTTGAAGCGATCCTTGACGACCGGAAGGCTCTGCATTTCAAGTGGCTTCCTCAAAGGGAAAGTAATCGTTTGTTGAAGTGCAGACACTATAAACGAACGGTGAGTAGCCGTTAGACATTGTTGACTTGTAAAATTTTCTGTAAGCCTACAGATTTTCTTCCTTAGATTTGACAGATTGTTTAATTGTGCTCTCTTCCGCTTCTGTTTCAGAAACTGCCCAACAGCAGAAGGTCTATGTAAAATAGCGCACCAAGACAGACGATTCATTCACTCTTGTGACACAACTCAAAGCGGACACTGGGCTACATCAAGAGAATCAGCTCTCCTTGAAGCAGTCCTTGACGACCAGATTCTCTACTATAGGATGTTCCTGCGTTGACGTCGCGGTTGGGCTTGATCTCTCCTCAAATTAACCTCGACGGCTATGCTGGCAGTAGCTTAGATAGTGGTAGAGCCTCCCAAGCCAGGCGGGCAAAGAGCAAAGAGGAGGGAGACTAAGAGGAACATCTAGGAGAAGGAATCGAGACAGAAAAATAAGACGAGGCAGCACTTCTGAAATAGAAACCATCGAGACACAGAGGAGGACAGTACGTCTACGGCCACGTTTCAATTACCGAAACGGTGGCCCGGGATCTTCTGTCTCAACCGTGGATATAAGGATTTAGCTGACTGAAGAAAGTGCGCACCCAGCCACAACCTGCCTCGATAGACGGCAGTAGCGTCTACTTCACGCTACGGCCGCAGCCTGCAGCACCCGGGCATGAAGCGCACCCAGCTCGATTAGTGAAAAACCGTCACATCGAGTGTGCAATACTTCATTCGAGCCACGGAGGAGGATAGTACGTCTACGGCCACGTTACAATTATCGAAACGGCGGCCTGGAATCTTCTGTCTCAATCGTGGATATAAGGATTTAGCTGACTCAAGAAAGTGCGCACCCAGCCACAGCCGTCTCGCAAAAACGACCATTGGTACTTCTTTTGCCGAAAATATTGTACTACGTGGGAGCGAGTCAATAGCGCTGAAAGAATCATCTTTAAATTCGGACTACTCACGGAGGGAATACTGAAGAAGACGGACATTCTCAATCCCGACAATTTCAGTGCGCTAAAATCATTGTTTTCGTGTCCAAGTTTATGTACTCGTAAATAATACCTATTGAACTGCGTTTCAACTCGCAAATGGTGGACATCATTTCATTCGATAAGCTGAAGAAAAGGCATACACACACAGCTAGGATATCCTTTTAGATTACATTCGAGTTTGTAAATGTTCTCACAAAAAAGTCTCACTTGTTTTCTGATAAGAATGAACCATTTTAGTTCGCTTTCAGTTTGAAGTTAGTAAGTTATGAAGACGAAAACAGACTGTTTGAGAGATCATATTAGAGCGTCTAATAAAGGATCCCGAATGAAAAGGAATATCCAGTTTTTACTGTGTAAGAACTGGACCGCAGATTTTCGAAAATTCGTCAGACATGGGCTGGTATTTACTACGGCCTAGGAGTATAACATCTTCAAGGTCACATCGCTTTACCGCAACCTCTTGTAGCAAGGATGGAAATACATTTTTATGCACACTTTACTTTGTCATTTAGTCTTGTACACCTTCAGCTCTGTGAACATTTCGCTTCATATAATATAGAGCATTTTATGAAGGAAATGTGGATGTTGTCCATATAGGACCACAATACCGAACACAAGACATTAAGTGTACATTAAACGTTACGTGATTATCTCCATACAGTATTTCAAACATTCCTTTTTCTTTTTGATTCTTTTATTCCCTAGCTGGAGGGGGCCCCATCCTTACCGCGAGTGGGCAGTTGATTTTTATCAACGACGTTCATTAGCGGTCCCGTTCTTGTATCGATGCGCCGCCTGTCGCTATTATTTCATCCGAAAAGCGCGGGAGATTTGAAATCAATAATAATACAAATAAATACACTCAACATTCCTAGAACTGCTGGCCCACGCAGTTTTTCAGCGCGTAGGGCGAGAGACAATTGCGACTCTCGCCTCGGAAGGGCCGAGTGCGCGAGTACTCCGTCGAGTACATATATTGCGCAATATTATGGAAACGGTTCAGGCGAGTGGATACCCGGCTTATTGCGCAGTTGAAAAAGTCGCCATCCGTTAGTCTGCATGCATGCATAAGTATTTTTTAAGTGTCTTTCAAGTGTTTTTGTTGGCGTACGACAATTTTCCAACTAAAAATCAACATTATAGAATCAAAAAACGAAGCAAATATTTCGCGGAATAGTGAGTTTTGTGGCATGACGTTGATAGGTGAAAATTTTAGCCTTCAGGGAGGTTAGTACATGGTACAGCAACTGCATAAGACTTTTTGGAGAAAATCTCCGAAACGTGAAGGTAAGTTATAAAGGTTTCCATAGTAATCTTTTCAAGTGTAGAAGGCATTTGCGCAATTCTGTTCCTTCATCCTTTTATCAATTTAAGATCTTTCAGTTTCACAAAGCAACGGTCCGAAATTTGAGATTAGAGTACCACTCACCTGACATTTCGGATATTTTATTTTATTTCGTGAAACGACAAAAGAATGAAACATAACTGAGAAAATAGATTCTACACGTAGGAAATATTACTATTTGTACATTTATGACTTTTACATTTATAATGTTTTCTCGCAAAAGTCGTATGACGTATTCCCATGATGTCATACTAAAATACTGAATTCAAACCAACGAGGGCGCTCTACGGGCCTCTTTTTATTTGGTCAGCCAGTGGCGCGGAGGAGGATATACCGGGACCGTGGTGGGAGTTGCCTGAACTCCGCAAATGGAAATAACCGTCTACATCCGACGGGAAATAGAGGCATATTGTGTTAAAGTTAGGTTTTCCGATGCTTCGGGTGATGCTTCTCGAAAGTCCTAATAAAACTACACTCATAAATGTAACTTTTTAACCCACACGAATCGTATTCAACTATCCATGCAAGGATCACGTCAGCCATTTGCTTGAGAAATTACACATCGAAATTTATACCCCAAGAAATAGGGGCAGCTCCTACTACTTGAAGAATTTTCCTCTTAAGAGGCAGGAAGTGAAAGAGCCAAAATACATCATCCATCACTGGGGCTCTGAATGAAGGTTTGGAGTGAAAGTGAAGTCAGACTTATTGATCAGATTGATCGTGTCAAGGTTCTTGCCTCTTGTCAGATAAACAAAATAGGGTGGTTAATCAAATATTGGGAAAAAATTCCTTGCCATCAAAGCATATACTAAAGTTATCTCAAATTCAAAAAAGAACATTGTGATAAATGATTTATAAAATCAACGAAAATATTCCCATTTTTAATTGCAACTAATTTTGGAAGGTAACTGAAGATGAACTTCAGAAAAAAATATTTCAAGTTAACATTTGTTATTTAATAATATTTATTTAGGGTTTTATATTTTTCCTTTCTGTTAAGGTAGAAGTTGCGATTCTTATTTAATTATAATCTTGTAAGGCTCATTTTATTCCTTGAAAGACTCTTTATGAATCTCTTTGATAGTTTTAATTTGAAAAATCTTATTTAAGAGAAATATTGACAAATAACGCAATACATAATTTAACAAACATAATTCATAAGTACATGTTTTTAAAATAAGAAACCTATCAAAGAAATTTGTAGAAAATCTTTTAATGAATAAAATGAGCCCTAAAAAAATTATGATTAGATAAGGACTGATACTTTAATCTGAAGAGAAAGCAAAAACATAAAACTCTGGAGAAGCATTGTTAAACAACCAAATTTGACCATAAATACTTTTTTATTAAGTTCACCATCAGTTCTCTTCTAAAATTAGATACATTTGAAAATGGAAATATTTGCATTAATTTTATAAATAATTTTTAACAATGCTAATCTTTGAGCGAGAGATAACTTTAATATATCATTAATGGTTTTCGAAAACTTTACTAGTCTTTCAAATCCCACTTATTCACTCCCAGCCTTTTCGAAAATATGGCCATGGAAATATCCGGAAATGTAATTTTGAAGATTACAACTTAGAAAAATCAGTTCGATAAGCGGGCGTCCATCAGCCATCAAATTGACTTTAGATGCGTTTTTCTCGAAAAGCGTATATTTCGAAATTCCAATTTTAAAAGAACCCCAGTGACTCATTTTTTAACTAAGGGGATTCGTTCTGGGCTTCAAATGTCGGGAATCATCCGGCTACATGCTCCTGTATGCAACGCCATACCGTAACAGTGGTACCTTCTCTTATAGAATGACACATATAGTCTTATAAATTGGGACTTTTCATCAAAATAAAAGCCAAAGAATAATTGTAGAAAATGTTAAAATTTTAATACCACGAGCCTTATCTTTTTGCCTCAAGGTTGATGGGAAAATTGTGGGTTTGTGCAAGCTTTCCTAACTGAAACAAGTGGCCTTGAAAACCACGAAAGACTCTTCTCCTTAAAAGTAAACTCGTGTAGTTACGTTTTCCGGTTTGCTGGCACTCTCAAAAGCAGAATCATTTCCGTTCATTCATCGTCCTCAGAATCGCTCTTGTTCTCCACTCAAACACAAAAAACAAAATCACACATACAGAAAATACACACACACTTTTTACCCTCTATTTCACGTTATTGCTCTCTTATGTCAGAACCTAAAACATAAAACGGAGAAGCAACATCATTTCCCAAGAAATAGATGCGAGAAAAATTCCAGACACGAAAACTTATCCTTTTGTCCCACTTTCTTTACTTTGCAGTCAACTTTGCGATAACCAACTTTAAGGAAGAAAATGGTTCCTTGAACCGAGTTCTTCAAAACAAGTGAAACTTTTGAATCACTCCGCTTTGATTTGAAACTAAAGTTATTTGTTCTGTATTTTGTTTCGCGTTCAATGAAAAAGGCTTTCAGGATTTTCCAATTTGGAACTAATCTCCATTTTTAAAAAATAAAAGCTTTTACCTTGGCTTTTATATTATATAACAATTAGAAAATTATTTAAAATTAAATTGGTATTCTTACCATATAGCCAAGAGTACGATTATTATATTCAGCTTCAAAAAACACTTACCTGAAACAGAAAGAAAAAAATTGATTAAATGACGTATATAATTAGCAATCTTTTGAATAAACAGGTCTTATTCTATGGCTTTCAAAATTGGATAGTGTTTCAAAATTGCATCAAGCATTAGTCTTCAATATTCGACTTATACATAAATTCGATGCCTCAAAAATCAGTTACATAATCACCAAACAAGAAGACGTCAACATTAATTTTATATTTAAATCTTTCAAACATAAAACATTTCTATATTTAAATCTGAATATTGCTAATGGAAAAATTTCAAACTCACAGCGTTTCAAATTATTAAACGATTTTGAATTTAAAGTGCCGGACTGTTCAATTTTAAACACTAATTATTTTAAATTATTAAATTTATAAAGTTTGAATGAGACATTATTCAACTGTTAATGTACCAATTTTGAACGATTCAAATTTGTAATTGTTTTATTGTTGAATGGTTTAATGACTCAATCTAGAAAAATTATATAAAGGGTCCCGGGGCATAAGGGCATAAATGCCAATTTTCGAAAATGCCTTTTATGAACTTAAACTAATTATTTTGACCCAACTTATGTATTTGATAGAAATTTATGGTCTACTTCGAATAAGAAGTGGGCCAAAATTCATGTTTACTATTTTTTTGTGATTACTTCTTTTTGTCTGTTCTTTTCACGATTCAACAGAGCAAAGTAATATCTCGAAAGCATTTTCTTGCTTTTTTGTTTAGTACAAAAATTAAAAAGAACAATTTTGAATTTGAAACGTCCCAATTGAAACTATTTTATATCAGGTAACATTTAGAAAGAAAACAATATCTCGAACAAATACTCTACATGTAATATTGTCCTGTTTTGAATATCAAAAAAAGCTTTTTTCATATAAACAGAATAAACCATTTTTTTAAACTTCATAAATCGGTACTGGTGGGTCATAAAAGGTTCATCAATAGGTCAATCGATGCGTCTCTAGGACGCGAAAAAATACTCTACAAGTAATATTGTCGTATTTTGAATATAAAAAAAAATGTCTTATATAAACAGAATAAACCATTTTTTGAAACTTCATAAATCGGTACTTGGTGGGTCATAAAAGGTTCGTCAATAGGTCAATCGATGCATCTTAAGGGCGCCAACAAATATGCTAGATATCGTATTGTTGCATTTTGAATATCAAAAAAGTTTTTCTTATATAAACAGAATAAACCATTTTTTGAAACTTCATAAATCGGTACTTATAGGTCAAAGAAGTTTCAACAATAGGTCGATCGATGCGTCTCAGAGACGCGAACAAATACGCTAGATATCGTATTGTTGTATTTTGAATATTAAAAAAGTTTTTCTTATAAAAGCAAGGTAAAATTTTTCTTTTTTAATCTTTAAACGTAAGAAAAAAACTAGTTCCAAATGGTCGATCTAGCTCAAAATCCTATCAGAACTGGATATCAATCGGAGCTACACTTCATCTAAATTTCATTATCGTAGCTCTTTTACTTTTCGAGATACGGTAAACAGAAAAAAGTTACACACATACGCACATGCAGGCATTTGAAAAAATATTATATTTGATCTCCTGGGGTCGAATTATATCAAAACATGTCAAAAAAAGTATGCTTGAAAATTTAGGTCATTACAAACCTCCCTCTATGAGGACGCAAAAATCGAACATTATCGGATTCGAATTTTAAAAATTGGATCTTTTAAAATTCTAAGTAATTGAAACTTTATTATTTCTAATTAAAAGTGTTCAATATTAAATAATAAAAAATTGCAAACTTTAGAATTAGAATAATTTCAAATTCAAGGCGATTAAAATTTGACAAATTTAAATTGAAAACTAACCAATTTCAAAGTCAAAGCTTCTGAAATTCTAGAATTTAAGATTTTAATTACATAAAAAATTATAATTTAACAATAAAAATGTTTAGAAAAAATTTTCTAGAATGAAAAAATAAATTTAATTGCAGTGAACCCTAGAGATAGTATCGGTGTTGGGGCGGACGGTGGACGAAACTCCCCAGAGTTAGGTTCACTCCGAACGTAAACAGTCAGGGGCGTGTGAACCGTTTCAGGTGGATTTTACTTCGTCGACCTCTGCTGGTCGACGCGAACTCGTCATCGTGCTTATTCGTTATACGTGTGCTTCCCGCTACGAGTGAACTACCGCAACGTCATGAAGCAGTTACCGAGGTAGGCCGTTATGGCACAGCGCCTTACCGCAATGCTTTTATTTTGTCACGCCTTAGTGAATTCCCCCTGCAGCTTCTCTCACCCATACCCGCGGCGCAGTTTCAATTCTCGGAATTACTTACTCGGGGGATCCTATCTCCGGGGTTCACTGTATTCTAAAAGAACGTTCAACATAAATAGTACTTTTAAATGGGAAGCATTAAAAATGACAAAATTTCTACTCCAAAACGTTGAAACTTACACGAATCCGAAATCAATTTAAAGCTGAAAAAATTGTAGTCACCAATAATTGTGATATACAAATTTTTTATACTTGAACACTTTAAAATTTCAATTATTTTGACCTCAAAATTTATTTAAATTTTAGTTGCAAAATTAAAACTTATGAAAGAAAAAATTGAAGCGTTCAACATGAAAATTCAGAACTCTAAACTTGTAACCATTACAAATTAAAGAAATTATACAATTACTGAGCTATCAATTTTACATAGCTTAGTTTTTATCTATTGTTATTTTAAACAATGCAATTTTTAATTTTTTAATTTCAAATCGTTTAATTTTTAACATCATCATTTCAATTTGAAATGATTTATTTGTTTAAATCTTTAACTAAAAATTGGACAATTTTAAGGTGTAACATTGAAAATTGAAAATTAAAAAAAAATAACACAAAACAAGATAATGTATAAATTCTTGAAAATAAACCAAGAATCTTACGAAAAAATTTGGACAAATACCACAAAATGCTCCTATTGTAATTCCTGCAAACAAAATAAAAATTTGTTCCTTTGGACAAAAATAAAAAAGAGGAAAGAAAAATGAGAAGGCAACCAACCAAATCCCCTTCCTTCTCTTTTTTATTTTGTATTATCAACCTCTAATGGTGACGTCTTTGCAATAGTGGAGGGTAATAAAAGGCTTCGTGCAATATATATATTGCTCCTCCCGGACTTCCAAAAACGGGTCAAAATAAACATGAACAGCGGCGCGGTTGGATATATGAGTGATGAAGAAGTCAAGGAATGTCCTGCAGGCATAAATCGGCCAATATCAAGTAATTTTAAGGCAATCATGGTAGACGACTTTCGTTCACACTATTAATTTAATTGTCTTACTATGCCTACTGCGCGGGCTAATTCTCATCCTGCACGTCTGTCAGATCACGTGATCGCGTTTGTTCTGTATATTTTCCCCACTTTTGTACAAAGACCTTTTAAAATTAACGATAAATTCATTGACGATTGTAATTTTATGATTATGAATTCGCTTTTGTTCAAGCACTTTCGGCTTTAACGAAAAAATGCAACATTTTTAATATTATGCTGGACTCTATTATATTAAATTCGAAATTATTATTTATATTATTATTGTATTGTGTCATCTTTCCATAAATTTAAATATGTTATTTTTCATAGCGTTTTTTTTCTCACAAAATTTAATTTGTTCAATTTCAATGTCGGTTCTTCAATGCCGGTTTTGTCGACTTTCGGGACACGCCATTTGATGAAAAACAAAACGATTCGAACTGAGCAGTTCGAAAGTCGTATATGTGAACATTTTGCTTATTCCGTTCAGTTCGGAAAAATTCGATTCGAACTGACCAGATCGAAAGTCGGTTTTGACGACTTCCCACGTACTCCGCGCTGTTTGACAAAACTTGATTAGTAGTAAACAGTTCGAAATTTGCAGACACAAAAATAACTAACATAATTTTATCAGCTTTAATATTGCATTTAATTTTTGAGTCAGAAGTTTCATCCACTTTCTGTTTTAAGTTCAGTTTACAGTGCCTACTACTAAGATTTTTCACTTATAAAATTGTGCACTTTAGGTCTTCATATAAAAGTTTTATTTTAAGTACTTTTATTCGCTTTTCAGTTTTGATTACTTCAAATGGAAAAATGTTGCGCTCAAAAGTTTCAATTTCTTAATTCTAATGACTGAAAGATGTGTGTGAAGCGGATAAATCGGACTTTTTTCTCGATTAAATGGGCTATCCTGAGAATATTTTATTACCTATTTCTGTTAAATTATTTTTCTAATTCCTTATTTTTTTCAAATAAAAAACAGCATATTTTTTAAACTTCAGAGATTGTTTGGTTTATACCTTGCGTTTGTTTGCTTTCTTTTCTCAGTCGATTACCCAACGATAAGTTTATTACACACTTCTGATTTCTTTAGGAATCTTTAACCTCAGTAACCTTTTGTTTAGCTATATGTTACGTAAGGTTTGAATAGTTGCTACAAAATTTGAATTTAATCAAAATAAATTCAAACAAATTCATTTCAGACAATGAAAAAAGAAACTTTAAGTATCAATGTCCCTCCATTATTAGCAATAAGGTTTTATGTACATTCATTTATAATGTAAAAAATACGCCAATTATACTATTAAAACTTATATTGTGTTCCTTTCATTTTTGTTTATTATGAATATATTCATCATATACAAATTTAGAATCATAAATTTTCATAATAATATAATGATAATGTAAAAGAATATAATATATCCTTTCTAACGTTAGATTTAGAATACAACGGTTTGGGTTTTATAAAATGGTAAACATATACCCATCCCCAATTGGTTTCCGTTTTAAAGTGGCATTGATAGTACGCAATGATTGCATTGTACTGTTTAATTTTTTTTTAAACTGTAGGTATTTTTTTATAATCTATAATTGACCAGTATTTTATTCGAAAGATTTAACAATAATCATTGATTTATACCATGCAGAGTATAGACTGCATGGTATCCATAGCTATTTGCAATAGCGCGTCAAGGGAATCGTCATTTAATTATGAATAAATAAATTAGTTGACAGGGTCAAATTTTTATTGCTGGTAATGAGTCTCCAAAATTCTAAAAGATACCCTGAAAACTTACATCCTTCCAGCTCATTTGGAACTCATGTAGGGGTTGCTGTGGCGTGAGCTGTTCTAAAGTGTATGCAGCACAAGACTGATTACGGGGTGGTGAGAATTCGGGGATCAGACCATTTATTTCCCAAAGTTCTCTAGAATTCCCTTAAAATAAAACTTAAAATCTTCAGAATACTTTTAAATCCCGCAAGTCGTTTGAAATAATGACAGGTCTCATTGAATCCCTTTAAAATATGTTGAACTTCATAGAAATCTCTTAATGTCCTCTGATCCCTTTGGAATTTCCTTGAAATCTTTAGATTAGTTACAAATATACATCATTTATTAAAAATCCCTTGAAAATAAAATAATAGATCAAGTTCAGATTCAAACTAATTTGTAATTAAATACGTTTTGTTACTTACATTCGCAATTGAGCTAATTGCTCGTTATTTCCATAAATAAATTAGATAAATTAAAGTATTTCTAAAATATATCATTTTTGGGGGGTATTTGATAATGAAATGCCAGAAAAGGGACTTATTTTAGGTGCAATTAGAAAATTCAACCAAGCGACGGATTTATATTAAATGGAAAAGATTATGTATATTGTGATGTCAGTTTTAACGAGTTTCGTAATATTATTTCTTTTCTTGAAACTGACTTTAATGAAAAGTAAATATCTGAGAACGACAACCTTAATTCTTATAATAATCATCTAAGAGATAACGTATGTAGGACATGCGTAATATAATTCAATGAAGCACTAGAATATTCTTCAGTTACATTGTTCATCAAATTATTCATCAATACGTTAATTCGTTTCTCCTCTGATCAGAAAAGATGAGGAGCATTTCTATTCTATTCTTGTCCTTAGTGGTTATCCTTAATTCTTTCGGTAAATATAATAATATAATATATCTATTATTTTAAGTGAATTTTGAAGTTATACGCAAATCAGAATTTGTGCACTTTAATATGCAATCAATCCCACTTTGCTATTTTCTTTCAAGCTCTATTCGGGTTTTTCCGAAATGAGCACGAATTTAATCTGAATTTATTCCGGGGAAATCCAGGAAGTGCGTGTTACTAAAAATTTACTTCGAAAATTGTACCTGTTCATATGGAATTCGTACCATATGGGACGCTCCGAATCGAAAGGTGATATGTTATAAAAGTCGAACCCACAAAGTTTTGATTATGAGATCATTGGCTCAATAAAATAAAATAAAAATTGTAATACACATCCTCACAAAAGATTTTTTCATAATCTGGTTGTGTACCTCTTTTTCGTTAGCATGCTATAAGATTCTAACTGTGAATTTGCGCTTGGGTCATTGTGCGCATGCGCAATCACGCCCAGCTGAAGAGCTGACGAGGACTGACAAGTTTCTAAGCGGATAGAAAAGTCTCACATTTCTTTTGAATTAAAAAGTTTATTTTTAGCACCGTTTGAATTCGAGAAAACATGCGCTTCTATTTCCATCAATAGATTTCTTTTTTCGAATAAATTAATTTCCTTAAGCATAGCTTTCTTTAATTAGTAAATAATGCTTGGTCCCGGGCGATGCAGTGGTCAAAATCCAGAATTTATTATTTATAATCCTCTGCAAGCTCTATTCATTAACAGAGCTTACAGTTGTTTCTGTAGAAAGGCTCAGCATTAAATTCTTAAAAACTTGGCTAGCTTGGATTTTTCAATTTTTTTATGTGTGCGAAAATATTTATATGAATATAATGAATTGACAAAGTTAGCATTTTCAACAATATGATCTCTTATTGATAAGTTATATCACTTGTTATAAACAAATTTTAATATAGAATAGTAAATACGATATTTTTTCGTTTTTAAAGTAATAAAACCGTGTCATTCAATAATAGTTGTTAAGTTAAAAATCCCCTCTCCTCGATAAAGAACCAATCATATTGCTGACGTCATGAGATTTTCTATCTGATAAACGAATAGCAAAGTAGACCAATTTACTTCGCTCACAGGATATGAGTAAGAAAATGAGTAATTTGATAATTGACATTTTGAAACATGAAAAAGTCCAAAGAAGTCCAAAGTCCATATTATATCCGGTCTGGCCGGTACCAAAACCAATCAATGATACTAAAATTAGGCCTATAACTCATCCTTTACATAAAAAAATTTCTGTAAAGACGCAATTTATGTTGTACTGCCTAAAAGTTCAAGCAAATATAACCTTAACTAAGGATAGAGAGAGAATATTGAATCATATTTGGCAATCTTGCGTATTTTGCAACTTGCATTTTGATAAATATTTTTATATAATTGTATGTCTTTTAACACAAAGTTCCATGTATTTGAACCTTTCTTTTATATTTGTTAATGGAAAAGCAGAGTAAACGTTTGAATTTAAACTAAATTAAAAATTTTAAGAAAATTGAATTAAAAAGCACATTTTTTACTGATATTCGTTCGACAGAGAATTCGACGTTAGGAAATTTTTTCATACGACAACTGAAACAAAAGGCTTTGAAATTATTTTTCGCAGAAATAAGTGTATTTTAATTACCTCTGATCCATAATGTCGCATCACTTATTGTTAACAACAACAAAATATTTCGGCAATGTGCAAGACCTCCAATTCCCTTGTCCCTGATATGGAAAGAGACAAAATAACCACTAATGACAACCCCCCCCCTTCCCATTCTCACTCTCTATTTCCCTCTCCCTGACGCACTATTATACTTTTGCCTGCAAAACTTACCGAGCGTGGCCAAAATAGATTCTTCAGTAAAGGTAAAAAAATGTCAAGCAAATTGTGAAATTTTGAAGCCTAAAAGGCAAATTTCCTACAAAACAATAGTTGAAATTTCGACGAAAAAATTAATCGGCAACCAAATAGTTAAATTTTTCTACAACACAATTAAGTTATGAACAAAAAAAAATTTAATTTTCAACCAAAAACGAAATAGTAAAATTTTCTGTTACGTGAATTAAGCTTCTACTTATACGATGAATCTTTAAACAAAACATTGAATTTTTTACACATTAGTTCAACTTTGCATCACGTATTCGAATTTTAAACTGAAAAAGATGAATTTTCAACGAGAAATGTAGTAATTGATTTTTCGACAAAAAAAATTTGTAATTTTTAATGAAAAACAATTCAATTCAACCAAGAAAGACGAATTTCCAACCAAAAAGGATAACTTTGTAACAAAATCATTTAATTTGAAACAATTTGATTCTAATTTTGATCAAATAATGAAAGTTTTAGACAAAAAGGTGAATTCTCATCATAAATATAAAAGTAGACTTTTCAAACCAAGAGAATTCACTTTCAAGTGAAAAAAGTTAAATTTTCTTATTTGGTTCTATTAATTCAGCTCATATTTAAGTGAAAAAATAAGAAAATAAAGTACGCGTCTTTTGAGTACCTAACCTTATTTCGTCAACAAGAGTAGGTTACTCCGGTTACTTCGGTGCCACGGTACTTCTCCTCATAGAAAAGGGTTTGGAATACAACAGGGGAGAAATTTGAAAATACTTTTTTGTCCTTCTGCATATAATCCTGCGATTCCTGTTGACGATATGAAGTTAGGTATGTACTTCTCTCTCCGGAAGAGAAAAATATTTTGGCAGAGAAAATTGAAGAAAACTATGTGGAAGAGAATACACATCGAAAGTGTAATTCTGTGTTTTTTGTTGCAGATTTAGGTTCACAGTTTGAATGTTTACCTAATGGCGAACCTATTCCGTATTCTTCTCGAACCGGAACTTCTTATTCTCGTGCAAGACATGATTCTCCTGGAACGTCTCTTCCTACTGCTAGAGCTCATTCTCCGGGTTTCGCGGTCAGGTCTTCTCCGCCTGCCGAGCCCTCTCTTCGTGTCAGATCCAGGTCTCCTCCTGCCGAGTATTCTTCTGTACACCTACTTGGACTCGAACGTGATCAACTTAGATTTATTCGGCTTATTCCTAACACGAATCCGAACCGGCAATTCGAATTACGAAGACACACTTTTCCTCGCGATAAACCAATTAAAGTGAGAGGAGAAAATAATTTGCTTGTTCCAGTTCCAACAGGAGAACTAAGTGTATTATCAACATCCAATGGTGATATCTTTGCAATAGTGGAAGGTAAAACAACGCTTCGTGCAATATTTATAGTGCACCCTCGCTTTCAGAAACGGGTAAAAATAAACATGGACAGCGGCGCGGTTGAAGATATGACTAGAGAAGAAGTCAAGGAATGTCCTGCAGGCATAAAACACCGAATATCAAGTAATTTTAAAGCAATCATGGTAGGCGATAATAATGAAAAGTCTCTTCCGACTGCTGAGCCTCCTATTCGTGTCAGGTCGAGGTCTCCTCCTGCTGTGCATTCTTCGGTACACCTACTTGGATTTGAACGTGATCAAATTGAATTTATTCGGCTTATTCCCAACACGAATCCGAACCGGCAATTCGAATTACGAAGATACACTTTTCCTCGCAATAATCCAATTAAATTGAAGGGAGAAAACAATTTGCTTGTGCCAGTTCCAACCGAAGAACTGACTGTATTATCAACATCTAACGGTGACGTCTTTGCAATAGTGGATGGTAATAAAAGACTTCGTGCAATATACATATTGCACCTTAGATTCCAAAAGAGGGTAAAAATAAACATGAACAGTGGCGCGGTTAATGATATGACCCGAAAAGAAGTCGAGGAATGTCCTGCTGGCATGCACCGCCGAATCTCAAGTACTTTTAAAATTATAACGGTAAGCAATAATAATGGAACGTCTCTTCCTACTGCCAGGCCTCATTCTCCGGGTTTTCCAGTCAGGTCTTCTTCTACTGTCGAGCCTCCGCTTCGTGCCAGGTCAAGGTCTCCTTCTGCCACGCATTCTTCTGTACGCCTACTTGGAGTTAAACCTGATCAACTTAGATTCATTCGGCTTATTCCCAAGACGAATCCAAACCAGCAGTTTGAATTACGAAGATACACTTTTCCTCGAGATAAACCAATTAAATTGAAAGGAGAAAATAATTCTCTTGTGTCAGTTCCAATCGAAGAACTGACTGTATTATCCACTTCTAATGGCGACGTCTTTGCAATAGTGGAGGGTAATAAAAGGCTTCGTGCAATATATATACTGATCCATGACTGCCAAAAACGGGTAAAAATAAACATGAACAGTGGCGCTGTTGGAGATATGACCGAAGAAGAAGTCAAGGAATGTCCTGCAGGCATGAACCGCCCAATATCAAGTAATTTCAAAGCAATAATGGTAGACGACTTTCCTCCACACTATTAATTTAATAGTCTTAATCTGCCTGCTGCGCGGGCTTATTCTCATCGTACACGTCTGTCAGATCATGCGCTTCGTGCTCTTCTCCCACTTTTGTACAAGGACCTTTTAAAATTAACGGTAAACCATTGACAATTGTAATTTTATGATTATGAATTCTCTTATATGAAAGCATTTTCGGCTTCAACGAATACATTCTCACCACGTGTTTCGCGCTTCGCACTCGATTAATGTGTGTTTCAAATACAAAATTTTTAATATTATGTTGGACTCTATGATATGACATTTAAGATTATTGTTTATCTTATTTATATTATTATTATTGTATCGTGTGATTTTTCTATTAATTCAAATTTTTATTTTCTCCATAGCGTTTTTTTAGGAAAATTTAATTTGTTAATTTTCAGTGTTATTTTTCATGACTAACAGGAAAACTACGCGTGCGATAAATGAATTTTCAATAAAAAATTTATAGATCTTTTTGGAAGGACAAAATTTGTTTATCTATTTTTTCGTACATATCTTGCATAGTTCAATCGCAAAATGGACATTTTTGATTTCGTGGTTTTTTTTTCGGTGCTTGAAACTAGACCTGTGCATTATTTGGTTTGAATCGATTTTTCCGAACCGCCATTGCTGATTACTCATCGAAGAATGTTCGATTCAAACTGGTCCAGTTCGAAAGTTGCTTTTGTCGACTTTCCACGTGCTTTGTTCTGTTTGACAAAATTTTATTCCAAGTGACCAGTTCGAAATATACGTACATCGAAATATCAAAACTATAAAGAAAAAAAATTTTTTGAAGCGCCATTTTGGTAACGCACAAGCTGAAGGCGTTCATCAATCAACGGCAAATTAATTATACTTGGTTGGGGTCTAAATATACTACTCATCCACACAGTTCTAATTTTACTTGTTTCAATTTGGTTCTTTTAACACACCGGATTATCTAATAATGCCGAGCCCCCTTTTCGAGTCAGATCGAGGTCTCCTCCTGCCAAGCATTCTTCTGTACACCCACTTGGAGGTAACCTGCGGCCTGTGCACCGATCTCTTTCGCCTGAGAATGGATAAAATGGAGAATGTCGATGCCTTGGTCAAAAAGACGTCTACGTTCCGTGAAGGTATGTACGGGCTGCAGGTTAAACGTTTTCAACTTAAATTTGTTCGGCTTATTTCCAACACGAATCCGAACCGGCAATTTGAATTAAGAAGATACACTTTTCTCCGCGATAAACCAATTAAATTAAAAGAAGAAAACAATTTTCTAGTGCCGATTCCAATCAAAGAACTAACTGTATTATCAGCGTCCAATGGTGACGTCTTTGCAATAGTTGAGGTTAATGAGAAGTCGAGGAATGTCCTGCAGACCTACACCGCCGAATCGCAAGTAATTTTAAAACAATAATGAAAGCCGATAATAATAAAAGGTCTCTTCCTACTTTAGATTCTTCAAAACATTCTCCTTTTTTTCAGAACAGGCGCACATACTTTCGGCATTCGTGCATTAATTTTTCGACAGTTGATATGGAGATCTGATTTTAGCAAGTGTGCAAAAACTCCCAGAGCTGTTCAATAGGTAGGGTTGAGGTCAGGTGCCTGAGGAGGCAAATTCTCGTATTTGATTTGTATTTGTTGTTCTTTAGACAAAAGGTATTTTCGACACAATTTTGTGTGTGCTTGGGATCATTGTCCTGTTGAAAAACAAAACCACGACCTACAATTTGTTGTCCGGATAGGAAAGCATGACGTTGTAAAATATTGTGGTACATTTTTCAATTCATTATACCTTTTATTTGCACGTGATCACCGACCCTATTGCCTGCAAAACACCCCCAGACCCTAACGGACCATACCATACTGGCAGCAGCTCAAAATGAGGTTTTATGAAACACCTGTCGCATATTAAGAAACTTCCTAGACCATTGGGAAGTAGGTGACTGAAACCCTAGGAAGTGACAAATAGTAGTTCTAAAAATACATCCAGAGGCGACTGATGTCACCTTCAACGCACTCGGCCGCTTGGTAAGGACAACAACAGTAAAATATGAGTTTCAAACTACAACTTACTCCTTATATTGTGCGTACTACAACAGTGTCAATTTATTAATTTCGGCAAAAAAATTATTCAAGTGGTTTGATGAATATTTGTCATAATATTTGAAGGGTTTTCAAGGTCATTTCACAAAAAAACTTTTTTTTCAATTATTTACTTTATGTCTTTGAAACATGCACTGTTTATACTATACCCGACAAGTAATGCATGTACTTTTATTCAGCCCAGGCTTTTAAAATTTTTGTTGAGGGAAACTGAGCTGAGATTTCTCCAAAAATAGTGTCTTTCCTTCATTTACTTTTAGATTGCAGTAAGGTCTTTTTGTTGCAATTGGGGAATGATTTTCGGTGTTGTTGAACCTCTTGCAGCAGAAATTGCTTTTGAGTTTCAGATTTCGTTATCAGACTATTATCTCCTCTTTCGGCGTGGTCATTTACAACCTGAAGTTCTTTCACAATTTTTAGTGCGCCTTTATATTCTGTTTTTCATTCCATACTTCAAGATCTTGGTTCAAAAATTCTGTTTCTAGTTCAAGTTGAGCAAATAAATTTTTGGTTTTCTTCGTAACAAAGTCGTCGGGTTCTCGTTCTCTCCATTCCTGGGGATTAGATGCATTTCTAGGAGCGCGTTTTGTTAACTCGGATGAACTGTCTCGATTTTTCATCACAAATACCATTCTTCTTTTTGTACCTGTAGAAATTTCTTTATTGAAAAAATCTAGTGCAACAAACTCTTCACTCAGGTACCATAAATGATTCTGAAATTACGATAGTATAGCTTTTGAGATTGCAGGATTGACATCTTTATACTGAAGCAACTGCTTCAAGAATTTAAAGTCACTGTTTGGAGCTGATGTGACTGAATGAGCTGTGAACCAAACTTCCAGATAGATTTGAATGATGAAAATCGATACATCACGGAGGCCTTTCGTTTCTTCAGCTGTTAAACTGAATTTATTTTTAAAAATAGAAATTTTTAAGCAATAGATGGCTTTTGCCATCCACCTCGCATAATGAACTCTTGTAATGATGGTTCTTCTCCCAACACAAAAGCAAGCAAGATCAAGAAGCTCTGTGTAGTCTTCTCTTTTCTGGTTGATAAAATAAAAAAATAGAATAATAGAATAAAATCTTATAATTTCTAATAATGAAAAATTGACTGATAGAATGATGCATTCTCTTTTTTAAAAGTACTTTGAGTTGCTCTTTCATGAATTTGAGTATATCTTCTTTAAATTCTTTCACGGCATCAGCAATTACTTCGTCATTTATCCCAGGTATGCAGCAGGAATGATCGATTTCCTGCCAAGAATTTTATAAATCTCTTTAAAATTGAAAAAAGGCCTTCAGAGTACACAAACTAAAAAATTTTGACACATACTTCTTTAAAATTTGAAAATTGACAAGCCTCTAAGTTAAACAATACCAGCTTCATTAATTAACTGGTTTCAAAGTGTCATTTTTTTCAATTGAACACCTTTATTTTAAATCAGTCGAAATTGAATAAAATCAATTTTTTTTATTCAAAAAACATATTAGTTAAAAAATTTTTTCTACTGTATGATATTTTACAACTTTTCTCAATTAGTGCAATTGAATTAATACAATAATTGTAATTTTTAATACCAAAAAATTTTGAATTCGAATAATTGAAAATCGAACGATTTAAAATTAAAATATTGTAGACTAACGGTAGCGGTAACCGAAATATTACCGGTACTTACAATGAGATTTCTGGAAAGATGTTTAATGATTAAGGTCTCATTTGAAAATATTAACTTTAAGTGTTGAAGATTTCAAACTATGTTGAAAAATAATTTGGAAAATATTAGGACAATTTTTTTAATTTTGCAGAATTTAACATGTTTTTAGGAAAAACTAATTGTTTCAACAGATATTTAGAAGTTTTTAAAAGATTGGAACATAATTTAAATCTTGAGGATTGTGAAAGCTTTCAAGAAAATAAAAATTTTCTTAAGATTGCTAGTAGAATTTTGAATGATTTTTTATTTTTAAAAATTAATTTTTAGAGAATATTTAGAAAAAATTTTAAGCATTTTAAAAGATTTCCAAAATTATTAAACACGCATCTGGAAGATCTTAAGGCAATTTTTTTAAGTGTCCAAAATTTCAAGAAAATTCGATTCATTTTAAAAAATATTTATAAGATGTAGAAGTTTTGAAAATATTAAAAAATAATTTTAAATATAAAAAGATTTTCAAAAATTTCAAACAAAATGTAGATTCATGAAGATTTTGAACAAATAGAAGCTTTTTGAAAATTGTGATAGGCTCAAAAATTATGAAAAAAACTTTCTTAAGATTCCTGAAAAAATTTAAAATAATTTTTTTGTTCTAAAAATGTCGAAAAAATTTGAAAGTTTTTAAGGCAATTTCTTTATTTTGAAAGTTTTTTCCAAATTTTAGGCAAAATTTGAGTCAGATAAAAATATTATTAGGAATTTTAAAAGTTTTGAAGAGATTGAAAAGATTTCCAAAAAGATTTTTGATTATTTCTATCAGCCAAGTCTGCCGGCTTTCCTGGAAAAAAAACCAAAATATTAGTAAAAGAATATGAAATAAAGTGTACTCTCAAAGAAATAGTAAAATCACTAATAGTTTAGAAATGTTGAATACAAAAATTTAAATTTTCAACTAAAATTATGAATCTGCAACCAAGAAATTTAATTGTTAACAAAGTAGGTAAACTTCTAACTAAAAAGGACAAATTATCAACCAGAGAGATGAATTTTCAATAAAAATAATAAAATTAAAAAAAAAAGAATTTGTAACAAAGCAGTTCAACTTTCAAATCAAAATTCAACATTTTTAATCAAAAAGACGAATTTTCCACAAATAAAGGTTTTTCAGTCAAGACAGAAAAAACATTCATCCAAATTGGTAAATTTTCAATCCAAAGACGAATTTTTTGTAAGACAGTGCATTTACAACCAAAAAAATTGGTTTTCTACCAATAAAGACGAATTTTTAACTTAAAAGATCGATTTTCAACAAAAAATGGAAAAGCTACATTTTCAGGTACAAAAATAGTTCTAAAAAAAAAAATTTAAGAGATGAATCTTCAAACAAAAAGATCAATTTTCAACAAATTGGTTCAACTTTCATGCAAGTCATTGAATTTTTAATTTAAAAAAATTAAATTTTAACCAAAAAAATTAATTTTCAATAAAATAGTTCAATTTTCAACCCAAGAGATGAATCTTCAAAAAAAAATTAAGTTTTAACAAAGTGGTTCAACTTTAACCAGAGTATATAGTTGAATTGACAATTTAAGAAGAAAAAATTCTTATAATTGTTTAAACAATTGAATATTAGTTAATAAATTACCGATTAATGATTATTTATTTTCAAGCAAATTTTATAAAGCGTAAATAAACCGCAATATTACGTAAAATGCAAATTTGTCACTTGTGGGGTCTTCTTTGGGGACCCATAAGAGTGGCTTCAAATTATTCAATCTCAAAATTTATGATAGATTCTTATTCTCTGGCAAATTCTAAACAATATACATAAACGCGGAATTATTTTCAACATTTTATTGCGTTTAAATATTAGATTTACAAAAAGCGGACTTTTTCCCATGTTAAATCAATGGGAAACTTCATGGTCTTTGCGCCGCCCCTGAATATTAACCGATTTTGCTCAATTTTCGAGATTCGTTTCTTTGACATTCGATCAAAACTCGGGGGTTGAGAGCAGAGAAATTCGAAAAGTGGAAAATAAGGGTCACCCTATTACACATAAATGAAAGATTGAAAAATAAAAGCAAAAATATTGAGTGAAAATTTTACAACTTTTGCTTAAAGAGAAAGTAAAACTCAAAGAAAATAAATAACTAATATTAAATAAACGATTACAGATTTCATTATTTTAATCTTCAAAAATATTACATTACTCTCTTAAAATTGGTTTGAATTTTGAGCTTTTGTGTCATTTTACTAGATCCTTAACTATAATTCATTCATCACTTGTCGCCGCTAAAGTGGTTCGAGCAAAATCTCAATATTTTCTTCTGTTTCTCAGTGAAGTTTCCTCTTTTTATAGCCCTTAACCAGGCGTTTTATCTTTCTAAAGAAAAAGCACAAGCTTAATCCACGTTCAGGCCAGTAGATTCTTCAATCGACTTCTGGTATTTCCTATTATTCACGGTAATTACAGCCGGAAGACGGTAAAAACTCGTCCCAACATCTCTATCGGCACGTTTTGAACACTTTACCACACAACATTTACAAACCATAGTGGTCTTTATAAAAAAAAACTTCTGTAAACAATTAAAAACAATGCTCCCACACTGATTTTACACGGTTACCACGATTTGTGTGGCCTCCAGTGGCACGGCCATGTTGGAATCGGCCATTTTATTTGGAGAGCTCTATAGGACTTCATGAGTCGACATGGCGTCGACGCAACGTCGATGCAGCATCGAAGTGATGCGCGCGCATCTGTTGACAACTGTGTTTTGTCAAAGTGAGGTTATGTCAATTTTCAGTACCAACTGAACTTGAACCTCAAAAAGTTCGAACAGTTGTCAATAGCTGCGCGTACGCATCATGTTGATGTGTCATTGACGCTATTTTGATTGTGTCGACGCTACGTCGACTTATAACGTTGTATTGTAGGGAGACTTTAGTTTAATCGAGGTGAAATTGAAGCGCTTTGAATGGGCTTAAATGTGTTCTTCGCGTGGATAGATCTTTATATAAATTTATGACGATAATACCTTCAAACTGATTCTAGTGCAATGCAAATATCTGTTGCCTACAATCTATGAGATAACGACTATATGATATGTGTTACACAATATAATAAAGCACTTAAATATTCATCAGCTCTATTTTTAATTAAATTCGTCCTAATTGCACAATTCAGTTTCTCCTTTAATTAGAAAAGATGAGGATTGATTATACTCTCGTCCTCTTCTTGGCTGTTATCCTCAAATCTATTGGTGAATATAATAATATAATATATCTATAATTTTGAGTACATTTTTTTAAACTATAGGCAAATCAGAATTTGTACGGTTTAATCTACATTCTAACCCAATTTCTGTTTTCTTTCAAACGTTCTTTGAGTTTGTCTGGATTTATTTAAATTTATTTTGTGGGGATCCAGCACAGAAAAATGCTGATGTTAAATATGTTGCAGCTCAATTCAATGGGTCCTAAAAGAAACTACGCAACCCGCGGCGACAGATGGAAAATACGTATCTGGCGCACTCTATACTAAGTATATAGAAATTTATATATACTGAGTATAGAGTGCGCCAGATACGCATCGAATTGTCAATGGTCTCAAAATGAGAATTTTCATTCTCTTTTTTGCACCCTTGAACATAGGTGCACATCTAGGGAAAATTTATCATTTTGAGACAGAATTTAGCTCACCTCAAGAGTCGTAAAGTGTTCAGGATCTGCCAACTCCTGTAGGCGATCGCGTCATTTTCTATGTTTTGTATTAATTGAAACTAAATTGATGGACAATTCTTCTAACTTCATGTATATTTTTATTTGATTTTTGTATTAATTTCTTTACTCTTATCTCATATTGAATTCAATTATCTAGAATTCATCTGGATCTTATCTGGACGCCATATTTTACCTTATCTTAGTGTTTTGTGTCACCGTCTGATAGCACCTTTGCTTCTACAAATTTTATCATTGAGTTTACAGATGTTGGACCGAAATTTCATCCGCCTGATCACTTTATAAAACAATTATTTTACTCTGCGCTATTTGGTCTAAAAAAATAGTAGTTAGCAAATTAATTACAATAATATTTACCTAATTCTTAATATTGCTTCATTTGAAAGCGCGTATTAGTGATTTAAAATAAAATTAGTAGTTCGTATTACAATATGCAAATCTTAGGTCAGACATGACCGTCATGACATTCAAACTAAAGCCGGGGTGTAAGGACCAAGTCATGATTCTCTACATGCACATTGAAGCATGAGCGTTCGAAAATATTCGGATTAAGGCATTTGGACAATCGTGCACAAATACATTTTTTCTACAAAAATATAGTTTTTTCGCGCTCCTAAGCTGTGGTAAAGAGTGAAGAATAATTAAAAATATTAAAATGTCAGACTTTATAGCCCAAAAAGCATTTAAAAGAGGGGAGGCATGGTGATTTTTCACAAAAATAGAGGAATAATAGGGGAATACATTTTTTTAAATAGCAGTAACATTGATACCATATACTTTTAACCAAATAGTAAAATTTGCAAGCCAAGAAGAAGAATTTTTTAGAAGACAGCAGAATTTTTATCAAAAAAATTAATTTTCAGCGAAAAAAGATAACTTGTTCAACCAAAAACAGTTACATTTTCAACACTGATGAAAATGGTAATTTTTTTGATAATATACTTTTAATATACGAATGTATCTGAACTGAGTTAATGCGAATTGATGGAAAGAAATTTATTTCAAAGTAGTTCGTACTTCAATTTTAATACATATTTTCCTACATGAAAAACTACATTCTTTTAGCCTAAATTATAATTGACATTGTTATTATTATATAGAAATTCGATTGAAACAATTTACATGATTTAGAATCTTGATGAACTTAAAACAGAAAAATACGTTGAAAAATGGGTCCGTTAAGTGTAAAGTCCACAGCTGTATTTAATCCTAGACCATAAATGCCAAAGAAATATTTCTTTGTTCAAAAGGTCAGAAAAAGTCCCCTGATTACGAATATTTTGATTTTTTTCGAAATCCTTGTTTGTCAGTGTCAGTTTTTTTGGTACGAAAAACCGTTTGCCATTCAAAGCGATTTTAAAGAGGAAACCATCCAGGTCAACCAATCGGTTGTTAACTGCCTTTTTATGCAGGTTTGAAAAGAAAAGTAAAATTGACAAAAAAATCAAATTTCGAAAAAAAAATCACGTAAAGTTCTGATACGAAAAATCTAGTACTTTGTTTTTGGGCAGCTAATATTCAGAAAAGAAGCGCCAACTAAATCGCTGACATGATCAAGCAGAATTTTGGCTGGAATGAAAAAAAATCTGTGGAATTGCCCATATATGATTGTATTACTTAAATAGATGTCTTAGGTAGCATCACGGCATGCAGAGATAAATATTTTTTAAATACCGCTTATCATTGCGGCAGCACATTTTTTCAAAACTTGAAAATTGTAGCTGGTAGGGAAGCGGAAATTTATGAAAAATATATTGTTTATAAGGATATGAATAACTATTGACTCGTCGTACGAGAAAATGTCACAAGATTAAAAAGTTTCATTTTGTACCAGAGATTAATAAAAAAATCTCAAAAAGATCTATTTTCCTAATCGGGAACGAGGAGAATAAGTATCAACTTGATTGGTTGAAGGAGTATATTTTAGTTTTTGAGCTATTTTTTTCTCTGAATCAAAATTGGTAAAATTAAACTGATTACCAGTGAATTTTTTTCGATTCTATTAGCGAAAAGTCAGGCATTAAAAATTCGTGAAAAATTACTAATTCGAGTAGTCATCTCCTATTTCAATAGCGGAAATCTAATTGCTTGGTAAGAAGAAAATGATTTAGAACTGTATTAGTGGGCGTTCGCATGAAAAAGGCTCTTATGGCCGGGATGGAGTGACGTATAGTGGTATATAGCCGGATAAAATCCCGGAATATTAGACCTAAAATGAACCCTCTAAGTTGAAAAACGAGTCACCGTGTCATTTTTGAACTTAGAATGTCGAAAAACCATTTTTCGAGAAGAATGCATCTAAACTTGTCGACTACCATAATCACACATGTTATATATTTTCTTCGAACATGAAATATACCTACTTCCGGTTACAATCTGGATATGACTATAGTCTCAAATAATTCACTATAGGTCCCAGTATCATCATCCACTCAAACCCAATACAAAAATTGTGACCTTAACTTTGAAAAACGCCAATATCTCGCAAACTAGAACCGGTCATAAGGGTCCTTTCCATGCGGACGCCACATATAGTTTAATTAGTTCAGGTTCTTTTACGGGCGAGTGGGGACCCCAATGATTGACCCCAGTGGGTCAACCACTGATCGCGGTATAAGTTCCCCAGGTCCCATGGAGTGGCCCAAGGGTTTGTTACCTTAGCCTAGCTAATGCCGGACACTGCCATAAGACATGCAGGGAGGTTTCATCATCCCTGTCGCATTTCCTGCACGCTGTCGTGGGGTTATACCCCATTTTGTGCATATGATAGTTAAGGTGGTTGTGCCCTGTAAGCATCTGAACCACTTTCCTTATGTCTTTCTTGGGTAATCCCAGAATGTCCCTAGCTCTGTCTATCCTATACGTATAGCCCAGGATGGCGTTTGCCTGTCGGCAACCCTGGGTTTGTTCCCAGTATTCCCAGTGCTTCGTCCGAATCCAGCTTTTGATAGCCATCCGGATGCATCAAGACTAGTCCCAGTACCAACTCCGTTCCTATGTATTCACCTGCTGCGCCGCTTTATTACCAACTTCCACTTCTTTGAAGCCGTCTGTGTACCAGATGTTTCCTTAGAGGAGCAGATTACCACTTGTTTTCCAGATATCCCTGCTTGGGATGCAGACGCCATGCAATCAGCTTTTGACACTTTGTACTTTCTCGGGGAAATGACTAGGCTGGTCTTTTCAGGATTTACCGAGAGCCTTGAACTTTAGCACTGGAATTCTATGATTCGCAGCGCCGACCTTGTAACATCCATCAAGGCTTTTAGGTGAGCTCCGTTGATTTGGATTACAAAGTCATTCGCGTATCCCTGGGTATAATTGCCTCCCTCATTCAGTCTACGAAGGAGGCCGTCCACTACAATGCACTCCAGGATGGGTGACAGGAAACCTCCCTGCGGGCATCCTCGCGCCGCTAATCCCTTGACTAGGCCTTCGCCTCATCTGGCTTCGAGTCGCCTCCGGTGTAGCATGCTTTTTGTCCAGCTTACTGCAACATTGCACTTAGCTTTTTTTCAGATTTTTACAATGACATTCAAAGGTCGCTCAAGGTCATTTTAGGGCAAAAAAAGGCTATTCCTAATTAAATTTACGCTATTGATTGATTATTTATTTCTGGCGCATATGAATTGTATTCTTTACCATTCAATATTGCATTCAGCTTTTTTTCAGATTTTTACAATAACATTCACAGGTCGCTCAAGGCCATTTTAGGGCAAAAAAGCTCTTCCTAATGAAATTGACGCGAATCATTGATTATTCATTTCTGGCGCGCATGAATTGTGTTCTTTACAATTCAACATTGCACTTAGCTTTTTTTCAGATTTTTACAATAACATTCAAAGGTCGCTCAAGGCCATTTTTAGACCAAAATGGCAATTCTCAATTAAATTGACGCTAATCATTGATTATTCATGTCTGGCGCATATGAATTGTCTTTTTTACGATTCAATATTGCACTTACCTTCCTTTCAGATTTTTACATTAACATTCAAAGGTCGCTCAAGGTCATTTTAGGGCAAAAATGCTCTTTCTAATTAAATTGACACTAATCATTGATCATTCATTTCTGGTGCGCATGAATTGTGTTCTTTACTATTCAATATTGCAGTCAGCTTTTCTTCAGATTTTTACAGTAACATACAAAGGTCGCTCAAGGTCATTTTAGAGCAAAAAAAGGCTATTCCTAATTAAATTTACGCTGTTGGTAGATTATTTATTTCTGGTGCATATGAATTGTGTTATCTACAAGTCAATATTGCACTCAGATTGTTTTAGATTTGCACAATAACATTCAAAGGTCGCTCAAAGCCATTCTTAGACCAAAATGGCTATTCTTAATTAAATTGACGCTATTTATTGCCTATTTATTTCTGGCGCGTATGAATTGTGTTCTTTACAATTCAATATTGCACTCAGCTTTTTTTCAGATTTTTACAATAACATTCAAAGGTCGCTCAAGGCCATTTTACAACACAAATGATCATTCCTAATTAAATTGACGCTAATCATTGATTATTCATTTCTGACGCATATGAATATTGTTCTTTAGAAGTCAATATTTTTCTCAGATTTTCTTCAGATTTTCGAAATAACATTTAAAGGTCGCTCAAGGTCATTTTATTTTTTCAACAAAATGTTTTTTTTTGAATATTTCGAAAAAAAAATTCTAAAAAGAATAGAGAAGGTTTTAAAGAAAAAAATTCAATATTGCACGATCATAAAATTTTTAAAAATTTAGTAAATTTAGGAGATATTTGAAGGTTTTGGAAAGGTTTAAAAATTATGTAAAATTTCAAAAACTGTTTAAAAATGTTGATTTTTCAACATTTAAAAAAAAATTAGAACCATTTAAAAAATTTAATGTTTTCAAACGAAAAAAAAAACAACAAATTTCTGAACATTGATTGGAAAATTCCGAATGAATTTTTTTTATTTTGAAAAATAAATCATAATACGTAAAAAAAGAATGTAGAATATTTTAAAGTAAAATTTTCCAATTTTGCAAGACTGCCAAATTAAAAAAAAAAAGAGTAATTGAAGATATATTTAGAGGATTTAAAAAGATATAAAAAGTTGTTTCAAACTTAAGAAGATTTTCGAAAATTTTAAACGAAATCTAGATTTTTGACATTTTGAACCAAAAGTTTAGAAACTTTGTAAGAATTTGAAACGTTCTGGAAACAAAAATCTCATAATTTATCGGGAAAAACTTTTTATAATTTTTTATTTTCAAAAATTAAAAAATTAAAATATATAAAAATTGCAAAAAAAATTTTTAAATGTTGATTTTAAACTTTAAAAGATTTTCCGAAAATTTGAAACGAAATCTAGATGTTTAAAATTTGGGGAAAATTTTTTATTATTTTTTATGTCTAAAAATTGAACTTCAGAAAATATTTAAAAACATTTTCGAGAGTCTATAAAATATTAAAAAATTTCTTCCAACAAATTTTAAGTCATAATTGAAAATCCTGTAAAATAAAAGAAATTTCTTTACAATTTCCTCGTTTCTTTTTCGACCCATCTGAAATTAAATTTCTCTTTTTTTAATTTTCCAAAAATCGTAGGAAAATTATATTTAGTTGTTTAAAAATTTTTAACAAATTAATAGTTATTTGACATTTTTATTTTGTATTAAAAATTATTTTTCTCCTCAAATCGTTTCATTAAATAGTTTATTCAATTCATTTTTTAATTAAAAAATTAATTATTAGAAAATCGTTTATTATCATTCAAGAATTATAATTGTTGATAATGTAGAATGATGCAGGTATTGTAGGTTGTACTTCCAAGCAGAGGAATTCTTCATCATGTTCTTATTTCTCTTCCAAGAGCGCGCCACAATCCGTAAACAAAATAATTCTTTTTTTAATAAATAAAAAAATATTTTCCCTTTCGCCGAAGGTTATTCTATTCTTTCATATTAATTTATAATAAAACTAAAAAACAAAAATGTCAATTTAACAAAAAAAGGGATGAAAGTCTCTTCCCTATTTCCCTGCTTTCCCTTTTTTTAAATTAACATTTTTTCCCCTATTGTCGAAAAGAAAGAAATAATTTATTGAAATATAAAAAGTTAAGTCATTGAAAAATAGAATATCCCAAATTGATCAATAGCAAATTTTAATTTTACAACTTGAAAAATTTAAAGTTTGAACTCAATTTTATTTTTATATCTTACTAATAAAAAAATTACAAATGTTAGGCACTCAAAAACTATTTTTAATTTAAGTTTCAGAGCATGGATATTTTTCAAACGAGAAAATATTGAAATATTTTTTCTAGTCGGAATTTTTAGATCTACGTTTATCGCAATCCGCAACCGAGCTTTTTTTGTTAATAAATTTAATAAAAATGCATTATTCGGGCATTTGTTAAAGAAAAAATTCCTTTCATGTCATTCTTTTAGTCTGCAACTTCTGGATAATTTCAGCAAGATTCATAATTAAATGATAAATTTTATCATTTTTGTAAACATTTTTAATAAACAAATGCATTATTTAGGCAGTTGTCGACGGAAATTTTTTTTCTGTTAGTCCTTTTAATTGGAAACTTCTTGATAATTTCAGGAACATTCATAATTAGTTTATAATTTTCATGATTGTTTAAAGAAATTAATTAAACAAATGCATGATTGCGGCATTTGTTTACAAAAAAAATCGTTTTTTTTTAAATTTCAGTCCTGTCAATTGGAAACTATATAATAATTTTAACAACATTCACGATTATTTGATTAATTGTATGCATGTCAACAAATGTCCGAATAATGCATTTTTTAAATAGAATTTGTTAACAAAAATATATAATTAATCAATTAATTATGAATCTTGCTGAAATTTTCATAAAGATCCCAATTAAAAGGACAAACGTCGAGAAAAAAACTAATTTTTTCATCAACAAATGTCTGAATAATGCATTTGTTTATTAAATTTGTTTATAATGTCAACAAGAATAATTTTCAGAGAAATATTTTCCATAATAATATTGTTTGCATCCAAATTTCTTCATATGTAACTTTAAAAAATGTAAAATTATTGAAAATTATAGAAAAAATGATTTTAACAAATAATTTGTTTATAAATTTGTTTACTTATTATAATATAATGCAGCATCTTTAACTATAACGTTACTCATCAACACTTAGGCGATTGCAACAATTTTATTATTATTAACAAGCACCGGGAACGTCGAATAGAAAAAATGGCAATTTTTCCGTCATATTTGTTTATTTATAGGAAACTGAAAAACTAAATCGGATTTTTTCGAAAGAGCGAAAAAACCTTAACAAATTTGATTGAGAAAAATTTATCCAGTTTCGAGAAAATAGATGTGTCAGTTGAAAATCTCAAAGTGACACTGACTACAAATTGGAACTGGCTCTGCTGCGGATTGCGAGAAAAAATGTTTTTCAATAGTTTCAATAATAATTGAAATTTATTCTGGAAATATTGCGTGACGTAGTTTTTGAAGGCCACATGTACAAAAAAAAAACAATCTTTTGTCCAAAAAAATGGTCTTTTCAAATAATTTGTTAACTGATGTTGTAATTATTTCTGCAAATAAAATCATTCTTTTTCAAAAATTGGATATACTTTAAGAAATCAATTCACAACGTGACGTTGACATTTTTAGAGACATTGACCACAAATTGGAATAGGCTTGGCTGCGTATTGCTAAAAAAAAATTAAAATCGTCGGCTTTATTAAAAATTGAAACTTACTTTCTAAATGCAGGTGAAACAATCGGTTTTAAAAATCGGATTTCGGTAAAAATTAAAAATCGAATTTTCAGTTTTTCACAAAAATAAAAACTTACTTCCGATGTTTAAAAAACATAATAATTTTTAGAAATATCAATACTGAAGGGAAGCAAAAAATATCAATACGCTTAAATCCCTATATAATAATGTAAATAAAATTCAAATAAAATTTTTTTTAAATTACCATATTAAAAAATTAAAATCTGAATAATTATTTTTAACGTTTATATGACTTTTTAAGAATTTTGGATGCATTAAGCCCATTTTCGAAAAAATTTTCGTTATCTAGTCCTGTACTGCCACATTTCAAATGTGAATAAAATTTTTTTGGAATGCTTGCAAAAATAAAAATTTGTGATTATCACACTATTTCCCCTATTCCCCTCTTTTTCCTCTTCTTAAACAATTCTTCTTCTTTTCGTTTTTTTTTAAAAAAGCTATCCCTTTTTCTCGTTTTTTCGCGTTTTTTAGATGAAAAATAATCTGTTTAAATTAAAATTTCACTAATGTATCTATAGCTGAAAATTGATCGCTTTTGATTGAAAATTGAACAAATAAATTTTTCATTGAGAATTCTTTTTTTTTTGGTTGAAAATTCAACTAGTTTTATATTTTTGGTTGAAAGTTGATAGTTTTTAGTTGGAAATTCAATTATTAAATTTTTCATTAATGATTTTTTTTTTTGTTGAAAATTTCAATACTTTATTGAAAGTGTTGTTTAAAGGTTGTTTGTGTTGTCTGTTTTTGTTGTTTTTCTTCAAGTTTAAACTTTGTTTAATATTTGTTATGTTGATTAAAGATTGAACTATTCTGTTGAAAATTCGTTTCTTTTTTTGGTGAAAAATTAATTTTTCAACTGAAAATAGAACTATTCCATCATTGGTTGAAAGTTGATCGTTTTTAATTAAAAATTCAACAACTTAGTTAAAAAATTATGTTTTTTGTTGTAAATTTTTTTTGAGTAGAAAATCAATCTTCCAAATTTAAAATTGAACAACTTGGTTAAAAGTTGAAATACTTTGTTGAAAATGAATTTAATTAGTCAAACATTCATCTCTTTGTTTGAAAATGTAACTAATTTCTTAAATTTCTTCTAATCAATTTTTTCAACAGCGAATTCAACTATTTCATTTTTTGCTGAAAATTCATCGTTTTTAGTTTAAAATTCAATTATTTGGCTTAAAAATTTAACCTTTTTTGTTCAAAAATTGTCTTTTCCGTGAAAAATTCTATTATTTTCGTAGCAAATTCAACTATTTGGTACAAAATTAACTTTTTTGTTGACAATTCATATCTTTAGGTCGAAAATTTAACTGTTTTGTAGAAAATTTGTCTTTTTGGATTCAAAAGTCAAGAATCTAGTTGAAAATTCAACTCTTGTGATGAACATTTTTTTTTTTTTTTTGAAAATGCATCTGTTTGTTTAAAAAATAATCTGTCATGGTCAAGGATTCAACTTCTTTGTTGAAAATTCGTCTTTTCTGGTCGAATTCGACAGTTTTTTCAATTGAAAAAATATTTTTTTTGGTTGAAATAATAACTATTACATTTTATGTTGAGAATTAATCTTTTTTGGTAGAAAGTTCAACTACTTAGTTGAACTTTTTTTGTTGTTGAAAATTCATAATTTGAATTGCAAATTTAACTTTTTTTATTGAAAATTCTACTATTTTGTTGAACATTGTATTATTTAAAAAAAATTATCTTTTCTATTAAATATTCCTCTTTTTTAGTAAAAAATTCGACCATTTGGTTAAAAATTCACTTTTGTAGCTTGATAATCTAACTATTTTGTTAAAAATTCAACTATTTTGTTTATAAATGATGTCCTCTGTTCGAAAATTCAACTTTTTTGTTGAAAATTCATGTTTTTGATGGAAAATTCATATTTTTGGTAGGAAATTTCTTTTAAAAAAAACTTCATCATTCTTGATTGAAGATTTAATTATCTTCTACAACATTCGCCTTTTTGGCTTGATGATTCAACTATTTGGTTGTAAATGAAACTGTGGTCTAAAATCATTTTTTTGTTTTTTTGTAAAAATTTTTACTATTTTGTTTAAACTTTTATTATTTATAAAACAATTTAACTGTTTTGTTGAATAATAGTCCCTTCCGGTAAAAGATTCGTCCTTTTAGATTTAAAGTTAAACTGCCTTCTCAAAAATTCGTCTTTTAGGTTTGAAAATTCAACCACATGGTTAAAAATGCAACTCCTTTTGGTGAAGTATATTTTTTTCAAAATTTGACCATTGGTTTCAAATTTCATGTTTGTAGATTGAAAATTCAACTTTGTGGTGAAAAATTTAATTGTTTCATTAAAAATGCAACCATTTGTTAAAAATTCGTCTCTCTTGCTCGAAAGTTCAACTAATTGGTCATAAATACAACTTTTCGGTCTAAAATTAATTTTTTTGTTCCGAAGGTTGAAAATTTATCTCGTTTCTTGATTAACTTTCCTCAAAAGAAATCATTCCCCTATTATTCCCCTATTTTCGTAAAAAAATCCCCTATTTCCCCTTTTTTGAGATTTTTTTTGCAGTGTGCTCCCTGTGAGAAGTATAAAAATTGTATATTATGAGGAACAAGTAAAAATAATAGAGTCAAGTAGAATAAATAAAGTTATTTTCCCAAATAATATGAAGTTAATGACCGACATTCCTACGTAGATATTATCTTCCGCCCACTAGTAATTCCACAGATTAAATCATTCAACTATGCAATCGTTTTGCCTACCACTTAAGCATACTTACCTATTTTTTCCATCTGCAAGAAAAATTCATTGACTCAAAGAAAAAGAGAAAAAAACATATACATATACATACACACAAATATCCTCACGCTCAATTGACTCTGAATATTGTGGGTTGTAGAACGTCTTACAATAGCATAGACAATGCTGGGAAAACCGAACAAGAAGTCATTACGGATTACTGACCGTACTAAAAGTTGTGTAAAAGTGACGCAGTCTCGGAAAATTGCTGACAAATGTTTTCTTTCGTTATTGACATTCCCCAGCTTTCTCTTTTTTTTTCATTCAGGAATCTATTTTTAAAACTTTCATCTCATCTCTCAATGTTATGCTATCCTAGATTTTACAAAACAATTAATCAGATTTCAACTTCATAAAATCAAAGTTTTTCAAATCATTCTAAAAAATATCTAACTTTTAAAATTGATTGAATTCACAAAATTACCAATGAACTTTGCGAGATTTTCTCAAAAAAAATATATATTATTATTATTATTTAAAAAGTAGTCAAACTGGATATCGAGCGCCTTGAAAAACTGGTTTAGTAGCCTATTAAGGCGTTAAATAAGTCGTTACAGCCTCCCCCTTCTATACTTCCTCTCCTCTACCCCCTCCCCTACTTTCCCCTACTTCCTTTCCCCTAACTTCACCCTTCGCCCCCTCCTAAACTTCTTCATCATCTAATTCCCCCTTTCTGTGCTTCCCCAGCTAATACACCCATTCCCCTACTTCCCTTCCCCAGACATCACTTCCCTTCATATACTCACCCTCATATCTAATCAATCTACTATTATTTTCACTCTCCTCCTGTTCCCTCAGTTTCTTAACTTTTTCATCCCTCAGTTTCCCCTCTTTCCCCTCCCTCCATTTCCTCTCACTTCCACTAAATTCCCTTTTCAGACTTCCCCTCACGTAGCCTACTTTCTCTTCCCTCATTTCCACTACTTCCACTTCGCTCATAGCCTCCACTTCTCCTACTCCCCATCTGCTCATTTTCCCTTACTTCTCCTACTTTCCCATCCCTCATTTTCCCAACTTTAACTTCCCTTACTTTCCCTGCTTTCCCTCCCTTCATTTCCTCTCACTTAGTCTACATTCCTCTGCCCTTTCTCTACATTCCTCCTCCCTTCCACTCAATTCCCTTCTTACATTTCGTCTCACTTCTCCTACTTTCCTTAACTTTACTTCACCTCACTTCTGTGACTTCTCCTTTCCTCATTTCCCTAACTTTGCCTACTTTCCCATCCCTCATTTTCCGTACTCTCGCTTCTATCACTTGCACCGCGTTCCCTCTCTACATGTTTGTCACTTCCGTTAAGTTCCCTTCCGCTCACTCTTCCTACTTTCCCTTCACTCATCACCTCTCATTTATCCTACTTTTCCTCTCCTAATTTCCCGTCACTTCCCTACTTTCTCTCCCCTTATTTTCCATCAATTTCTCTTTTTTCACTGTCCTTACTTACCCTGCTTTCCCTCCCTCCATTTCCTCTTACTTCCACTGAATTCCCATTCCTCATTGCCCCTACTTTTGCTTCTACCACTTCCTCTGTGTTCCCTCCCTTCATTTTTGTTACTTCCGTCACGTTCCCTTCCCACGTTTACCCTCACATCCCTCACTTGCCCACTTCTTATTTTCCGCACTTCCTCTTCGCGCATTGCCCCTCACTTCTCCTACTTCCTGCCCGCTTCTCCCCGCTCACTCTCCCTACTTTTCCTTCTGCCGTCACCTATCATTTATCCTACTCTTCGTTTCCTAATTTCCCGTCACTTCCCTACTTTCTCTCTCATTTCCCATCATTTCCTCTACTTTAGCTGCCCTTACTTACCCTGCTTTCCCTCTCTGCATTTCCTCTCACTTTCACTCAATTCCCTTCCCACATTTCACCTCGCTTCTCCTATTTCTCCTACTTCTTCTTTCCTCTTTTCCCTAACTCTCCCTATTTTCCCATCCCTCATTTCCCCTACTTTTGCTTCTATTACTTCCCGTGCGTTTCCTCCCTTAGTATTTGTCACTTTCCTCACGTTCCCTTTTCACATTTCCCCTCACATTCCTCACTTGAACACTTCTTATTTCACCTACTTCCTCTTCGCGTATTGCCCTTCACTTCTCTTACGGAAGTACGGAAGTACGAACGGGAACGTCCACTCCTTTCCGCTTACTCTCCCTACTTTCCCTTCGCTCATTGCCTTTCATTTATCCCACTTTCCCTCTACTAATTTCCCGTCACTACCCTACTTCCTCTTCCCTCATTTCCCATAATTTCCTCTACTTTCCATCCCCTTATTTCCTCTGACTTCCCCTACTTTCCCTAACTTCACTTCCCCTCACTTCCCCTACTAATCTTCCACTTATTTTGCATCATTTCCCGTACTTCCACTTCCTTCATTTTCCCTCACTTTTTCTACTTTTCCTCTCCATATTTTCTCTCACTGCCTCTACTTTCTTTCCCCTCAATTCATATGCTTTCCTTTACTTTCCTTCCCTTATTTCTCGTCACTTCCCTGACTTATCATATCCTCATGTCCCCCACTTCATCTCCATTTATTTTCCCTGACTCTCCCTACTTCTCCTTCGCTCATTTCCTCTCATTTACCTTATTTCCTCTCTCCTTATTCTCCTTACTTCTCCACCCCTCATTTCGCGCCATTTGCCCTATTTCACCTTCCGTCATTTTCCCCACTTTCTCTACTTTCCCTCCATTCATTTCCTCTCACTTCTCTCACTTCTCTACTTTCTCTCCCGCCATTTCCCTACTTCCCTTCCGCCCATTTCTTCTCACATTTCCTCATTTTCCCTAATTTCCCAAAGTTTGCTTTCTCTGATTGTCCTCTATTCATTTCTCCTACTTGCTCTCCTCTTATTTTCCCAACTTCTCCTTCACCCATTTTCTCTTACTTTCCTCACTTTCCCTGCTTTGCTTTCCCTCATTTTCCCGCACTTCCTCACTTCTTATTTCCTCGTACTTCCTCTCCCCTTATTTCCTGTAATTTCGCCCACACTCCCTCCCTTAATTTCCCTTAATTTCTCTTAATTTCTCCTTACTCCCTCTAGTTTTCTTCGCCTCATTTCTCCTACTTCCCCTACCCTCACTTCCCCTATTTCCCCTCCTCTTATTTCCTCTCACTCTTCCTACTTTCCCTTCACTCATTGCCTTTTATTTAACCTCCTTTCCCTCTCCTAATTTCCCTCACTTCCCTACTTCCTTACCCCTTATTTCTTATAATTTCCTCTACTTTCCATCGCGATATTTCCTCTCACATCCCCAACTTTCCCTAACTTTACTTTTCCTCACTTCCCCCACTTATCTTCCACTCATTTTTCTCATTTCCCGTACTTACACTACTTTTATTTTCCATCACTTCTTCTACATTTCCTCCCCTTATTTCCTCTCACTGCCTTTTACTTTCTCTCCCATCATGTAATATCATTTCCTTTACTTTCCTTCCCTCATTTCTCCTAACTTCCCCTACTTATCCTCTCCTTATGTCCTCTACTTCACCTCCATTTATTTTCCCTGACTTTCCCTACTTCCCCCCTGCTCATTTCCTTTCATTTTCCTTACTTTCCCTCCCCTAATTCACCTTATTTCTCCAGCCCTCATTTCCCCTACTTCATTTTCCGTCATTTTTCCTCCTTTTTCTACTTTTCATACCTTAATTTTCCCTCTCTCCTCTACTTTATCTCCTCCCATTTTCTCTTCCTACCCTTGCGCTCACTTCTCACTTTCCTTACTACCCTTCCCTAACTTTCCCGCACTTCCCTACCCCTAATTCTTTCTCACTTCCCCTCATCTTATCTCCTCTTACTTCTCCTTCTTTCTCGTATCTCATTTAATATCTTTTTCCCTCACTTAGGCTCACTTTCCCTAAATTCCTGAAGTTGACTTCCCCTTACTTCTTCTGATTGTCCTCCCCTAATATGTCTTACTTTCTCTTCCCTTATGTTCCCTTCTCCTCCACCGATCGTTTTCTCTCACTTTCCTAATATTCCCTGCTTTCCCTACCTGCATTTTTCCGCACTTCCCCACTTCTTATTTCCTCTTACTTCCTCTTCCCTTATTTCCTGTAATTTCCCCTACATTCTCTCCTTTAATTCCCCGTCACTTTCTCTAGTTTCCTTCTCCTCATTTCCCTTACTTTCCCTACCCCAATTCCCCTTAATTCACCACCCTTTATCTCCCTTCATTTCCCCAACTTCATCTTCCGTCATTTTTTCCACTTTTTCTACTCTCCCTCCCTTAATTTCCTCTCTCTCCTCTGCTTTATGTCCTCCCATTTCCCCTTCCTCTTCTTCCGCTCGTTTCTTCTCATTTTCCTAACTCCCCTGCCCTAACTTTCCCGCACTTCCCTACCCCTAATTTCTTCACACTTCTCCTCATCTTATTTCCTCTAATTTCTTCTTCTTTCTCGTATCTCATTTAATATCTTTTTCCCTTACTTCCCCTCACTTCCCCTAATTTCCTGAAGTTTACTTCCCCTCACTTCCTCTGATTGTCCTCCCCTAATATCTCCTACTTTCTCTTTTCTTATTTTCCCTACTTCTCCTCCGACCGTTTTCACTCACTTTTCTAATATTCCCTGCTCAACCCCCCCATATTTTCCCGCACTTCCCCACTTCTTCTTTCCTCTTACTTCCTCTTCCCTTATTTCCTTTAATTTCCCCTACATTCTCTCCTTTAATTTCACCTTACTTTCTCTAATTTCCTTCTCCTCATTTCCCTTCCTTTCCCTCCCCCAATTCCCCTCAATTCACCACCCCTTATTTCCCTTCATTTCTCTGACTTCATCTTCCGTCATTTTTTCCACATTCTCTACTTTCCTCCCTTCATTTCCTCTCACTGCTTTACTTTCTCTCCTCTCATTTCCCCTACTTTTCCTCCGCTCATTTCTTCTCACTTGTCTTACCCCCCCCGCCTCCCTCTAATTTCCCCTCACTTTTCTGCCCCTAATTCCTTCTCACTTCCCCTCTTCTTATTTCCTCTTATTTCCCCTTCTTTCTCGTATTCAATTTCGTATAATTTCCCCTCACTTCCCGTAATTTCCCGAAATTTACTTCCCCTCACTTACTCTGATTGTCCTCACCTCATTTCTCCTACTTTCTCTCACCTTATTTTTCCTACTTCTCCTCCGCCCATTTCCTCTCACTTTCCTTACTTTACCTGCTTTCCCTCTCCTCATTTTCTCGCACTTCCCCAGTTCTTATTTTTTCTTACTTTCTCTCCCCTTATTTCCTCTAATTTCCCCTACATTTCCTCCCTTATTTCCCTTCATTCGCCTCACTTCCTCTAATTTCCTTCTCCTCATTTCCCCTACTTCCCCTACCTCCACTTCCCCTATTTTCGACGGAATAAAAACTGGCCTTGATTTTAAAAATTGTATTTAAAAAAAATATGGAAAAAAATGTATTTTAAGTTTAAAATGCTTTCACAAAAAAATTATTAATTATTGTTGTATCAATATTATAAAATTATTCTTTTCTGTACTCATTTTCGGAAAATGCTTTCTCTATAATCGCAAAAAAGTTATAGGTATAATTCATAATAGGAAACTCATTATAGGTCTATACTGATTTTGTTATAATATATATTGATAAATAATAAGATAATTATTAAAAAACTACAATCGAAATTTAAATATGTGTCAAACAAACTTACAATTCCAAACAGCAAAACATTAAAAAAATGTCAAGAACAACAACAAACATCTAAAAATAAGTATCTTAAATGCATATTTCCTATTACGCAAAGCCTAACGCACTATGCATCATAATTATAATCTCTCATTAACATACACAAATGATCGATCGACAGTCTATACGCGGAACTCTTAAATCCGCCTTAGGGATCATCCATAAATTACGTGAGGTATTTTTTTCAACTTATTTTAGTTATTTCCTTCCCCTCATTTCCCCTACTTTCCTAACCTCACTTCCCCTATTTCCCCTCCTCCTATTTCCTCTCACTTTCTTTTCTTGAAAAGAGAGATAATATAAATATTAATCTATTTAACGATTTTTCTTTTTTGTAAACTGGTTGTATATTGCATATATCAAATTTTAAATTATATTCGAATCTTTTCAAAACTTCTGAATGTCGCCTAAACTTACACGAATTTTTTTAACAAATTTGTAATCTAGAAAAAATGAACATTTTTTTAAAAATCTTCTACGTTTTTCTTCAAAATGATTGAATTGAACTTAATGTAGAAAGGTTCGCATTTTTGACGAGAATGCGTTCGTTAAAGCCGAAGAAGCTTTAACAAAAGAGAATTCACAATCACCAAATTACAGTTGGCAATGCTTTAACGTTTATTTTAAAAGGTCTGGGCACAAATTCGGAGGAAGTACAAAGGCCGATAAGGTATTAATTCTTTGTCAATTTTTATTCGTAACCCCCCCCCCTCCTTGTAAAATTCCTATTCTATCTTTGGTTGAAAATTTATCTTTTTAGTTAAAAATTCAACTTTTCTGTTGACAATTTATATAGTGTGTTAAAAAATTGTATTTTTTGGTAGCAAAATAAATCTATTGGTTTAAAATTGAACTATTTCGTAGAAAATCAATTTTAATATTTATATTTTTGGTTATATTCAACAGTGTGTTTACTTAAAAATATTTTTAGGTTCAAATATCACTAAATACATTTTTTGTTAGAAATATGTATTTTCAAGTTAAAAATTGAACTGTTTTGCGAAGCTTCATCTCTTCAGCTAAAAAATAAAATTTAGCTGAAAATTTGACATTTTTTTTAATTTATGACCAAAATATCTTTTTTGATTGAAAATTAAACAATTTGGTTCAAAATTTGTCATTTTGTTTGAAAATTCATTTTTTTTGGTAGACATTTAATTTTTTTGTTGCTAAAAATGCAACAGTTTGGTTGAAAATTAATATGGTTTGTTTAAGGATTCAGCTCCTCTTGAAAATTCTACTTTTTTGGTTGAATTCAACTGTTCTTTATTTAAAATAAAAATAGGTTAAAATACATTATTGAAAATTCATTTTTTTGTCTAAAGATTCATTTTTGTGAGAAAAAAAAATTCTTATTCAACATTATTTTTTTAACTAAAATTGAACTATTTCAATTTTGGTTGAAAATGTATCTTCTCTAGATGGAAATTGAACTATTTGGTTGAAAATTCATACATTTTTTTCGAAATTCGTCTTTTTTGGTGGAAAATTAATTATCTTGGTTGAAAATTTGTCCCTTCGATTGAAAAATTTCATTATTTGGTTAAAAATTCAACTATTTTGAAAAATTTGTCTTTTGGCTTGAAAATTTAACAATTTGGTTATAATTTTTTTTCTTTTTTTTTACGGAAAATTCAACTATTTGGTGACAATTCGTTTTTTTTGGCCTAATTCAATTGTTTTTTTTTTAATTTAAAATTGAAATGTTTTTTGTTTGAAATATCAACTATTACAGTAGAACTACTACAAAATTTAATTTTTTGGTTGAAGATTTATCATTTTAGTTGAAAATTAGTTTTCATGACTAAGTATTTAACTATTGCATTTTTGTGGAAAACTGCATTTTGGTATAAGTACTTCAACTATTTTCTTAAAATTGATTTATTTTCGCTTGAAACTTCAATTACTTGATTGAAATTTGAACTACTTTGTTGAAATTTTTTTTGTAGATTCACTATTTTAGATGAAAATTCGTCTCTGAAAATGTAATTATTTTGTTGAAAATTCGTTTTTAGTTCAAAATTAATTTTTATAACTGAAAATTTAACTATTTCATTTTTTGTTGAAAATTGATCTTTTTTAGTAGAAAATTAAACTATTATTTGAAAATTGACGTATTTTGTAAGAAATTCGCCTTGTTTAGTAGAAAATCTTGTTGGTTGAAAATTGATTTTTTTTATTGAAAATCCAACTATTTGGTTAAATATTCACCTGTTTTGTTGAAGATTCAAAAGAACAAAAAAGTTAATTTCCAACCAAATTTTTTATTTTCTATCAAAACAGTTGAGTTTTCAACAACATACATGAATTTTCAACCAAATTGTTGAATTTTCATACTGAAAATATTAATTTTCAATAAAAAAAAGTTAATTTTCAATCAAATAGTTGATTTTTCTACCATTTTCAAACCAAAAAGACGAATTTTCAACAAAAGATGTTAATTTCCAACAAAAAGTTAATTCTCAACAAAATTTGGGCTTTCTACCAAAACTATTGAGTTTTTAACAAAATATATAAATTTTCAACCAGATGGTTGAATTTTCATACTGAAAATATTAATTTTCGACAAAAAAGTTAATTTTAAACAAAAATGTTAATTTTCAACAAACAAGTTAATTTTTAACCATGTTGTTGAATATTCTGCCATTTTTAAACTAAAAAGGAAAATTTATTTTTTTTGTTGAAAATACGACTATTTGGTTAAATATTTACCTGTTTTGTTAAAGACTCAAAAGAACAAAGAATAGAACAAACATTTTTATTTTTAACCAAATCTTTGAATTTTCTACAATTTTCAAACCAAAAAGACGATCTTTCAACGAAAGAGTTAAATTTCCAACAAAAAAGTTAATTTTTAACCAAGTTGTTGAATTTTCTACAATTTTCAAACCAGAAAGACGATTTTTCGACAAAAGAGTAACATTTTCAATAAAAAAGTTAATTCTCAACCAAATTTGGATTTTCTATCAAAACAGTTGAGTTTTTAACAACATACATGAATTTTGAACCAAATGGTTGAATTTTCATACTAAAAATATTAATTTTGAACAAAAAAGTTCATTTTCCACAAGAAAGGTAATTTTCAACAAAAAAGTTGAATTTTTACCCAAAAAAAAGTTCATTTTCAACAAAAAAAGTTCATTACGATCAAAAAAGTTCATTTTCAAGCAAATAATTGAATTTTCAAACCAAAAAGACGACTTATCAACAAAAGAGTTAAATTTCCAACAAAAAAGTTAATTTTCAACCTTTGGACATTCTACCAAAATAGTAAAATTTGTAGAAAAATAATGAATTTCCAACCAAATGATTGAATTTTCATAAAAAATATTAATTTTCAATAAAAAAGTTAATTTTCAATCAAATAGTTGATTTCTCTACCATTTTCAAACCAAAAAGACGAATTTTCAACAAAGGAATTCAATTACCAACAAAAAAGTTAATTCTCAACCGGACTCTCTACCAAAACAGTTGAGTTTTTAACAAAATACATGAATTTTCAACCAAATAGTTGAATTTTCTACCATTTTCAAACCAAGAAGACTATTTTTTAACAAAAGAGTTAAATTTCCAACAAAAAATATAATTTCAAACAAAAAAGTTAATTTTGAACAAAAAAGTTAATGTTCAACCAAAAAGTTGTATTTTCTGCCATTTTCAAACCAAAAAGACGATTTTTCAACGAAAGAGTTAAATTTCAGAAAAAAAGTTTATTTTCACCAAGTTGTTAAATTTTCTAGCATTTGCAAACCAAAAAGGCGATTTTTAAAAAAAAGTTATATTTTCAACAGAAAAGTTCATTTTAAACCAGATTTGGATTTTTTATCAAAACAGTTGAGTTTTTAACAAAATACATGAATTTTCAACTACATAGTTGAATTTTCATCCTGAAAATATTAATTCTCAACAAAAAAGTTGCTTTTCAACAAAAAAGTTAATTTTCAACAAAAAAGTTACTTTTCAACAAAAAAGTTACTTTTCAACAAAAAAGTTACTTTTCAACAAAAAAGTTAATTCTCAACAAAAAAGTTAATTTTAAACCAAGTTGTTGAATTTTCTACCATTTTCAGACCAAAAAGACGATTTTTCAACAAAAATTATCAATTTTCAACCAAAAAGTTAATGTTCAACCAAATTTGGACTTTCTACCAAAACACTTGAGTTTTTAACAAAATATATGATACATAATACAAAAAATGTTACGTTACAGCGCACAGTGGGCCAAAAAAAAGTACCCGTGGACAAATCAATTTTTAGCCTACACTATCCATCCGATTTAAACGTTTTCTTTTTAAATACAAGCTTTTTAAATTTCGAAAAGATTTATGTGATCAGACTTTCTATTAATTGTTTGAAAATTTGTTATTTAACAACATAGTTAAAAAATTTTTCAACTGTTCCCAAGTATCATTTCTTTTAAGACATTCATATTGATCAAAGAAGATCTTAAAAGAGTGTTAAAACTATATGGGAATAATTTCCAGTATGTGGGAATAATTTAAAAAAAATTTATTGTGTGATACACTTATTACCATTAATTAGGAATAGATAATTTTTAGTCATTGTTTGAATAATTTTTTATAACAAAAATTTACAGATTGGCAACTTTTTAATGAATACTCAATTTTTGTTTGCGGAATCAACTAGGGATGTCTTTCTGATGACTTTTTACTATGATAATTTGCAAATTGACAACAATTATTCATTATTCAAATATTCTTAATAAACAAATTCACAGCTACAATGAATGGGCTCAATGTTTGTACACAGAATCAACTAAGAATGTTTTTCCGATAACTCTTTGCTATGATACTCTTTGCTATGATACGAGAGTTCATTGGATTTAGAAACAATCGAAGTTATCAATCGACGAAAAATGGACATAAAATGCATTTGTTTATAACAATTGTTTGAATATAAAAATAATCTAATTAATTATCAATTTGCAATGTATTACAGCAAAGAGTGATCGGAAAGACATCCCTAGTTCCGCAAACGATAATTGAGCATATTCATTGAAAAGTCGCCAAACTGTGCATTTGTTTATAAAAATTGCATAAACAGGTACCCAAAAGCATATATTCTTAAAGAATGGAAATGGAACTTTCATTTCTTTCACATTTTATACAAAATATGTTAATTTCAATGAGCTAAACATTTCTAATCCCAAAAAATGACTTTTCTTCATTAATTTGTTTATAACACAATACCAATTTTTTTTATAATTGTAACCAACCGGGGGTGTAAAAAGGTAGAAAAGTACGTTATGTAATGTATGCACGCTCCCTTATTATGAAATCAGGCTCACACCTCCTCCTTCAACCGCCTTATCACTCAAGCTCAAGGTCGCCTCCATTGTTGGACACAAGGTCGATAGGCGCCGCCTTATTCGCTCTATCAGTGTAAATTTTCCGCGGAAGCGGTAGTCCTATCAGTCGCTTTAGCACGTCAGCGGATTACACATTCCTTCAGATCATTACTCTCATAAGCCTCCCAATTGTCACACCACAAACCCAAGAATGCGCTCTTGCGCCCTCCTAATCATTGGCCTAACTCTCCTCGCCTGGAGGAGCCAGGCGAAGATTTTGACTCAGTGCCAGGCCGTCCAGGAACTCATCAGAGGTGGCATCTCCAGGACATTCATCAGCAATTTCGTCTGTGTCATGCAAAACGAGAGCAAATTCGATACCCGACTGATAACTGGGCCAAAGGCACAGTCCAGCTACTCCTACGGTGTCTTCCAGATCAACAGTGCCAAGTGGTGTCTCAGGGGTCGAGTGGGTGGAATTTGCAACAAAAAATGTGAGGACTTTGCTGATGACAACGTCCAGGATGACATCCAGTGTGCGAAAAAAATTCAAGAAATTGAGGGGTTCAAACATTGGGACGGCTGGATGAAGAAGTGCAAGAACAAACCGCTTCCAAACATTTCTGGATGTAAAAGGCGCAGAAGATCAGCAGGACTATGTTCTCCAGGAACAGTTTTTTGTGCTAATTGATCGCGGAAATCTTTAAAGTTTTTGCATCATCGTGAGATTATATAGAGTTGTTTTATTGTGTTATTTTTTTGTTATAAGAAGCGTATACCAAAAAGCAACCCTTCTGATGGCATCAGGCACCAGGAGTGATGAAATTAAAATACCTTTTTTTTGCTCACTTTTTCCAACTTGTTGTTGGGACAGGATGAGAAATTATCTTTATCTTCAGACAGAGGATCTTCCCGACTCTGTCATAATTTCGGATTGTGAATAAAAGTGAAAGCGTCCGTGAGATCGAGGGGATGGCGTAACTGTTCTTCCTTGTAGTGTATCCTCAGAAATTTTCATCAAATCCTGAGAAATATTACGTTTACAGTAATTTTCAGATACGTAATACTAATTTGTAATGAGATGAGAAATCGTTTAGGTTTGCTACTTTTATAAGTGTTATTTAATGAGTAATTTTAATTCTGGACATTTACATCTAAGAGAGATAATTTAAATTGTATATGATGCTTTAATAATAAAAGCAAAAATATTACTCATTGATTTTTGACCACATTTTTTGAAAATATTTGTACCGGAAAGAAATCTTTACCGGCACCGACAATCAGATTTCTGGAAAAAATTTTAAAGGGTTTAGGTTTTGTTTTTAAATATTAATTTTAAGCTTCTTTTTCATTTTAGAGGATTTGAAGAAAAATTAGGGAAACGAATTATTTGAAAAGCTATTCAGAAGTTTTGAAATGACTTGAAAATAATTTCAAAAAATATATAATTTTTTGAAGTTTTCGAAGTAAAAGAAGGATTTTAAGATTTGAAAGTTTGCAAGAGAATAAAAACTTCTTACGATTCCTAGGAAAATTTTTATTGATTCTTAATTTTGAAAAATAAATTTTTAAGATGAAATTGAAAAAGATTTCAGAACATTTCGAATCATTTCCTACAATTTCGAGAGAAAAAATTTCGAAAATTTAAAGCAAAAATGTTCGATTTTTGTAGATTACAAATGTTTTTTCAAAAATCCAAGTTAATTTAAGAGATATTTAGAAGTTTTGGAAATAATTTTCAATAATTTAAAATTTGAGAAGATTTCCTAAAATTTCGAAGAAATTAGAGCTTAAAGCACATTCTTTAAATTTGTAAGATTATAAACTTTTTGAAGAAATTCGATTAGGTTTGAGCGAAATTTAAAAAAAAAATGTAGAATTTTCAAGATTTGGCAAAAAGTCGATTCTTAAAATTTTGGAAATGACTTGAAAATAATTTCAAACAAAATATAATTTTTGAAATTTTTCAAAACAAAAGAAGGTTTTTAAGATTTTTAGGGCAGCAAGAGAATAAAAAATTTTTCTTACGATTCCTATTCAAAAATTTATATGATTCTTTATTTTGAAAAATAAATTTTTAAGATGAAATTGAAAAAGGTTCAAAAACATTTCAAATCATTTCCTACAATTTCGAGAGAAAAAATGTCGAAGATTTTTAAGCAAAAATTTTCAACTTCGGTAGATTACAAATGTTCTTTCAAAAATCTAAATAAATTTGAGAGATATTTAGAAGTTTTGAAAATAATTTATAATAATTTAAAATTTAAAAAGATTTCCTAAAATTTCGAAGAAATTAAAGCTCAAGGCACATTTTTTAAATTTGCAAGATTACAAAAATTTAGAAGAGAATCGAGTAAGTTTAGGCAAAATTTCAAAAAAAAATGTAGAATTTTGAAATTTCCGGAAAAAGTCGATTCTTAAGATTTTTGAAATTTTTCAAGAGAATAAAAAAATTTTCATCAGATTCCTAGGAAAATTTCAAATCATTTTTTTATTTTGATATTAATTTATTGGATATTTAATATGCTACAAAATATTTTTCTGAGATAAATATATGCAAAAAACGTATTTTAACAATTAAAATAAATTAAATTTGTATTTTCTCCATGCATTTTAATAATTGTCTGCCTAAACGCACAGCCAGCGCCGGCACTCGGCCGTCTTCAAATCACATGACACATTTATTCTACAGGCCTTTATAGGAGAGCCATCCCTCTGCTTTGTAAATACCTTGAAATATTTGAAATTTTTTAAACTCCCTCAATTCTTCTGAATAAATTCTTTGAAATCCATTAAATCCGTGAAAATACATAAAATGTTATATTTCTTGAAATCCTGGAAAATTTATTAAACTACCTTGAGAACTTTTAAAATCCCTTAAAATCATTGAAATCCTTAGAAATCTGATCTAATTACTTGGAATCTTTTAAAATATTCTAAAACCTTATAAATTCCATAGAATCGTTCCATATCTTTCGAAATTCTAGTAAGTTCTTTAAAACCCCGTGGTAAATTTTGTTTAGATCCCTTACAATCATTCAAATCCTTAGAAAATTCCTTGAAAATTGTTGAAAACTCTTGAAAATTCCTTGAGTGTTTTAAAAATATCCTAAAATCGTTATATTTCCTTCAAATTATTGAAATCTACTGAAAATTTTCCGAAATCTTTTAAAATACCCTAAAATATTTCAAAAGAATTCAGGAAAATTCAGAAGAAGTGAGTATCGTAATATTTTTGTTTTAAAGTGGTTATAGCGACTTTATCTTAAAAATATGGCTAAAAAGTGATTGGAGAAAAAACAGTAACTGTATAGCAGCCATGATTATTCTTAACAATTACTTAAAGTGCTTCTTACGGAAATCCTTTGACTTTCGCATTTCTTTTTCAAAATCCCTGACTTTCCCTGGCCGAAAAAATTCCGTGACTTTTCCCGGATTTCCCGGTTTTCCCTGACTTGCGGCCACACTGTTATCTAGAAAAATCACGATTTTTAAATCAAATTCCCCGTTATTTTTTTTTTCTCAAGAAAATAAATGTTCTCTTTTTATATAGATTCTTCTTTCATGATATGGTCAAGACTTTGATGACACAAATTTACTTTTATCAACTTATGAGAGTTAAATATTTAAAAGTAAATATAAAAAAAATTTCAGGTAGAGTACATTTTGGTTAAATTCGACGATGATAAAAAAACGGCAAAGGTCTCTCTGCGGGCGGAAGAGATCCTGGCGCAACTCACAGAAGAGGAACGAAAAAATCCAGAGTATGAGAATAACAATTTCCGGAAATGACCTTATTTTATTATTTTCCTGAAGATTCGACAAATATCTTTTTATTTTCCCATCAGCAATGTCAAATCTCTCTGGCGTCCAGAGTATGGTGCCTATATGATTGAAGGAACTCCAGGAAAACCGTATGGAGGATTGCTCGCTCATTTCAACGTCGTCGAGGCAAATATGCAATATAGAAGGCAGGAAGCTGCGAAATTGCTTCAACCAAACGAGGCCTTGATGAAATTAACTAACTTTCCACGGTACGAAACATTTACCTGTATCTTACTCAGGGTAGCCACTTAACCTGGAAATTTTTTGTGATCGAGAAATCACAGTGAATTTATTTTTTTCGACGGAAATTGTACGAATATTTAGAATAAAATCCATCCAATCACTTGAAATATCATATGATATAATGCAATTTAAAATAAGTTCGATTTAAACTTTTTTTTCAATGTCAAGTTCAATTGTTAATCAACTATGAATATATATTAGTTAATTACTTTTGAGACTGAACTGCAGTGTTACTTATATATTATATATTCATATATCCAAAATGTTAAAAATGGAACAATAATTGTTTTTACCAGATGATTCTAAATCTGTTCAAAATTAAACAATTCACCAATTTTAACGTTAAAATTTAAACTGTTTCAATTCCAAAGTATTAGTAGATAAATAAATTAAAACGTCCGATTGAAAGTTTATAAACTAGTTTCAATTTTAAATTAATTTCAAATTAATAGATTTATAATTAAAATATTTTTTATTACATTTTAAATCATATTCAAATATTGTATCAGTTAAAATATTACATTTTTTAACACATTCAATTTCAATTTTTTTATTTAAAAAGAACAATTATAAATCAAATATTCAAAAGTAAACAATTTGAAACTGAATTTTTAAAAATAGAAAGCCTTGAAGCGTCAGAGTGTTAAAAACTTTAAACGTTAAGATTTTAATTGTATCATTTTATTATTTTTTAATTTGTAAGTGAAAATTTTGATGCATAAATAAGAATTGAACAATTATTAATTTGAATAGATTTTAAATTGAAATAATTCAACTTAAAAGGATTTATGTGTAAAAAACGTTTGAATTCCACAATTTTAATTTTAAATGAAAGGAAAGCAATTATGGTATTTATTTTTTTCTGAATTGGAAGAGGAACTTTTTTGTTTTTTATAATTGTATTGAGTTGAAGTCGGGAAACTGTTGCTTTCTTAACATTTTTATTGAGTTTGAAACAAGTAAATTTTAGTTTTTAATTTTTGTTGAATTGGCAGAGGTACATTTCATATATTGAAGATTTTTATTGAGTTGGAATTTAGGTAATTTTGGTTTTTAACATTTTATGAATTGGAAGGATAATTTCTAACATTTTTATTGAGTTGGAAGAGATGACTTTTCGGTTAATAATTTTTATTCTGAATTGCAAAAGGAAATTTTTTTTATTTTGAACATTTTTATTGAGTTTAAGGGGAAAAAAATTATTTTCAATTTTTTCTGAATTGGCAGTGGGATTTTTTGTATGTTTGACATTTTTATTGCAGTAGGGCAGACGACATTTTGATTAATAATTGTTTTTCTGACTTGAAAGTTCACAATTTTTTTATTTTTAACATTTTTATTAATATGCGTTGAAAGGGAGAATTAGTATAATATTAATTTAGACCATTGAAAATGATAGGGTGAATATATATTTTTTAACCAGAAATCTTTGAACTATTCAATTTATAAAAGTTTTAAATTTTACAGTTTAATGGCATTTTATTTCAAATTGTTCAACTAGGAAGTATTCAAAGCTTCCATTTTATGCGCTCGATTAAAAAAATTGGTAAGCTTCAATTAAAAAATGTTTATATTCAAAGGAGTTCAACTTTGCGTGCTTTAATTTGCAGTTTAGTTTCGATTACTTCAAATGCAAAAATTTCAGTTTTGGGGCTATTCGCAAAATATGTGATACATTTTTCATGAACTTCACTCCCCCCCCCTGCGTGATGCTTTTTCCATTGCACCTAACATGGAGAATAATACTTTGAAAGACCCCCCCCCCCCTTAACGTAACACGTATTTTGTGATGACCCCTTTAGGTGTTCGAATATTTTTATTTCAATGAACGTAAACAATTTTTGCGAACCGGGTAATGACCGTGGATGTTGTTCCACGGTTAAAAGGGCCACCTTGTTATAATTATTTTACTTAATTGATTAATAAATTGAGGTTCCCTTTTCATCAAAAATTACAATGCAGATTGGGATCGCCTGATTTCACAGACCCACCTGCAAAACCAACACCAAATTCCGGGGCATCCAGGAGTCTATTTTTCCCCGATGAGGCTATTTTCGGTGGTCATCCACGTTTTAAAACTCTAACGAGGAATATCAGACAACGAAGGGGAGAAAAAGTTGCGATCAACATTCCCAGTGAGTTATGCATCCCTTTCAATTTTTTGTTTTCTACTTTCTAAACCTAGAAGTCACGGAATATTGAAAAAAACGACTGGAATTTTTTTGGTCGCACATATTTCAAAGTCGGGAAAATTTATATACCTAGTGCTTTACCACGAATTTCAAATTTTCAAATTGATACTAATTCATTTTTTACAAACTAGAACATTTTGTTAAAGATTTTACAGAAAATATTATATGATTTGAAAACGTTGTACATGATTTACAGAAGTTTCTTTATTTATTATAGCGAGAAATTTTCTGTAAATTCAATATGAATGGCACCATTTTTTTCATTTACTTACAATTCTTTAAAATTAACAGATTATTTTTCTTATCAACAAAATATGTCTCGCTGCGTATAATATTTAAAAAACATACAAAATACATTTTCAAGGTATTTACCACGTTTTCTGGACATATTTGTCATATAAATGTATTCAATTATTTTATTATTATATCAAAATTTTGTTTTTAAAGTTCAAGAGTAAAAAAAAATGTAATATTCATATGCGCATGATGAAACTGAGAAAAATCCGAGATCTATAATGTAACATTTTATTTAATCAAGACAGTCGTACACAGCAGTATTTTAATTTATATTTTATACGAGCACAATTAAGTAACTTTATTTTTAATTAACAGTAGAAATGGCATTTTTACAATAAATGAAAAAAAAACAGTTTTCTATATTTTCAGTGTATTATTTACATTCAAATAATAGTTTTGAAAATCAAAACTTACCACAAACGGTTAATTTTTCCTGATTCTATTAAGAGCTTCTGTTTATACCTTTATCCTGTAATATGACAAATTTCACTTCAAAAGTTGACTCTTTAGAGGAAACCCCTTTTTTTATTCAAAATTTAACTATTTTGTTGAAAATTTGTTGTTGTAAACTACTTTTTATTACTAAAAATTAAACTATTGCATGTTTAGTTTAACATTTATCTTCTTCAGATGAAAATTTAGGTATATGGTTAAAAATTTCTGTATTTTATTGAAACTTAGTCTATTGTGGTAGAATATTGATCTTCTTAGTAACTAATTCATTTCATTGATTGAAAATTTTTTTTTTATTGAAAATTAATTTTTCAACTGAAAATTTAACTATTCTATTGTTTGTTGAAAATTTGTCTTTTTTTGTAGAAAATTTATCTTTTGGGTTGAAAATTCAACTATTGGGTTAAAATCTCATTTTTTGGTTGGATTCATTATTTTACTTAAAAATTCATTCTTTGTTTAACAATTTGCCTATTTTGTTGAAAATTCATTTCTTTTTGTTAAAATTAATGTTTTAAACTGAAAATTTAAGTATTCCGTGATTGCTTTAACATTTATCTTCTTCAGTTGAAAATTCAGCTGTTTGGATCAAAATTTCTGCATTTTATTGAAACTTTGTCTTTTGTGGCAGAATATTAATCTTTTTGGTGACTATTTCACCTTTATGGTTGATAATTCATTTCATTCGTTGAAAATTAAACTATTATGTTTAAAATTCCTTTAAAAATGGAAACTTGCTTGAAAATTCATGTATTTTGAAAAAATTACGTAATCTTTTTTGGTAGACAATTCATCTGTTTCGTTCAAAATTTAACTGTGTTGTTAAAAATTCATCTATTTTGTTGAAAATTTGTCTTTTTTTAGTAGAAAGTTCATCTTTCGGTTTGAAAATTCAACTATTGGGTTAAAAATTCATTTTTTTGGTTGAAAATTCATTATTTCAGTTAAAATTTAATTTCTTTGTTTAAAAATTTAAGTATTTTGTTAAAAATTAATTTTTCTTATTGAAAATTAATTTTTCTTACTAAAAATATAGCTATTTCATTTTTGTTAGAAAATTGGTCTTTTTTAGTTGAAAATTCAATTATTTTTGTAGAAAATGCATATTTTTGGGTTACAAATTCAACTTTTTTGTCAAAAATGTATCTTTTTGGTTTGAAAATTAGTCTGTTTTGGATAGGGATTCAAATAATTTGTTGAAAATTTGTATTTTTTGGTTTAATTCAACTGTTTTTGATTAAAAATTATAATATTTTTTGGTTGAAATATGAACTATTACACTTTTTGTTGAGAATTCATTTTTTTATCGAAAATTCATAATTTTGATTGTAAACTTAACTTTTTTGTTGAAAATTCCCTTTTTCTTTGTTGAAAATTAATTATTTTAACTGAAAATGTGATTTTTTCATTTTTTGTCTTCAAAATTTATCTGTTTGAGTAAGTTTTTGTTTTCAAAAATAATTATTTCAGTTTAAATAATGCAATGAAAATATTGAAAAATGGTAATTTTTTACATGTTGCAAACATAGAATTTTTAATTGATATTTCACAATAAGGTTACTTTTGGTCATGTCAAATTCAAATTTTAATTCTGTGGAATATGCCTGGCTTTTGTTAAATAATACAATTTTATATTAGTAAATCTAAAATTGTTGTCAGTTTTATTATGTACACAAATGTAACATTCTTTGTCACTGTCCTTCAACTGAAACTGAATTCTTAATTGTGTGTGTGAATTTGGAAACATTCTTTTCTTCAAGTTTTTCAAATAACCCAATCGACATTGAGGAAAAGGGACAAAAATGTTTTCGAAATTGTCATGACATACTTATTTTTTAGAGAAGGCTAAAAATAATATGAATATAATTCTAGAATTTTTCTAATTTTATAATAATATTATTGAGAATTATTTAGAATTCAGTAATGTTATTGAAAAGCGCTTTTTTCTTTTTCAAAAGTAGACCTGGACCACCTGCAAAAGTCATGGAATTTTGAAACCGGACTTCTGTAGCAACCCTGTACTTGTATTTAATTATAATAATTTTTAGTTTACAAGGATGAAAAAACTCCCAGTCCGTTCAAAGAAAATTTGGCTGAACTTGGTGATGATGGATCGAGTGAAGGAGCAGCAAAAGAAGATCATGTTTACATGGACGCAATGGGATTTGGAATGGGTTGTTGCTGTTTGCAACTTACTTTTCAGGCTTGTAATATTCAGGAAGCTCGAACCTTGTACGATCAACTTACTCCTCTCTGTCCAATCATGGTAAGCAACAAAAAATTAGAAAGTTGTTAAAAAATGAATAGTCTTACTAAAAACATCTACGATGCGAAAAATACCACCAAGTGAAATGTTATCAGTACAATATAGTTGTGAAATGACAGTTTGGCAAGTAATTATGAAAGATATCTAAATTAATTTTTTTTTTTAAATTGATAAAATTACAGAAATTTTTAGAATGTATTAAAAGGGGAAAATAATAAAAATTTGTCGAGATTTTATCTCTTTTTTTAAATAATAATCCCGCCAAGTTTTCATTTTTACCTCTTTTAATACATTCTCAAAATTTCTGTAATTTTATTACTTAAAAAAAATTTAGGTATCTTTTAGAATTATTGTACTTGGCGAACTTTTATTTCACATACTATGTTGTTTGTACTGATCATTTTTTACTTGACGAAATTTTTTGCATCGTCTGCGTTTTTTAGTGAGATTTCACTTCTTTTTTTATACAATAAATTTTTTAATTAATTTTTAAATTTAATATTGAACAGTGCAAACTCCGTGTATATTCAAATTGTAAAAATCCAAATATTTGTCTAATGAGTGGAATAATATCTTCAGAAATATGTGAATCAAAATTTTGTAGAAAATATCTCTGAGTCTCCTCTGACTCGAATCGGTCGAATACGATCGAATCGAAGGTATTAAATTATCATGGTGGTCACAAGTCAGTGAAAGCCTAAAAATCAGGAAAAAGTAAAGGAATTTGTTGGTCAGGGAAAGTCAGGGATTTTGAAAAAAATGGCAAAAATCAGGGATTTTCTGTAAGAAGTACGCTCAGTAACTGTCAAGTATAATCAGGGCTGTCACACAGTCACTTTTAGTAATTTGTTTAAAAATCACTTTTTGGTTACTTTTAAGATAAAATCACGATAATCACTTTTAACAATGAAAAGAACACTTTAGTCACTTTTCATGCAATAAATTAATTCATGGGTTAACCACTATTAAATTCAGGTCTATATCTATTTCTGAATTTTGCGGAACTCTTATGAAACTTCTTAGGGTATTCTAAAAGATTCCCTGAAATGTTTAATAGATTTTAATAATTTGAAGGAATTTCAAAGGATTTTAAATATTTTAGGTTTATTTTTTAATACCATGGATTTTTCAAGAGATTCAAAAAGTTTCAAGGGATTTCAAAAGATTTCAAAGGGTATGGAATATTTTAGGAAGTTTTAAAAGATTCCAAAGCGACTTTAAAAAAAAAGTGTCGGATTAGTCCCACTCTCACCTATTCTCTCTTTGTACATAACAAAATATTTTTTTATGTTTTTTAGTTAGCTTTGACAGCAGCTTCACCCTTTTATCGAGGATATATAACAGATGCGGATTCTCGATGGAACGTGATATCTTGTTCTGTGGATTGTAGAACCCAAGAGGAACGTGGATTGAAACCACTGAAGGAGAATAAATTTAAAATTAGTAAATCAAGGTACGATTCGATCGACTCGTATCTGAGCGAAGAAGGGGATAAGTACAATGACGTGCCTTTAACGTATGACAACGAGATTTACAAGCAACTATTGGAGAATGGAATCGACAAGTTGCTTGCTCAACACGTGGCACACTTATTTGTCAGGGACACGGTTTCCCTATTTTCAGAGAAAGTTCATCAAAATGATCTGGAGGACACAGATCACTTTGAGGTGAGCCAATTGATTGAAAGTAAGGGACCGTCTATAAACTACCTTATCAATGGAGGAGGGGCAGTGGAAGAAATGTTAAGAACTTAGAGTACGTTTCCTGATGATAAATTTTACAAAAAATTGCGAAAAATGGCCTTGCAACGGTACAGTTTTCTTCTCCTTTTTAAAGAATTCATCTTTTTCCCCTGGTTTTCAAGAAACTTCCCGTTTACTCGTTATTTAGCTTAAATGCGAACTAAATTAATAGAATCCGATAAGAAAATCCATCTGTCTTTAGTTAAAAGTTCATTCTTTTTGGCTAAAAAGTCTACTTTTATATTTTTGGTTCGGAATTCATCTCGTTTGGTTAAAAATTCGACTATTTGGTTGAATATTCAATTATTTTGATGAAAATGCAACTTTTTTGTTAAAAAGGCGTCTTTTTGATACAAAATTCAACTACTTACTTGACATTCGACTATGAAAATTCGTCTCATTTTTAGTGGAAAGTTGAACTATTTTGTTGAAAATTCGTCTTAATTTTTGGTTGAAACTTAATTTTTTCAACCGAAAATTAAACTATTTAGTTGAAAATTCAAATATTCGATACAATGTTGAACTCTTTTGTTGAATATTCATTTTTTTTAAATCAATTGTTTTGGATTTAAAATAAAAATCTGTTTTGGTTGACTGTTAACTTTTTTATTGAAAATTCGTGTCATTTTTGGTTGCAAATTATTTTTTTAACTAAAAATTAATTTTTTTAACTGAAAATTAATTTTTTTAACTGAAAATTCAACATTTTGGTAGAAAATTAAACTATTTGGTTGAACATTAACTTTTTTATTGAAAATTCGTCTCATTTTTTGGTTGAAAATTAATTTTTTCAACCGAAAATTCAACTATTTAGTTGAAAATTCAAGTACGTGTATTTGGTGAAAAACTTAACTATTTTCTTGAAATTGCGCCTAAGTTTTGGTTGAAAATTTAACTATTTGCTACAATGTTGAACTTTCGTTGAGAATTAAACTTATTTGGTTAAAAAATGAACTACTTGGTTTAAATTTACTTTGTAAAAAAAATTTTTTGCAGTTGAAGATTCATTATTCTAGTTGAAAATTCAAGTATTTGGTTAAAAATTAAACTATTTAAAAATTGGAACTATTTGGTAGTAAATTAACTTTTTTGTTAAAAAATAATGTTTTTCGGTTTGAAAAATAAACTGTTTTGTAGATAATTCGTCTTCTTGGCTTCAAAATTCAACAATTTTGTTGAAAATTCATGTATTTTGTTGAACGCTCGTCTTTTTGGATAGAAAATTAACCTTGTTTTTTTAAAATTTGGTTTAATTGGACTGGTTGAAAATTCTTGTTTTTTGTTGAACATTAATTTTTTAAATTGAAAATTTCGCGATTCCGTGTTTAGTTGAAAACTTACTTTTTTTAGTTTAAAATTAAATTATTAGGTTGAAAGTTCATCTTTCTCGATTGAAAATCCACTTTCTTGTTGAAAATACATATCTAACGGTTTAAAAACACTCGACTTTTTAGCTTCAACACTTAACTCTTTTGTTGAAAATTCAATTTTTCGGTAGAAAATTAATCTTCTTTGGTTGAAAATTCATAAATTTGGTCGAGGATCATTCAACTATATTGTTAAATTTTTTTTTTCGAAAATTCATCTTTTATGGTAAAAAAGTCATCTTTCTTGGTTGAAAATTCGAAAGATTAGTTTTTCTGGCTCAAAAATTTTACTATTTGGTCAAAAGTTCAACTATTCTGTTGGAAACTCATCTCTTTTACTTGAAAGTTCAACTATTTGTTTGTTAATGCAACTTTTTGATGAAAAACAAATTTTTTACTTCCGAAAATTCCTTTTTTTGAGTTGAAAATTCATCTCTTTTGGTAGAAAATGAATCTTTTTTGGTTGAAAATGGTATTATTCCTCTATTTTCGTAAAAAAACACCCTATTTCCTCTGTTTTGAGAACATTTTGGGAGTGAAATATGTGCTTATTCAATGGCTGTGTTAATTTTGGGGAGAGGGGAAGCCCAAAATTGGTAACGTAGTTTATGGACGGTCCCTAAAATTGTCCCTAAATCTTCTAGAGTTGAGATTTTAGAACTTTTTGATTGAAGCTAATTTTAAATTACAGAATATCCAATCGACCAATTGGCAGACAATGCGTTTTAAACCACCCCCGCCAAATTCGTCGATCGGTTGGCGAGTCGAATTTCGACCTTGTGAAGTACAAATCACGGATTTTGAAAATGCTGCTATAGTTTGTTTTGTCGTGCTCTTGACGAGAGTCATTTTGAGCTATAAATTGAATCTTCTAATACCAATTAGCAAAGTGGATGAGAATATGATCAGAGCACAAAAAAGAGACTCTCTGAGGAAAGAGAAATTTTGGTTCCGTCGAGATATTGTAAGTAAGCAAGATGAGAATAACAAGGAGGAATATACGGAATTCACCATTAACGAAATCATCAATGGAAAGGTTCGCTTCATCCCTACTATTCGAACGGTTGACCACTCGAATTACAACAGATTTCAGGATTTTAAAGATTAAAGAATGATTTCGAAAATTCAAAAAGATTCCAAAATATTTGAGAAGATTTAAAAAATTAAGCAAAGATTTCACAAAAATTTCGATGGATTTCAAAATTTTTGTGAAGATTTCAAAAAAAAATTTAATTTCACAAAGATATTTACAGATTTCACAAAAGATTCCAATCGATTTCAAAATATTTTAGAAGATTTCAAAGATTTCATAAAGACTTCACGAAAATTTCAAAAAGATTCCAATAGATTTCAAAGATTTCAAAATATTTCAGAAGATTTCGCGAAGATTGCAATAATTAAAGAAAGACTTCAGAAGGTTTCAACGATTTAAGAAAGATTTCACAAAGATTTCAAAAATTAAAGAAAGATTTCCAAAAGATTTCAGAATATTTCCAAGATTTCGCAAAGATTTTACAGAAATTTTAAAAGATTTCAAATATTTTAAAAGATTTCACAAAATTTTTAAAAGATTTCAAGTATTCCAGAAAGATTTCACGAAGATTTCAATGATTAAAGGAAATTTTTACAAAGGTTTCAAAGATTCCAGAAGATTTCGCAAAGATTTTACATAGATTTTAAAAGATTACAAATATTTTTAAAGATTTCACACAAATTTCAAAAGATTTCAAAATATTTTAAAGATGTCAAAAGCCTTCAAAAGATTTCAATGATTAAAGAAAAATTTGAGAAAGATTTCAAAAATTCCAGAAGATTTCGCAAAAATTTTAAAGATTTAAAAATCTTTCTGAAACATTTTAAAAGATTTCGAATTATTTTAGGGTTGTAAAGAGGTTTCAAATATTTCACAAGGATTTCAAGGTTTCTGAAGAATTTGAAAGATTTCACGAAGATTTCAATGATTAAAGAAATATTTCACAAAGATTTCAAAAATTCCAGAAGATTTCTCAAAGGTTTAAAAGGTTTTACAAAGATTTCGCAATTTTTTTTTTTTAGATTTCGAAATATTTTAAAGGTATCAAAAGCCTTCAAAAGATTTAAAATATTCCAGAAAGATTTCACGAAGATTTTAATGATTCACGAAAATGTTTACAAAGATTCCAGAAGATTTCGCAAAGATTTAAAAGATCTTAAAAGCTTTCTAAAAAATTTCAAAAGATTTCAAATTATTTTAAGGTTGTCAAAAAGCTTCAAAGATTTCAAAAGGATTTCAAGGTTTCAAAATATTTCAGAAGATTTCAAAGATTTCAGAAAGATTTGATGAAGATTTCAATGATTAAAGAAAAATTTCACAAAGATTTCAAACATTTAACAAAGATTTCTAAAATTTCAAAGATTTCAGAAAGATTTTAAAAGATTTCAAAAAGGCTTCTACGCCAGATTGTAAGAGTTATCAACCCTTCGCTACTATTATTTTTATAATCTGAAATAATAAACCTTTTTCTATTAATTTTTTTTTGCGATTGATAGGAAGGAGAATTTCCTGGTTTAATAGCATTAGTGAATTCTTATCTCGCAAGTATGGATGCTGATGCAGATACACATTGTACAGTTCAAAGGTACTTAAAATTGATTCAAAGGCGAGCGTCTGGGGAACTTTTGACAACCGCTTCTTGGCTCAGGAAAGAAGTCACCAGCCATCCAGAGTACAGGTTAGTAATTTTTCGATAATTTCAGTGACCATCCAGATTTATTGAAAGATCCTTAGAATTCTTAGGCCCTCCTTGAAATGTAAGTGAATAATTTGTAATATGCAGGAAGGACTCAAGAATAACTCAGCGCATAAACTACGATCTGCTGAAAAAAGTGCACGATATTGAAAGCAATAAACTAGCCTGTCCAGAATTACTCGGACCTTGCACCACTTCAAAAACCACTGAGAGTGTTCCAGCGGCTGTAGCAAAAGCGGAAAAAATGTGTAATCATTGAGGCACGTATTAATTAGAGTAGTAATTCTTAATTGCGTGTTGATATTTTTTAATAATAAATACCACAACTCTATTTATACAACATAGAATTAACGAATCGGTGCTCCTCTCTATGCTGCTTTACCCGGTAGTAAATTCTTACTGAAACTTTGTAAAAAACATTCCATATTCCTATGGCTTTACTGTAGTGAAAGTAGATATTACAGTGTATAAAATACAGTGTGTAAAAGTATCACAACGGTGCTATCTTACTTTTATGTAAAAAAGCGATAATCGGCTTAATTGAATTGCGTCACATTGACCCTAATGGTGGAGAACAACCGTTTATTCTAATATATTTGTAAAGAATATCAATGAAGCACAGATACACGTATTTGTAATAAAATTTTCATAATGTTATTTTTTAAGAAGTACTCGCATTGTATCTGAATTGAAAATACATGATCTTGGAGTACAGTTTGATATTATCTGAAATTGCATTTTTCTTTTACCATAGTCTATTATTTCGTGCTCTTGACGAGAGTCAATCCAAGCTATAAATTGAATCTTCTAATACCTATTGGCAAATTGGGTGAGAAAATGATCAGAACACATAAAAGGGATTCTTTGAAAAAAGAGAAATTGTATCTAGTAACCAAAATTAGAATAAAAAGGAAGAATATACGAAAATCACCCTTATTGTAATCATCAATGGATAGGTTCGTTTCGTCCCTACTATTCGTGGGGTTGGCCATTCTTCACATGACTTCTGAGTGTACGCCAGATTTCAAAGATTTCAATGATTATAGAAAAATTGCACAATGATTTAGAAGATTTCAGATTATTTAAAAAATTTAGTACTGATTTCACAAAGATTCTAAAATATTTTAAATATTTCAAAGATTTCACCAGGATTTTCAAGATTTCATAGGAATTTCAAAAGATTAAAAAAAAACTTATATTTCAAAGATTTCAAAATATTTCACAAAATTCCAATAGATTTCAAAGATTTCAAAATACATATTTCATAAGATTTCACGCAGATTCCAATGGTTAAAAAAGATTTCGAAGATCCCGAAAGATTGCAATGATTAAACAAATTTCTAAATATTTCAGAAGATTTCAATAGATTTCAAATATTTCATAAGATTTCAAAGATATCAAAATATTGTTTATTAATTTTTTTAAATCAATTAAATATTTCAGAACATCTCAAGAATATTTCAAGGATTAAAGAAAGATTTCGAAGATTTGAAAGTTTTCAGAAGATTTAAAAATATTTCATAAGATTTCGTGCGGGTTTTAAAAGATTTCAGAAGATTTTAAACATTTTATAAGAATTTCACGAAGATTAAAAAAATTTCAAAATATTTCAATAGATTTCAAAATAATTTAGAAGATTTCACGAGGATTTTAAAGATTTCAAAATATTTCAGATGATTTAAAAGATTCTAATAGATTGCTAACATTTCTAAGATTTAACATATATTTCATAAGATTTTACGAGAATTACAAAGATTTCAAAACATTTCAGAAGATTTTAAAGATTGCATAAAGATTTTAATGATTAATGACAGATTTTACAAAGACTTCAAAGATTCCAAAAAATGTAGCAAAGATTTCACAAAAATTCAAATAGATTTCAAACACTTGAAAATATTTTAGAAGATTTAAAATTTTTTACAAATATTGTTAAGATTTCACAAAGATTTTAAAAGATTTCACAAAAATTTCTAATGATTTCAAAAGACTTCAAAGCTTTAAAAAAATTTGACGATGGTTTCATAGATTTTACAAAGATAAAAAATTCACAAAGATTTCAAAATATTTCAAAGTATCCAATAAATTTAGAAGATTTAGTAGATTTCAAGACTAGAAGATTTAAACAAATTATCAAAGATTTCACAAAGATTCAAATAGATTTCAAAGATTTCAAAAATTCCAAGTGATTTCAGAGCATTTCAGAAGATTTAAAAAATTTAGCAAAGATTTTAAAAATCTCAAAGTATTTGAGAAGATTTCAAAGATTTTACAAAAATTTGAAAGATTTCACGAAAATGTCAAAAGATTTCGAACATTTCAAAAGACTTCAAAGATCTCAAAATATTTTGGAAGATTTCAAAAGTTTAGCCAAGATTTCAGTGATTACAGAAAGATTTCACGAGGATTTTAAAATATTTTTGAAGATTTTAAAAATGTAGCAAAGATTTCAACAATTTCACGAGGATTTCAAAGATTTCAAAATATTTTCGAAGATTTACAAAATTTAGCAAAGATTTTAAAGGTTCAATGAAGATTTCAAAATATTTCATATGATTGCAAATATCTCCAAATATTTTAGTAGATTTCAAAAATTTAACAAAAACTTTAAAGATTTCAAAAAGATTTTGAAGATTTCAAAGATTTCACGAGGATTTTAAAGATTTCTAAATATTTCATTAGATTTCACAAAATTCCAAAATATTTTCGAAGCTTTTAAAAATGTAGCAAAGATTTCAGGGATCTCAAAATATTTTTAAAGATTTCAAAGATTTTACAAAAATTTGGAAGATTTCACAAAAATTTCAAACGATTTCAAAAGACTTCAAAGATTTGGACAGCAATTTTTAAAAGTTTCGCAAAAATTTCAAAAGACTACAAAGATTTCATAAGTATTCCAATAGATTTCAAAATATTTCAGAAATTTCAAAAATATCAAAAAAATGTTGTGAAGATTTCACGAAGATTTCAATGATTAAAGAAAGATTTTAAATATTCCGAACTATTTCAACGAGCAAAGAAATATTTCACAAAGGTTACAAAATATTTCGGAAGATTAAAAAAATTTAGTAAAGATTTCTCAAATTTCAAAGATTTCACAAAGATTCCATTAGATTACAAAGATTTCAAAAAATTTTAAAGATTTCATAAGATTTCAAATATTTCAAGAGGATTTCAAAATTATTTCAGAAAATTTCAAATATCTTGGAGTACAGTTGGATATTATTTTAAATTGCATTTTTATTTTATTTTAGGACCATATTCTTAATACTTTAAACTTAACAAGTGATACATACTGTTTTAGAACTTACGTGGTTATATTCGTACATTTGTAAAAATACTCTTATCTGTACAAAAATTATCTATATTCAGTGATAGTTTTTCAGATCATTTTTGGAATTATTGAAAAGAATGATGGCTATTCTAGGATAAAGTCAGGTCTCTATTGGTTCTATAAGAAATGTAGGTATTCCATATGAGAGCTACAAATTGAACTACCAATACTTGATACTGCAGAGGAACAAGTGAAAAGTTCATCAACTGAACAGCCGGCCACAGCTAAAATAATAAAACAAATATTTTAAATTACAGAAGTTATATTTTTTTATTAAATTGTAGAAAGTAAAGTAAACTCACCTTGTAATTATTTAAGAGAATTTCGGGATATTCATTCTGCAGCTTCGTTTTAATACTATCAATATTGTTTCCTTGCAAAGTTCCAATTGTTGCTATTAAAATAGCAATAAATGTGGGTGCAAAGAAAAGTTGATCACACAGGACTTTTTTTAGAGCGACAGATGTTCCTGCAGAACCAATGAATTTGTCCAGTATTCCAAACCATATTCTAACCGATGGACCCTAAACATAATTGGAATTAAACAATAAAATCAAAGAGACTATAATATTTTCAGATATAAAAAAGTATTTGATTTACAATTGTTATCCTTATTTGAAAAATAATTGCCAAAGTTACAGGAAAATATTAGTAAGTGAATTGTTGTATAATTATTTAGAGAAAATGAATACTTACAACAAGCAAGAAACCTATTCCAGCAAATTCTGCGGTCCTTCTGAAATCCAGATTTTTGAAACTTCTTTTCTCAACTAAATGCTGTGCTATTTGATCTCCTACTGCCATTAATGCACCTAGAAGATCAACGTTTTTTATTAAAATGCCTGTATTATAAATAGTATATATTATTTTTATCGAGGGGGAAATTAACTCTATATACAGAATTACTCTGGATTACATATGATTACTCCAGATTCCATAGAATTACTCTGGATTACATAAAATTATGGTGGATTAGTCTGCCTAAACTAGATCAATTTTTCACAAAAAATAGAATAGTTAAATTTTCAATTAAAAAATTACTTTTCAAACAAAAAAATTATTGACCAAAATAGTTCAATTTAAAGAAAAAATAAATTTTCAACCAAAAAGTCGAATTTTTAACAAAATATATTACTTCTCAACGAAATAGTTGAATTTTCAACAAAATAGTTGAATTTTCAACAAAATAGTTAAGTTTTTAACCAAAAAGATAAATTTTCAAGCAACTATCTTAATATTCTACAAACAAAACGAATCTATTCAACAAAATACATGGATTTTCAACTAAAAAAGGAAAAATATTATAATAATTTAACAATATAATTAAAACGTACGAAAACAGTTGAATTCTCAACCAAAAGACTATCTTTTAACCAAGTTTTTGAATTTCCTACAAATTTGACTCATTTTTCACAAAATAGTTGGATGTTCAGTCACAATATGCATTTTCAACAACAAAAATTTCTTTACTACCAAAAAAGACAAATTTTTGAACAAAATACATGACGTTTGAACTAAAGAAGAACATTTTTTAACAAAAATGGAATAGTTCACTTTTTAGTAACGTAAATTAATTTTCAAAAAAAAAAGCAAATAGTTATGTTTTTAATCAGTAGAACAAAAATATTATAAGATCTTCTTTCTAAGAAAAACAAATTTTCGAAGAAAATAAAATAGTTAAATCTTCTGTTAAAAAACAAAATTAATCAATAAATCAGTTTAAAATAAAATAGTTTAGTCTTGAACCAAACCATTTTTAACTAAAACAAAAAATCGTCAACCAGAAAAATGGATATTTGAAGAAGTAGTTCAACTTTCAACGAAGTATTCGAAGTTTCAACTAAAAAAAAATTTTTTACTAAAAATGGAGTAGCTAAACTTTCAGTTTAAAAAAATTTTCAACAACAAAAAAAACGAATCTTTCACAATATAAAAATATAAAAAGACGAATTTTCAACAAAATACATGAATTTTCAACAAAATTTATCTTTTCAACCAAAAAAATGGAATAGTAACATTTTTAATTTAAAAAATTTGCAACAAATAAAAAACAAATTTGCAACAAAATAATTCAACTTATTTTTACTAAAATAGTTCAATTTAAAAAAAAAATGAATTTTCAAACACAGAAGATTAATTTTCTACCAAAACAGTTGAATTTTCAACAAAAAAAAAGACTTTTTAACTGAATTTTCTGCAAAGTAGATTAATTTTCTACCAAATATTTGATTTTTAGCCTAAATTATGCATTTTCAACGAAGAAAATTAATTTTAAACCGAAAAAGACAATTTTTTGAAAAAAATACATAAATTTAAAATTAAAAAAGGTATATTTTAAACCAAAAATGGAATAGTTAAATTTTCAGTTAAGAAAATTAATTTTCAACAACAAAAAACCAACAATTGTTCAATAAAATAGTGGATTATCTGAATTATTCCAAATTAGCTGGATCACAACTAGTATACAAGTGGATTACCGTGGATTATAGGTGTATATTACCGGGATTATAAGTGGATTACCGGAATTACTCCACCTGAGAACTGTAGTACAATATGTGGATTACAAGTGGATTACTCTGGCTTACAATCAGATTACTGGAAGGAATACTGTGTTTAATCCGATTTAATATAATTACTCCGTCTTAAAAGTGGATTAACTGAATTACTCCGAATTACAAGTGGATTACCTGAATTACTCCACATTAGAACTGTATTACAATAAGTGGATCACAAGTGGATTACTCTGGCTTACAGGTGCATTACTAGAAGGAATACTGTGTTTAATCCGAATTACCAGTTTCGTATAATAGAGAGCTAGGTCCAGCGGATTATCAGAGTTGTTTCCCCTCGTTTTTTATTAAATAGTTTGTATTATTTCTATAATAATATATTATATCATTATGACCGGGATCACAGCGCAAAAGGAGCTCAAAAAAGGGGAAATAGGGTAATTTTCTCACGAAAAAGGGGGAAATAGGGGAAAGATTAAACATTTATTTGTATATGTCGAAAAGAAGAACCCTTTTATATACGAAATTTTATATTTTCAAATAATTTTCAATGATTTTTCAATGATTTCTGCTATTCAAGAATTTATTTTTTTAAATTGGATATACTTAGGTCATTGGAAATCCATTCACAGTGATATAAAAAAGTTCGAAAAAAATAAAGTTCGTTAAATACACAACTTTAATATGTATAACATCGTTCTCATAAATATTTCTTTCCAAGATTTGCCATTATAATTATAGTTAATATATTACTTAATTATTATAATTCACACTTTCAACGTAAATTTAAAACTACACTCTTCAGTAGAGCGAAGTAAAAATGCTAAAATTAATCGAATAGTTTGAGCTGAAGGATAAGAATTTTTAAATTTTAGGTCTCGAGCAAAAAATTTTTTTTGTAAATTCGTTTTTTGTAAACGTTGCAAACTTCAGCTCTCATTTCCTATATTCCAAATTTTGAGAGCGATATATCATTGCGTTTGGACATGGTGAACACCAAAAAAACATTTCGTAACCGAGGACTGGTTTGGTCACGTGGTCACCGTAGAGCATGCCCTTAAGAGATGTTGTCTGAGACCTTCATCTTCACGCGTAGTTGTAAACTTTAAGTAACTCCAATTAACTTTAGTTGACGTTAAATTACTCGTTGCGACAGTGCGGTTTTCATAATTTGGAATTTTCTCATTTGATAATGGCGTTGCATAAGTAATGTTGTCTGAGACCTTCACCCACATGCACGATTGTGAACTTTAAGTAATTTTAATAAATTGTAGCAACTTTAAGTCACTCATTCAAGTAACTTTAAGTAACTTATTGTGACCATGTGGTTTCCACCATTTGGAATTTTCTCCTTCGACATTGGTATCCCTTAAGGAATGCTATCCAAGACCTTCACCCTCACGCGTGCTTGTAAACTTTTCTTCTGGCGCGAGAAATCTTCATTCTCGTACCAGTTCGTGGTTGGTTGCCGCAGCTCCAAGTCTACCGCTGTAAAACGATTATTATCTTCTTTCTAGCCAAACAGAATTGAGAACAAATGCGAATTGTCACCAATTTTTTTTCTTCCTTCAATAAATTCCAACATTGAAAGATCCGCATTCCTATATGCTGCCGTCAAACTTATTCTGACAAATACTAACAAAAGGAAGATTTCTGCAAATTGATTTCTGATATTTGAAAATAATATTTCTTTGTTTGCAGTCCTTTAGGAGAAGAATTTAACCCCACGCAGATAATATGAGGAGATTTTTTGCGAAAATGGAGGATTAATAACGATATAAGATTTTCTAAATAAAATTAATGTAGATGCGATATAAAACGTTTCGAATAGCTAAGATCCGAAGTCGCTATATTTTGAATTTTCAACAAAATAGTTGAATTTTTAACCAAAAAAGAGATAAGTCAAAAGAGATAAATGTTTATTATAAAAAGACGAATTTCATTGAAGACAGTTGAATTTTCAAATAAAAGTTTATTTTAATCAAGAAAGGTGACTTTTTTACTACAGGTGGTAAGTTTTTAATCCAAAAAGCCAAATTTGTAACAAAACAGTTGAATTATAAGACCAAAAACACGAATCTTTAAGAACACAGCTAAATTTTCAACCCGAAAAGTTTATTTCTGAAAAAAAAATTTTAATCAAGAAAGACCATAAATGATGAATTTTCTACAAAGAGAAAAATTTTCAACTAATTCAATTGAATTCAGAAGAAACGATTTTTTTTATATAATAGCTGAATCCTCAACCGAAAATTGGAATTTTCAACCCAGAAAGATCAATTTCAATCAAAAGAGAAGACTCTTATACCATAAAAGATAAATTATCATTCTAAAATGATAAACTTTTCACAAATCAGTTGAGTTTTCCAATAAGAAAGATAATTTTGATGAAATTGTTGAATTATTAACTGAAAAATTACAATTTTAACAAAAGAGTTCCACATTCAACGAAGTAGAGGAATTTTCAACCTAAAACGGTGAATTTTCAAGAAAAATGATTAATTTTCAACTCAAAGAGAAGAAATTTTCAACAAAATAGTTCAATTTCCAACTAAAGAGATGAATTTTTAACTGAAATGATAAATCTAAAGAAATTAATTTTCCACGAAAGAGTTGAGCATTAAACCAAGTAGTTGAACTTTCAACCAAGGAGATTAATTTCTACCAAGAAAGACAAATTATCAATAAAATCCATAATTTTTTTACTAAAAAGTTAATTTTTTACCAAATAGTTTAATTGTATGCTAAATTGTTGAATTTTCAAAACTACAAGGGCAAATTTTTCACAAAACAAATGCATTGTGGATAAAGTAGTTCCACTTTAAATCAATTAGTTTATTTATCGAAAAAAAAATGAATTCATAACAAAACATGTAATACGTAATAATTGAACAAAAAAAGATTTTAATTTTAAACCAAAAACAGTTGAACTCAATGAAAAAGAATGAACTTTCAATTCAGAAAAGGCAAATTTTTAATTTAAAATATCGATTTATAAACGGAATTAGAATATTTACATTTTCAGTGACAAAAAATTAATTATAAGCCAAAAAAAATTATTATATATAGCTAAAAAGTTAAATATTCAACCAAAGAGATAAATTTTGAACTAAAATGAGGAATTAAAAAAAAAAAATTTCAAAAAAGGAGTTGATCATTCAAACAAAGAGTTAAATTTTCAACCAAAAAGATGATTTTCTGACCAAAAAGATTAATGATCTGCAAAGAAAGATGCATTATCTACAAAATACATAATTTTTAATAAAGTAAATACCGAAAAAAAAATATTGGACGTTAGGAAAAAAAAATTCAACCAAAAATAGTTGGATTTCCTTTTTGGATTCTATTTATTCAGTTTAAGTGTGATCATTTAATTTCCAACTAAAAAATACGAGTTCTCACTGAAGTAGGTGAACTTTTACCTGAAAAAGATCAGTTTTCTAGCAAAAATTAAATGATGAATTTTCAATAAAAATTACCAAATGTCTATGAACCAAATTTCGGCAAGAAATAGAATATTCAATTTTCAGTTAAAAATAAATTGTCAATAAAAAAAAAATTTTTCTACAAAAAGAGAATAATTTTTAACAAAATAGATAAATTTTGAATTGAAAGGGTTTAATTTTCAACTAAAAATATCTTGGTATAATTCAAGTTTAGTTTTCAATCAAACAAATGCATTTTTCACCAAAAAATTTGAAAGCATCATCAAAATAGATTTTCGACGCAAAATTTAGTGAATTTCTTATTTACAAAATAAATTTTCAATAAAAACACTAATTTTCAATGAAACAAAAAATTGATTGAAAAAAAACACAATTTTCCACCAAAAAAGAACAATTTTTAACAAAATACCTGAATTTTTAACCATATATTTTAATTTTTAATGGGATTTTTAAGCTAATAGTTGAATATCTACCAAAAATGGTAAATTAGTCACTGAGAAGATTAATATTGTACCACAATAGACGAAGTTTTGACAAAGTACAGAAATTTCGAACGAATAGTTGAACTTTCAGCTGAAGAAGATTAATTTTAAAAAAAGAGGATATAGTTGAATTTTCACATGAAAAATTAATTTTCAATAAAAAAACTAATTTCGAACCAAAAAGAATAATTTTCTACCAACAATATTAATTTTCAATATAATACATGAATTTTCAACTGAAGAAGATAAATGTTCAATCAAACATGGAATAGCTAAATTTCCAGTTAAAAAAATAATTCAAACAAATGTTTAAAAAATAGTTTAATTTCTAACAAAAATAGAAAAGATTTTTTTAACTAAAATGATGAATCATCAACCAAAAAAATGAATTTTTAACAAAGTAGTTCCACTTAGTAAATTTTTTACTTAAGGAAATGCAATTTGTGCGCGCTTAGCGCGCACAATGTTGTAGTTGTTTTATAAAGCAGATTGAGAAAAAATATAATTGAACATGCTATAATGAGAAAAAATTTGAGTATAATTTTGAAATTAGTCCGGTCATCCCCACAGATATATTGTGGATAAAAAAGCCACTTCTGAATATTGTTTAAGAATTTTTGGTTGTTGATGGAATGACGGTTTTTGACCTGGATGGTCTGGACCAGAATAATTTTAATTTACAGCTGTAAAAAATTAAAACCATTCTAATCTAAACAATATGCATCGAAACCCATCATTCCATAAAAAGAAAGTTACGCTACGCTAATAAAAAAAAATCAATATCAAAATTCAAATGTTCAAGAATCTTTTTAAAATCATCTACCTTCTACACTGAAAAAAAATATTACTTGAAGGAAAGAAGTGTGGCACTGGATACGTCCACTCAAATGTTTTATTGATTGTAGAAAATTGTTCTTGTTTCAAGAAACAATGTTTTTTATATGAAAAAATCATTCTTGTCATAAGAATAATATCTTACGATCAAAAAAATATATTGTTGCACGTATTCAGTACTACATATTTTTGATTCAAGTAATCTTTATTTTCAATGTACAATCCCGTGAACTATCGTTATTTGCCTTTCGCTCTTCAGAAAACCAAAAGTGTTTTTTCATTTAATTACCTTGTTTACCCAACAAGTGCATCTGAAATCGGGGCAAGACAGTTATCCGTAGATCAAGTATGAATTATGTGTCGTGTTTTATGACGTCTTCGAGTAAGTAGCGAGCATAGTTCCAACATGTTTGGCTGTTCACAGCAGCAGCTACGTTGCAGAAATCCGAGTGGTATAATATATGTATCCAGTATCTTGAAATCTTTCTAACACGGTAGTGTTTAAATGAGGCGCGAACATTGTTCAGATTCGTCCATGTTCGGCATCCACGGAACTTTCACTAGTTCTAGTCTCGTGATTCGATTTATGAACTCTGTTATGCCTTCTTTCTCCTCTATATGAGTTTCAGCTTAAATTACCTTCCTGACTGCCTCCACTGCATGTAAAATTAATATCCATTAATTCTTAATATTTTAACTCGATAGTTTAAATAAATATCCATTGTAGATAATTCCTTATACTTTCATTTTTAATTTTGCACTTTCATCAGTTAAAATTGAATGAAAGTGTCTATACGAAAAAGGCCTACGTTTCGACACAGCTTTGTTGAAATCTGCAAGCAGAAAATTGAATTTTCAACAAAGTAGTTCGACTTTTGACGAAAGTATGAATTTTCAACAAAAAGTTTATTATCTACAAAATTAGTTCGATTTTCAATTCTAGAGATGAATTTTCAACTAAAATAAAGCATCTCCAGATGAAAAATGAATTTTTAACAAAATCGTTCAACATTCAACCAAGTAGGTACATTTCCAATAAAAAAAAAAAAATTCAATAAAAAATGAAACAGTCACATTTTCAGTTGAGAAAAATGCATTTTCAAGCAAGGAGATTACTTTACCGCCAAAAAAGATAAATTTTTAACAAAACACGTATTAAATTACTCAAGCGAACGATCACAGCACACATAGCACATACATATTAATAGCGGGCGCCCTTCTTTACAGTGTATATCATACCCTAAAAATTATCCAATTTTCATCAAGGATAGCTCAAATTAAGGGTATTAGTATGTTGATGTAAGCCACGAAATCAAATTTTCGATATAAATTATCCGTTTTTTGTTACATGTTGTCAAAAAATACAGAAAATTAGGAAATTTCGTTTAATAGACCACTATAGTTTGGAAGCTTTTATTAGTCTGATTTTTTCGGGGATCACTGAAATTGGAGGTATCGACATGTAGATGTGCATTTCATAATCAAATGTGTTATACTATGGTATAGTCTTTTGCTATCGGCGTGTATAGAAATATGAAAATTAGGATATTTAATTTGTTTAGATCACTATGCTGGAATCTTTTCTTTTAAATCAATTGTCTTCGAAGATGGCTCAAATTGAAAGTCTTGGCCTGTACATATGTGCATACAAAATAAAATTTCGTATCGCATAGTACTGCTTTTTGTTATCAGTGGTTAAAAAATTGAAAAAATTAGGAAATTTCATTTTTTTAGATCACATTGCTGGTATCTTTTCTTTTAGATCGATTGTCTTCGTAGGTAGCTGAGATTGAAGGTTCTTCTTCTGGTGAAAGCCACTGATTTATATTTATTTATTTAATCAGTTCAACCAAAATAATATTTTAAAATCATTTTCCTGGAAATTATTTGGTTGGCTTTAAACAAACCACATCATGAACAACTGGAAAGTTTCCTGAAAAAGACTTGAAGAAGATCACGGTTTCTACACATACCTAGCATTATCAAAAGATCTAAAATATTACTGGCAGAAGCCACCAATGGATATAATATCAATTCGGTCATTCGTTCATTTCAAAACTTGTACTTTTATTAGTTAAAATTGAATAAAAAAGTCTATACAAACAATGCCGACGTTTCGACACCGCTTTGTGCCTTTTATACATTGATTTCAATTGTTACGTCCCCTCGCTGTCAAATGTTTGGTTATCAAGTTTTTGGTTGTCAAGTTTCTGGTTCTGATCACCAATTAAATCTGACGTTTATAAGCCCTGGATCAGAATTAGAACATCAGTTTATCTTCAAATTTTAAATCGGGCGGCAGCTCTGCCCTAGAGGACATTCTCAAGTTAATATTAAAATACCAGATTGACTCTGGTTATTTGAAAACCATGTCCAAGTAGTCCAAATACAAATTGTAAAATAAAAGTAAAATCAGTTTTGTGCTTCGGAAATTTCAATCGAACTGAAGTCGATTGTAAATTACAAATATCTTTAAATCAGTGAAACTAAACTCGCAAGATTCTTTTAACAATTCCATCGTCAACCATCATTACCCTTGAGTACCAGCAGGGGACCTGAGCCTACCTGCCCACTAATAAACTCATTTGGCAAATTCTCGTTATCAAACCGTCGCAACGGTAAATCACCAAAAGGGAAATCAACGTAACCTGTACTAAATCAATAAACACCTGGAGCAGTACCAGTATCTTCCCAGTGAACGAGAAGCGCAGCGACCAATTCAGAAAACTAGTTTGTCAAAGAATCTTCAAATTATATAGTGAATCCCCAAAATAGTTACTCGCCCAGTTTCAAAAGTGAACAATTAGATCATACATTAGGTAAGTTTAAATCAATGACTTAATAACTCATAATACTTAAATTTCTTTAAAAACTCGTCATTAATGTCTTCCTTTATTTTATGGTGGAGATCTGGATGAGGAGTTTCCGCTACCTAAGAGTCTCCAGTACAACTGAAAATTCAAAAGCAATTAAAACAAGTGAAATTAAACTAAATTGAGAAAACATAATCCTTTTCTTTTTTTAATTTGAATCAGCTATCTCTGTTTAACTTGCAATTTTCTATATTTAATAAACTCAAATATTATATATACAATTGTATTCCGATTAATTTGTAGATTATTGTGTGGTTATTTCAACATTCGGAAGTTATTCTTATCCCTGTTTCGAAGTCCTAGATTGTGTTTAAAAACGAGAAAGCCTCTTTAATTGATTATTTTTAACCAGGTAAGTTTGTCTCCTTCAGGACGTAACACCATAATGAAAATAATTCATATAAAAATATTAACTTACCTGGTAAAGTATATGATTTTCAGAATTAAAAAAATATTTAATGTTTTTTAATCGGATGAATATAATGTAACTATAGCCGCATATACAACTGATTGTAATACTAGTGTTGAATTTTTATTAAAAACACATCTCTCCACAAAAAAGTTAATACAACTTTGGTTTCCCCCGTTGAAACAAAAGTTGAGGACATAGTTAAGAGATAGGATAACAAATCCTTTATTAATGATTAAATGGCATACCGTTTAAAAACACGTGGTTCAATAATAGCTAAAGCTTACACGATTCCGAAAATACACAAGCCAAATTTAAAATGGAGACTTATCGTGTCTTCCATTGCATCACCAACTGATAATTTAGCATCTTGTTTATCTAAAGTTTTGAAACCTACCTTATCAACAAAAAATTCTTTCATTGAAGATTCTTGGAAATTCAAAAATAAAATTACAGATGTTCAAATTCCAAACAATCGCTGTATGGTCTCATTAGATGTGGTGTCCATGTTTGACAGCACACCATTAGATTCAGCTTTAACTGATGTAAAACAGAAATTAATCAATGATAAAAATTCAACAAAAATACCAATAGCTGAGATGCTAATTGCAGGCAAAACGGTCTTTATTAACACAGTTTTTTCTGCCAATAATAATTTCTAAAAGCAAGTAACTGGTTGGCTACTGTGGTCTTCTTTCTCATCAATAATATCTAATGTAGTACTTGAATTCGTAAAAGAAAAAGCTTTATCTAAATTAAATTTTGAATCAGTTTTTTTTATAAAAGGTTTGTTGACGATATTTTCGCAATAATTCCCACTGACCAAATAGATGAGTTTATTGAAATTTTCAGTAGTATCGAAGACTCCATTCCGTTGAATTTTGCCACTGAAAATAATAAATCTCAAAATTTTTTAGATTTATCTATAATCAGAACTGAAAATGAATGTTCAATTACAAATTGGTTAAAAAAACTCACATCATCTGATCAATATCTTAATTGTGATTCTTAAAATTCCTTTTCACGAAAGATTGGATCATTTTGTGTCTAAATATCCATTAGTGGCTTCTACCAGTAATATTTTACATTCTTTGACAATGCTAGGTAAGTCTAGGAATCGAAAACCTTCTTCAGGTCTTTTGTAGAAAACTTTGCATTTATCTATGATATTCTTTGTTTGCAGCCAATCAAATAATTTTAAGAAGAATGATTTTAGAGCAGTATTTATGTTAAAGCGATTAAATAAATAAATATCCACCAATGGCTTCTACCACAAGAAGAACCGTCAATTTCAGCCGCCTACGAAGACAATCGATCCAAAAATTCCAGAAATTTAATCTAAAAAGACGAAACTTCTTTATTTTTGAATTTTTCACCCACTAATAACAAAAAGCAATACTATGCAATATCAACATTTATTTTTCATGCACATCTATACAAGCCAAGACCTTCAATTTGAGTCATCCCTGAAAAAATCGGACTAAGAAAAGCTTCCAAACCATAGTGGTCTATAAAACGAAATTTCCTAGTTTTCTGTATTTTTTAACCACGGATAACTGAAAAAGAACAGTCTTCATAGTAAATTTAATTTTTAACCAACATGAACATTCCGAAACATTTAATTTGAGCCATCTTCGAAGATAATCGATTCAAACAAAAAAAGATTCCAGAATAGTGATCTGAAAAAATGAAATATCCTAATTTTTTTATATTTGTTGACCACAGATAACAAAAAAAGGATAATTTATATAGCAAATATGATTTTGCGACATACATCAACATAATACGATCTTCAATTTGAGCCATCTTCGAAAAAAATTGGATAATTTTTAGGGTATGATGAACTCCGTAAAGAAAGACGCTCGCTATTATTACGTATGTACCATGTATGCTGCGATTTATCACATGAGTGATTTAATAAGTATTTTGTTAAAACTTCATATTTTTTTGTGGTAAAGTAATCTTCTTTCTTTGGAAAGTCCTCTTTCTTGACTAAAAGTTTAACTGTTCCATTTTTTATTGTAAATATATATTTTTTAGTTGAAAATGTAAGTACTTGGTTAAAAGTCGAACTACTTCCTTAAAAATTCACTTTTTTGCTTGCAGATTTATGATTTTAGTTGAAAATGGTTTTATTAAAAAATTAACTAATTTATGACATTTTTCCGTATAAAACTTAATTTACTCTGACTAAGTATTTAACTATTCTTTTCTTGATGCAAAAGTTATATATTTTGTTAAAAATTGAATCATTTGGTTGAAAATTGGTCTTTCTGAGTTGAAAATTCATATCTATTATTGAAATTACGTCTTTTTAGGTTGAAAATTCCTGTTTTTTGCTGACATAATTAAAATATTTGGTGAAAAATTAGTTTTTATTTGGTTGTAAATTAATGTTTGTAACTTGAAATTCGACTGTTTCGTTCAAAATTCATGTTTTTTGTTAAAAATTCATCCTTGTGGTTGAAATTTAACTCTTTCAAATGAAATTGACCACAAGCATAACATTAGTTGAAATATCGCCATGACAATAAAAAAAATTCGTTTGATTTAAATTTATGTTTTTGGTTGAAAATTCAATTATATCTTTAAGAATTGATCTATTGTGTAGAAATTTCAAAATTTTGTGAAAAATGTATTCTTTTTTCTTTGTTTGCAAATACAACACTTCGGTTAGAAATTCATGTCTTTTGTTGAAAATTAGTCATTTTTGGTCAAAAATTATTTTCTTGTTTGAAAATTCAACTGTTTGTTAGAATAATGAGAAAAAAATTCTATTTTCGGTTGAAAAAGCATAATTTTAGTTGAAGATTCGTCTATTTCGATAAAAAATTCTTCTTTTTCTATGTAAATTTATGTCTTTGGTTGAACATTGAATTACATATATGCTCAAAAGCAATCCATTTTGAAGAAAATTCTACAATTTTGTTGAAAATTCCTCCTTTTTGATTGGTTTTAAAACTGTTTTTCATTAAAAATTAAAATCTGTCTTGTTTTACCTATCAACTTTACATTTTTCGTTGAGACTTCGTCTTTTTTGGATTAAAATTAGTCTACTTTGAAAAAAATTCAACAATTTTGTTGAAGAATAATTTTTTGTTGAATAATAATTTTTAACTATTCAAGTTGAAGATTCATAATTTTAGTTGAAAATTCATCTCTTTGGTTAAAAGTTGATCTTTTTGAGTTTAAAATTAAACTCGAATTTTCATTAAAAATTGTTGAAAATCCTGCAAAATTAAAGAAAAATGTCTTTAATTCTTATAGATTCTATTTGGAAACTTTTGAAAATTTGAAAAATATTTTTTTTAAATTAATTTTCCAACAACAAACAAATTATTTTCAGTTTTCCCAGGACTCGAATTTTTCAAAATTAATCGTTGACTGAACATTTTTTCAGTTTATAAAGAAAATTACGTCTTTTTTAATTGAAAATTCATTTCTTTTTTTGAAAATTTGACTGTTAGGTTGAAAATTCCTTAATTTAAAATATATGGGTGAAAATTCATGTATTTTGTTAGAAATTAATCTTTTAGGGTAGAAAATAATTCTTTCCGGCTTAAAAGTCAACTGTTCGGTTAAATTTTTATTAATTTTTTGGATAAGAATACATTTTCGTGGTTGAAGACTCATCACCTTGGCAAAAAAATTCATTTCTTTGGTTAAACGTCTTACTATTCTGTTGAAAGATCGTTTTTATTTAGTCAAAAATAAATTTTTGAACTGCGAATGTAACTGTTCTATTTTTGCTTGACAATTGATCTTTTCTGGTTGAAAATTCCTTTATTTTGGTGAAAAACTCATATCTTTTTGTTGAAAATTAAACTTTTTATTTTTTTTGTGTTGAAATAGTATTTTTAATTAACTTTGATGAACAAATTGCTTGAGAAATAAAAAAAAACTTATGAAGTTAATGAGTTTCCAAATTAAGCTACGAATGAGACTATTCATACTTTTCTACTGGGAGTGCAAAATTATTTAAGGATAATTTTGAGAAATGTGATTGTTTGATTTTAAAAATCGATTTATCATAGTCAAACTTTTTTCATAACCATAATTCAAAGTTGATGCAAGAATATAAAAGATTCCTTGGTTGGATACAAATCGATTGACCTATAGTATTAATACATTTTATTAAAGAGTAGGAAAGTTATGGTAATTTATATATTTTTAAAATCGGTTTTTATAGCAAAAATGTTTTCATTCTCATAATTTGAAGTTGATGCCAGCATATAAAATTTGTGTTGATTCGAGACGAATCGATTGACCTATAGTATTGATACATTTCATTCAAGAGTAGGAAAGATATGGCAAAGTATAACATTTGAAAAAACGGGTTTTTTAATAAAAATTTTTTCACTAACATAATTCAAAATTGATGCCAGAACGGAAAAGATTCTTCTTCAATTTGAGGCAAATCGATTGACCTATAATATTATCACACTTTATTGAAGACTGAAGAAGCTATGCTCATTTATAATACTTGAAAGATTTGTTTTAAACAGAAAAACTGTTTTCATTGACATAATTCAAAGTGGATGCATGAACAGAAAAGCGTCTTTGATAATAAATTTGCAAACGAAATAATTCTCACAATTTTTGTAGAAAAATCATAAAGCTGGGAAAGGGATAGCGAGTGACAGAACTTTTCCCCTCCCTTTTCCAGCTCGAAAAAGTACCATTTCAAATAAAAAATTTAATTTGTCTGATTTGTCATTATTATGCTCATTTATAATGCTTGAAAGATTTGTTTCAAACAGAAAAACTGTTTCCATTGACATAATTCAAAGTGGATGCATGAACAGAAAAAAGTCTTTGATCATAAATTTTCAAACGAAATAATTCTGACAATTTTTGTAGAATAATCATAAAGCTGGGAAAGTGGCAGGGAGCGACAGAACTTTTCCCTTTTGCAGCTCGAAAAATTACCATCCCAAATAAAAAATTTGATTTGTCTGATTCGTCATTATATTTCAAAACTTGTTTGTATTATTTTGTAATTTTGTATTAGCAAACAGGTAGCAGGTGATCAGACGGGCATCGCACATGTAGAATATATTACGATAGTTTGTCACCAAAGGTAATAAGACTGTAATCATTCGTAAGTAAAATTTCAAACAAATCTAATAAATTTATTCAAATACCTACGTCTTTTTTATCTATTTTCTTATTGCAATATAAAATCATGAGGATTTGTTTAATAGTCTCCAGACTATACAATTAGTTTAGAAAACATTTCTTTCCGCAGTAATTAATAATTGCTATTCGTCACACATGGTGTGTGAATGAGCCTGAAGTGCTAACTCAGCAAGTTTTTTTATCGATTTGCCATATTTGTGCGAGTTCGAGGATTCTTTATACTCACTTTATCCATCAGCTTTACCTTTTACTGGTTTCTCTCCAGGTAATGCGAGGAAGAGACGCCTTTCAATTAACATCAGCATCCGAGGTATACTTTGAATTGTGGAAAAACCGATTCACTATAAAACACGTATCACTGCTTTTTGATTTCACTGTTATTGCAATAACTTATAATCATCTATTCTGCGAAGAAGGGCGATAAAGCATTGGGATAAATTGAGTTGAAGGATCATAACTATAAAAATAAGGTAATGACTGAATTTAATATTCAAATTATGCAACATATTAAGTACCTGCTGTTTTTAGCAACAATTTCTCTAATAATCTAACGAGCTTTGAAAAGGCTTGTTTTTTATTTGCATTCAATTTTATTGCGCATTACTACAATAATGATTTATATTTACATAGTTCATAAATTACGAAATAACTTATCTAATTCTGAGATTCGCAGGCAGGAATTTCATCAAAATATATTTATATTACAATCGATAATCGGTCTACGTTTTTAATGTATGCATCAGTTAATAAAAATAGTAACTAAGAATTGCAACAAATAAAATAAAATGAGTTTAGTGGAACAGCAAAATGGATAGTAATAATATTAATAAGGAAAGTAGTTTGTAAATGAAGGTTATCAATTACAGATTTTATTTGATTAGTAGCATGATCAATCGCACGCTGTGCGAGAGTTCAGTTTTTTTTTTTTTTTTGTGAAGGAAGAAAATAACTTTTCAAACAAAAAATGTTGAATGGATACCCCTAGGTGTGAAAGAAATTACTCTAATGTGATGAGCATTTCATTAGTCCGACAAATTTGGTTAATTTATTAAATTTTTGGTATGTTCTTATTGAATCAGGTTTTAAATAGGATAGAAAAATGTTCATTCTTACGATATAATTCGAATGTCACAATTCTTTAAAATTCAAGACTTTTTATTGGAAACGTACAAAAAAAATTGTTTCTTTGGGCAAAAATAAAAAAGAGGAAAGAAAAAATTATTATTCAAAAAGCTGTTCCTCATGACCATGCAATGATTTCGTTGAATGTTGCTGCAATGTTTCCAAGTATACCCCTTGAATTGGTTAAACAGGCAATTTTAAATAGATGGGACAATATAAATACACGTACTCGATTAAGTCAAATATATTTTATTGAAGGGATAGCTTTTATTATGATCTCAACTTATTTTAAATTTAATGGATCTTTTCATAGGAAAAAGTTTGGTACTCCCATAGGTTCAGTCATTTCTCAAATTTTCGCAGAAATAATTATGGAAGATTTGGAGGTCTTTGCTTTCAAGATGCTAGATTCTGTTTTGCCCTTTTACATTCGGTATGTTGATGGCACCCGATTATATGTTCCTGTAGCAAAGTTGCAGGCAGTTATTGATGCTTTTAATAGTTTTTATCCCCAAACTTTAATTTACCCATGAAATAGAGAAAAATAATAAAATGATATTGGTATAGGTATAGGAAAAGTACATTTCTTTTCGGCTCATCCTTTTCAAAACGAAATTACAGTAATCAAAAACTTGGTTGGCAGAGCTCTAGGTTTGTCCCACATTTCATTTCACAAAGAGAATTTGATAATTGTTACGAATATGCTTTTTCTTAATCATTACCCACAAAAATTAATTAAGCAACATATACAAATTAGAATTCAAGAAATAAAAAACAAACAAAGTAACATTTCATCTACAGATAATTGAAAGGAATTGAGAGATTATAGTTTTCTTAATACTTTTCTTCTTCCTTTTTTTGTTCAAATTTCGAAAACTATTGAATTTCTCGTTTGAAAAATGGAGAAAAGCGACAGTTTTGTCTCCGCTCTTTTCACAATGTTCTTTATCAAATTATTATTGTTAATTATATTTTTTGGATCATACTATTGAAATTCAAGTATAATCATAAACTTGACAAAACTAAACAAAAATGTAACGTGGAAGGAAGTTAATCTAAAGAACAATGGAAAAGGAGAATTTGGAATTATTTATATTTGATGAAGATATATGAACTTCTCTCTTCAACAACTTTATCTTGATGAGGAAAACTATGCGTTTTCGAAACGTTGATGAATTGGAATACAGGATCCAACAAATCAATTCTTTTTGTCTGAAGTATGTCATTTTCACCATCTCTAACATTATATTTTTATAAATTGTATCAGTCAGACGAATAATATCGCTTTCCAACATCTCTTCTAATCTAACAAATTTATGTTAAAAAATTGAATATTCATACTATTTTCCGTATACCATTTAAAATGGATTCAATAATAACTTTTTGTAGAGAACCTTCAGATAAATTTGAAAGAGGAGGTGTTTACAAGATCACTTGCAAGATCACTAAGATGACTTATGTGGGACAGACTAGCAGACTTCTTAATGCTAGTATGGAGAAGAACAAAAGTGATTTCTGTTTGGTACGTTGTTATAAGAGTGTTTTTGCTAGAGATACAAGAGGGTTTGTTGATGTTGACCATGAGTTTGAATGGGATAATTTTGAAATATTGCACAGTGAAAGTAATGAGAGAAAAAGAAAATTCATGGAAATGCCTTATATCAGAAAACCAAAATAAGTTGTCTATTAATTTGAAAACTGATTCGCATAAGGTAAACCAAAGTTATTTCAGTATGATTAATTACATATAGCAATAGATTTTCATGAATCTTGACGTCGTGGTTTCGTTGCTGTTCCCACCTGTTCTAATTTTTCTTACCTTGATAAGGGCTCTGTATGAGCACTGAAATGTTGGTAAATATTATAAATGCTTTTATATTGTGATTTGATTATAATAAAAATAGAAGAAACGAAAGAAATCAAAAAGAGAAGGAAGGGGATTTGGTTGGTTTCCTTCTCATTTTTTTCCCCTCTTTGGAATTTTTAAGGAAAAACCTTATTTCATCGACTTCTTCCAGTCCATTTATTCAAAATTTTTTACATAAAAATGACATTTCGGAATCAGACCGATTCCCTCATCAGATTATCTATTATGACATATGAATAATTATAAACATATTCTGTGAGGAAATATATAAAAAACATAATGGTGAAATTAATAGAATAGTAAATTATAATACCTTTAAAATTTCGCAGTTAGTTAGCTACTATTTTGGAACAATAAACGGATAGATGGAATCAAAAATTTTGTTCAAAAAATGTATTAAAATAGTCATTCTCAATATAACTAGAATGCTTATTTTAAAAAATAATTGAGAGCTGTGATATATAAATTATACGAAAATGAAATTGAATACGTATTTATGAGAATGGATGCTAAGTTAGTAAGTCTATAAATAAGTTTCCGATGAATTGTAAATTTACCTTTATGATAACGAAGTATGTAGAATTCAAATAATATTTTGATTATTCGAAGTTGAAAAATTTATATTATAGTCATGTCAAAAAATTGAAGAATCAAAAATTAAATTTAGAGGGATGAGGGAGTGTGCACCCTCCGTCCCATCTTAAGATATGAGCATTTGTTATATTGAGAACATTATCTGAACAATGATGCCTTGGGGCATGTGCAGTATCCCTTCTAAAGGTCATAGGTATAAGAACTAGCAATACTGTATAGTAAAATATAAGTGATTGAACAATAATAATTTAACAATCGAAATGCATGAAAATCAAAGTGGTATAGAAATTAACAGATGAACTTAGATACAAATAATTAGTCTTCCTTAGATCCATAAACAAAATTATCCTCTCAGACCAGTTATTTCCTCTATTAATACTCCCACATATTTTTTAGCCAAAACTTTGAACAGGATAATTTCTGACTCCTTACCTACTATCTATGAATACTCTGTTTAAAATTCACTTACTGTCAAAGATTACATAAACAAAACTAAAATTCCTGATGACAATATCATGGCTTCTTTAGACGTCTCATCACTTTTCACTAACGTTCCTTTAGATCTGGTTATTAAAGGCATAGAGAGTTGGTGGCATTAAATTAGTATAAACACACAAATTCCATTAGACGATATGAAGACGGGTATCATTTTCTTAATGAATTCCACTTATTTCAAATTTGATAACCAATTTTATAGGCAAACGATTGACACCTCCATGGGGTTACCTATCTCCGCAATTCTTTCCGAGATTGTTATGCAAGATCTTGAAATGAATGTCATGAAAAAATTGCGTTTTCCAATTCCGGTGTATTTTCGTTATGTTGATGATACCTTTCTTATTCTTCCTGAAGATGAAGTTAATTTTACAGTATCACAGTTTAATTCTTACCATAGTAGATTACAATTTACCTTTCATATTGAAAACAAAAAATGTATCAACTTTTTAAATTTACAACTTTGGCGAGACGATAATAACTTTATTATTACAAATTGGTTTAGAAAAGCAACTCATTCCGGAAGACTTCTGAATTTTTTATCCAAACACCCTATTCAACATAAAGTAGGGATTGTTAAAAAACTTTTCAGTGCTGCTATTCTTCTGTCTGATAATACTTTCCACTTGGATAACCTACAGATTGTTGAAAAATACTTATAGTATAACAACTATCCTAATGAGTACGTACAGAAACATATAAACAAAAGACTTTCTGAGTTAGATTTGAAGAAAAACTAGCTTTCTATTAACAACTCAAATATTGATGGTATTATTGATGTCAAACAGGAGATCATCTTCATTCCTTTCTTAGGGAAAATTCCACAAAATTTCAAAAGGCTAATAAATAAATTATAGCTCAACATTTGGTTCAATACCATAAAAGAGATCCAACTGCCATTATATGGTATGGGGTTGAAATCCTACATGTTGAACCTGATTATTATGAACGTGCCTTCACCAAAATGGTTTTCATTAAAAAATAAGGCGAAAACTGTCTCAACAAAGTTACTGATTCAGATTTCTTCAACGAATCATACAACATGATCTTAGATTCATTATGTTAAGTCTACTTCTATCTCGCGTCTGATTATATCTATCTACGTTCATCTGTTAATTTATATACCACTTCATTTTCATACCTTTCGATTGTTAAATTATTATTATTCAATATATGCTTGTGCCAAGGCATCATTCTTCAGATAATGTTCACAATATAACGAATGCTCATATATTAAGAAGGAGACGGAGGGTGCACACTTCATCATCCCTATAAATTTAACTCTGGATTTTTTAATTTTTTAGTATAACTATTGTATACATTTTTCAACTTTGAATAATCAAAATATTATTTAAATTCTACATCCACTCTCATAAATACGTATTCCCTTCTGATTTTGAATCCTTTGTCCTATAGATATTTATGTTCAGATCATGAGTCCGTTTGGTACTGCTTTCTCGCCTTGAGCTGAACCCGGCCGGGTGTTTATCACAGAGAAACGAGCTCGCTGTTAGTACTGAATTATGTTGCAGAAGGTACTCGTATGTTCTGTGAAGGCCATTATGGTGGTATCACCTACTCCTCAGCACCCGTGCAGTGGCATAAGAAAATAAATTGCAGACAGAATTGGTATAACCGCAATATAATAATAATGTTGGCATTGCGGGTTAACTGTGTTACGCTAGACTCCAGAGCCCTAAATCAACACCGTGTGCTCCTAGGTGCTGGTTTGTATCGGCAGAAATGCCAGAAATGATCTCTAATGATTTACATCGACTTGCGAAAAAATAATTTGTGGTATTGCCAAATCTTTCTAAAAAATTCTCTAATAATACATCTCGAGAACACTATAGTGTAAAACAAACGTAATTGCCATAGTAAAATAAAATATTACACAAAATTTATTCAATAATAACTACACCTACCATTTTATTTAAAGAGCCATAGATCAAAGATTAAAAACGTACAACACTAACATTTCATAACTAAACAAAAAGAAAGAAATTGATTTGAAAAGAATACTAGCAGTATTGTTTGTCAAAGAACTATACCACCCAATTTTAAAAATTCTTAAAAAATTAAACATCCATAAGATTTTTTCATTGAAAATGAATTGCAACAAACTTTACTACATATGCCAAAAGATCCTACACCAAAGTTTGAAAAAACAAATGTTTTATACAGAATAACATGTATAAACTGCGGACAGGTATATATAGGCCAAACAGAGACCTTTACAGACTAGAATATCTGAACATCGATCAGATCAAAATCATCATCAAAAAAAGACAGCACTATCTTTATAAACCACCGAATATACACACCAATTTAATTTTAATGAGAAAATTTTTTTAATTTTAGGAATAGAAAACAATTATGGGCGGCGCTGGCTGTAACTTTAGGCCGAATATTATTCAAATGCATCGGGAAAATACAAATTTAATTTATGTTAATTGCTAAAATACGTTTTTTGCCTATGTTTATTTCGGAAAAATATTTTGTAGAAAATTAAATATCCAATAAATTAATAAGTACTAATGAAAACTGAAGGAAATATTATTTTGATGATTAAATACGAATACACTTTTCACAGAGTACCAATAATAATTCTATGAAGTGAACATTAAATTTTTTGCATTGACATATGTAAATATTGCAAACTGTGAAAATATTTAATTTCAATTGAATTTTATTTTTATTGATATTTATAATGATTACTGAAAATTGAAATTAACGCTGAATTGAACTAAATTATAATAATTTGTACTTTTTCTTTCAAAGCTAGAAAATAATTTATTTTGTTTTGTTATAAATATTTTGAAATGATTTTCAATTTTATCTTACAATTAATTTTTCAAAATGAAGAATCATTTCAATTTTCTCAGGAATCTTTGAAAAAAAACTTTTTTATTTTCTTGAAACCTTTCGAAACTCTTAAAAAGTTCCTTTTCTTCGAAACTTCAAAGATCTACATTTTGTTTTCAATTTCTTGAAATTGTTTCAAGTTAAAATGTTTTTTAAATGCTGCTAAAAATGAAAAAATTGCTTTTAAATCTTCCAAATGAAGGTTTTTGAAGTTTATTGCACGGCTTTTCCTGTATTTGACCTTGAAATGACCTTGAACCTGAAGCGGTGGAGGTAAATGGACCTCGGATTTCGATTCAGCGACCCTAGAAACATATGTAGAAGGTTTTTGAAGTTCATTGCACGGCTTTTCCTGTATTTGACCTTGAAATGATCTTGAACCTGACGTGATCGAGGTAAATAGACCTCGGATTCGTATTCATCGCATCAAAATACATAAGGATAAAGTGGGCTTGTCAAATAGTCCTCACCTTTTTTTTTGTAAACCAGTGTTATTAATGAAAATGATAATTCTTTTACCAATAATATGAATTTTCAACCAACGATTGGAATTCTTAAACAAGAAGATTCATTTTCAGCCAAGAAAAACGAATTTTCCACAAAATAGTTAAATTTTTAATCAAAGAAGTAAATTTTTAACCAAAAAGAGGAATTATCAATTACAAAAATGAAATTTCAATCATAAAAAAGATGGAAGATTTGAATTTTCAGTTGAGAAAATAAATTTTTAACCAACAAAAAATGATAAAATAGTTGAATTTCCAACCAAAAAAATTAATTTGCAACTAAAATTATGAATCCTCAATCAACAATATGAATTTTCAAGCAAGAATGGAACAGTTAAATTTACAGATTGGAAAATTATTTAAAAAAAAAAATTATTTTTCAACCAAATAATTGAATTTTCATCCAAATAGTTGCATTTTTAAGTGAGAAGAATTTCTGGCCCAAAATGGAGAAGTTAAATTTTCGCTTAAAAAAAATTATTTTCAAGCAAAAAAAAAAGAATTTTTAATTAAATAGTTCAATGTTTAACTAGAGAAATGAATATTCAAATTAAAAGATTAATTATACACCATAAAGATTAATTTTCAACCAAAAAGATTACTTTTCTACAAAAACAGTCGAATTTTCAATAAAACACATACATTTTGAACCTTATATTTAAATTTTTCATAAAAAAACTTAACTTTCATCTAAAAATAAAATAATTTTATTTTCAGGTAAAAAAATTAATTTTCAACTAAAAAATTTGTTTTCGAGAAAATAGTTAGATTTTTAAACAGGAAAATTAATGTTCAACTAAAATGATGAATCTTCAACCAAAAAAATGACTTTATATCCAAATAGTTGAATTTTTTAAAAAGAAGAGGTTTTTTTCAATCAAAAAGATTAATTTTGTACCAAAAAGATTAACTGTTAACATAGCACATGAATTATCGAGAAAAAAAATTAAATTTCAACCAGAAATCGAGTAGTTTAATTATGATAAATAATTATTTTTAACGAAAAAAGATTAGGTTTTGATAAAATATCAAAGGTCAAACAAAAGAAGTAAATTATTTATTAATATGATGAATATTTTACCGCTAAGATGAATTTTTAACCAACAATTTGAATTTATAAACAAGAATATTCATTTTCAGCCAAGAAAAACGAATTTTCCACAAAATAGTTACATCTATAATCAAAGAACGACATTTTTGACCAAAAAGAGGATTTTTCATCCAAATAGTTGGATTTTTCAATAAAAAAGATTTTTTTGGCAAAAAATGGAAAAGTTAAATTTTTGCTGGAAAAAATTTATTTTTATGCCAAAAAAAGAACGAATTTTGAATAAAATATTTTAATTTTTAACAAAAGACATCAATCCTTAAATTAAAGATTATTTATTAACCAAGAAGATTACTTTTCTACCGAAAAAAATAGAATTTTTAGCAAAATACATGGATTTCCAAACTAATACTTGAACTTTTATCTCAAAAAGAATAATTTTTAACAAAAAATGATACAGTTGTATTCTTAGTTAGGAAAATTAATTTTCAACGAAAAAACAACGAATTTATTACAAAATAGTTAAATATCCAACTAATGAAATGAATTTTAAACTAAAATCTTCAACTAATAAAATGAATTTGTAATCAAATAGTTGGATTTTTTAAAGAAAAAGATTAATTTTCAACTAAGAATGTTATTTTTGTGCTAAAAAGGACAAAATTTTAACAAAGTACATCAATTTTCAAGTAAAAAGTATACATTTTCATCCGGAAATGAAATAGTTTAATTTTCAGGTAAGAAAATTGATTTTGGTACAAATTTCATTTCGTTTGGTAGAAAATTAATCTTGTTGGCTAAAATAGAATATTTTTGGTTCAAAGTTCTATGTGGATACAAATTTATACTCTTTGTTAAAGATTTATCATTTCAATTGAAAATTTATTTCTTTGTTTGAAAATTTAACTATTTAGTTGAAAAATAATTTTTTTTTACTAAAAATTGATTTTTTCAACTCAAAAGTTAACTATACATTTGGGAAGAAAAATTTACCTTTTGTATATAAAAATTTAACAGGCTGGACATTTCGTCTTCTTGGTAGAACATCAATCTTATTGGTTGAAAATTCATCATCTGGGTTGAAACTTGAACTATATGGTTAAAAATTAATTTCTTTCTTAAAACTTAATTTCTTTCATTATAAATTCAAGTATACCATTTTTAGTCTAAAGATAATATTTTTCACTGAAAAATTCAATTATTAGTTTAAAAATTCATTCATTTGTTTAAAAATTTAACTATATCATCCAAAATGCTTTTTTTAATAGTTGAAAATTAATTTTCTAAAACAAAAATGAAAAGGAAATAAAAATGGAGTACTTTTTAACAAACAAAGAATGACCTACTTGTATTTTTTTATTCTTACCAAAGGAAAAGGAAAGGGATTAATTATGATATTTAGTGGTAATTAGCGCAAGGGGCGGTTCTTGCGGATCGTTCGTTTAAGCCTTCCTGTCGTCAGCAGACTCTGGGAATTTTTTCATTTTTTATTACTTTCATTTTTTTTATTATTTTTATTATTTAGTGCTCGCCAGGGATCAGGAAGCGGATGGATAGACGTTCAGCCTTTTCGTAAACACTAATGAAAGAGCAGTATAATTAGGAGCATTCGGTCACTCCCACCTCTCCAAAACGAGACTAATGAGTATCATCACGTGTGGGATTTAATAATTATAGTACATTTTTATTTGAGATTCGGTCCGTTTGTAATTAGAATGTATCTTAAATTAACAGACTGTATCTAAAATTCTTATAGTGATCAGGCACCATCCATAAACTAAATTTTATATTTTTGGTTTGGAATTCCTCTAATTTTGTTTAAAAATTGTGCTATTTGGTTGAAAATATAATTATTTTTGTTGAAAATGCAACAATTTTATTAAAAGGTAATCTTTTTTGGTTAAAAATTCAATAAGTTTGTTGAAAAGTTGAACTACTTTGTTAGGAATTCATTTTTTTTTTTTTTTTGGTTGAAGATTCATCTGTTGGTTGAAATGTCGTGTATATTGTTTGAAATTGATCATTTTGATAGATATTTATTCCTCTTGTCCACTTTGTTGAAAATTAATTTTTTATACTGCAAATTCAACCATTCCAGTTTTGGTTGAAAATTGAACTTTTCATCAAAAGATCAATTATTTACTAAAAAATGGATCTTTTTTAGTTCAAAATTCAACAATTTGGTTGCAAATTTATGTATTTTACTGAAAAATAGCACAGGACCAAGAAATCTAGACCTTTGCAACACGAAACAGACTAGGTGGGTCGCTGAATTCGAATCCGTTGTCCATTTGGTCCTATCAGGTCAGGGTCAAGGTCAGTTCAAGGTCAAACTTACAAAATTCATCGCTAACCAATTTAGTCAAGGTACTTATAGGTTTTCGGGGTTGCTGAATTCGAATCCGTTGTCCACTTAGTCCTATCAGGTTAGGGTCAAGGTCAGTTCAAGGTCAAACTTACAAATTCATCGCTCACCAATTAAGTCAGTGTACTTATAGGTTTTCGGGGTTGCTGAATTCAAATCCGTTGTCCGTTTGGTCCTATCAGGTCAGAGTCAAGGTCAGTTCAAGGTCAAACTTACAAAATTCATCGATAACCAATTAAGTCAGGGTAATTATAGGTTTTCGGGGTTACTGAATGCGAATCTGTTGTCCATTTGGTCGTATCAGGTCAGGGTCAAGGTCAGTTCAAGGTCAAACTTACAGAATTCATCGCTCGCCAATTAAGTCAGGGTACTTATAGATTTTTGAGATCACTGAACTCCAATCCGTTGTCCATTTGGTCCTTTTATGTCAGGGTCAAGGTCAGTTCAAGGTCAAACTTATCGAATTAATTGCTGACCACTTAAGTCAGGGTACTTATAGGTTTTTGAAGTCGTTGAATGCAAATCCGTTGTTTGTTTGGTCCCATCAGGTGAGGGTCAAGGTAAATTTAAGGTCAAAGCTACAAAATTCATCGCTAACCACTTAAGTGTGGGTAATTATAGGTTTTTGGGGTCGCTGAATTCAAATCCGTTGTGAAGGTCAGTTCAAGGTCAAACTTACAAAATTCATCGCTAACCAATTGAGTCAGGGTACCTATAGGTTTGTGGGGTCGCTGAATTCAAATCTGTTAACCGTTTGGTCCCATCGGGTGACGGTCAAGGTAAATTTGACGTCAAAACTACAAAAATTCATCGCTCACCAATTAAGTCCAGGTACTTATGGGTTTCCGGGGTCGCTGAATTTAAATCCGTTGTTCGTTTGGTCCCATCAGGTCAGAATCAAGGTCAATTCAAGGTCAAACCTAAAAAATTGATCACTCATCAATTGAGTCACGGTACCTATAGGTTTCTGGGGCCGCTGCATGCAAATCCGTTGTCCGTTTGGTCCCAACGGGTGAAGGTCGAGGTAAATTTGAGGTCAAAACTACAAAATTAATCACTAGCCGATCGAGTCAGGGTATTTATAGCTTTTCAGGATCGCTGAATTCGAAACCCTTGTTTTATTGGTCCCATCAGGTCAGGGTCAAGGTCAGTTCAAGGTCAAACCTGCAAAATTGATCGCTAACCAAATAAATCAGGGTACATATAGGTTTTCGGACTCGCTGGATTCTAATCCGTTGTCAAGCTCAGTTCACGGTTAAACTTACAAAATTGATAGCTAACCAAATCAGTCAGAGTGCCTGTAAGTTTTCGGGGTCGCTGAATCCAAATCCGTTGTCCGTTTGGACTTATGAGGTGAGGGTCAAGGTCAAATCAAGGTCAAATCAAAAGGAAAACGCATTTGAATTCAGCGACCACGAAAACCTATGGTTACTCTGACTTAATTGTTTAGCTATAAATTTTGTAAGTTTGACCTTCAACTAACCTTGACGCTGACCTGATGGGATCAAACGGATAACGGATTCGAATTCAGCGACCACAAAAATATAAGACTCACCTAGTGTGGTCCCTGTTGCAAGGGTTTAGATTTTGTGGTCCTGTGTAATCTTTCTCAAAAGAAAATTAATCTTTGTGGTTGAAAAATGATATTTTTGATTGAAAATTCAACTATTATGTTGAAAATTAAACTATTTTGTTCCAAATCTGTGTTTAGGATCAGGAATGGAGCTCTCTAGCTAAAAATATAACTATACCATTGTTGGTTGAAACTTGTTCTTTTATTGTTGAAAATTCGTTTTTTGTTGAAAATTAATTTTTTTTAAGATTCATCACTTAAGTTGATAATTCATCTATTTGGTTAATTATTTTGTTAAATTTTTTTTTCAAACTACTTTGTTAAAAGTTTGTTTTATTTCATTTAGAATTGAGTTTCCAAACTGAAAATTGAACTATTCCCTTTTTGGTTTAAAATTTACATTTGTAATTGAAAATTGATCAAGTTCAAAAATTATATTTTTTTCTTAAAAATTGAACTATTTTGTTCATTTTTTTATCAAATATTAAGTTTTTCACCTAACAACGCGATTATACTAATTTTGGTTGAAAATTAATATTTTCTAGATGAAAATTCGTCTTTTTTTTAAATTAATTTTTTTCTTGAAGATTCATGATTTTAGTAAAAAAAACATCTCTTTGGTTAACTATTTGCTTCAAATTTTTTCCACTTATTTAACTTCATATATTCTACTAAATGAATGAAAAATAGTCTCCGTTCGTGGCGCCACCTCATTGCTATATTATAAAGTACAATTTATGTTTTTTAACTCTTTCAATCAACGTAAAATGTGTGAATATCTGAATTTATTTTTCGAATAATAGTTTAATAAATCAGATTTCCAGAAATACAATTTGAAATTTGAAGAAAAATATAATGGGACAATGATTTGCATGTTTCAATGAAAATAATTCTTTCACGCTTTTCAAATTGTAAACTGATTGACTAATTATTAGCATATTAATAAATCAAAGCTTCAGAAAGGCCATTCGAAATTCAAAAAAAAATATAAAGAAAAATTATTCGAATGATTCAATAAAATTAATTCTTTTAATACATTTTATTTTGTTCACAATACAAAATTACATGAAGATTGAAGTATAATATTCTTCATTTAAGTAACATAAATTGATTATTTACTTTGAGTTCACTTAATTAAATATTGGCAATAGTTTGTACAGTAAAAGTGTTTATATGTATGAAATACTCATATTTCAGTTACAGAATTTTCAAAATGTTTCTGATATTGCAAAATGAGTATCTGAATTTCATTTTTTAAATTATATGTACATATGTTTTATTTTTTTCTGAAATTAGTTTAAAAGGTTAATAATAATTCAAATTTTCATGAAGATATGAAGTAAAAATTATTTATATGTAATAATGTATGTAATAATTGAATTTTTTTCATAAAAATGGCAAAGGTGAAAAATAGAAAAGTTTAATAAAATAACGCGTCATATTATGCAATTGTAAATGTGACGCATCGTGACTAAACGTAAACTGAAATGCCTTTTGATTGTTTTAACAAACTGATCAATGGATTTGAAATCAATCCATAGAAAATTGAAATTATTTAGCAAAATGTTTGAAAATTATTTGATGTGAATAAGCATCACCTTACTTTGATCTCTCTCTGAAGAGCTTGATAAAAATAAATAAATTTGCTTAGGACTATATATAATATTTGAAAAAAGGTTAGAAAAATGGACAATATTGAAAGTAGAAATATTTAATGAAACGACGCGATGGTGTGAAATTTTTATCTCTATTGATACAATAAGAAAGTGAAGTAATCCCTCCAAATTTAAAAATATCGCCTTCTGATTGTTTGAATAAAGATAAAGAAATGTAAATATTTACAATCTTATAATAACAAGGTATCAATGCGATTTTTTCTCGTTCCTGCAGAAAACGATTTGACCAGTAATCGTAATATCTGACATCAGAAATTAAATAACGCATGAAAGTTCACGAAGAATAAAAAATGTTAGTAATGGTAGGTATGGGGTTTGCAATAGTTTTGAGAAAAATTATGACAAGGATTAAACTGCATGTCTGAAGTACAAATTCTAGTAAGTCAATTGAAAAAATGAAAATTTGTGAATTTTGAACCAAATAGTTGAATATTTAACTAGACTTTTTTTGTCCTAATTGTATACAATTATTTGTATTCAAATTTGTATACAAATATCAATTTTCCAACCAAAAATGGAATAATTATATTTTTAGTACAAAAAAATTCAATTTCAGCAAAAGGCACGCATTTTGAACTAAATATTTGAATTTTCAACCAAAGTCGTGAATTTTTGACAAAAATGATGAATCATCAACAAAACATTGAAAAGATCTTCTGATTAAATGTCGAGTAAATAAGCAAATAAGATAAAGAAAAAACAATTTTCCAATTTAGCCTTTTAGCTTTTTGTGAATAATCGAAAGGTTTTTGCAATTATCTACACTTGAAAAAGCAAAGTATGTTGATGAGCAATCTTTGAATATTTACAATTTCATTCAGAAGTTCTTATTATAGAAATATTCCGTAGTTTAGATTATTATTTTGTAATTATTAATATAGATATAATGCGCGGCGGCCTCTGACTTTATTAGAGGTACTCGCATTTGCGTGGACATTTGGCCAGTGGAAGAGAAAACTGCAGAAAACCATCTTGCCGAGCACGGCCGATTTTCCGACTGTCGAATTTTATTGTAGATATTTAATTTACACTTTATGATATCAAATTTTGATATCATCAAGTGTAAACAGTCATCTTCGGCGTCGAAACTACCGTTAGATATTAGTTACTCTCTTTCTCTTAAGTCAGGAGATGTGTTAAAATAACCGTCCATTATGTGTCACCAGTCTGGAGTAACAGCTTTTGTTTTTCCCTGATCGCCACAAAGTCTATGCGAGCAATGATAATTCGGAAGGATTCAACACGTCCGTCTTTGATATATCCGAATTGTGGAACATGCAGATTAACTCCGTTGATCGGCCAAAATCGACTAGGTAAGTTGAACGATAAGACTCTCTCTAATCATACTTTAGATGATGGTGGAACGCAAGGTACTGATTGAGTTAGGGTAAGCGAGGATCAACATCTTAATTAGATCATCATCGGGTATTTTGGATAGAAGTCTACAAAGTTCAGCATCCACTGAAAGAAAACTCAAAGAATATAAATAGCTTCAAGGAGTCATGCAGTGCCCTTATAACACCTGGGAAGGAATGCCCACCTATCACTACCAAAGAGGTGAAAAACGTATTAAGAGGCATAAAGAAATATTCCGATTCGGGCCCAGATGGTATTAAGACCTTCTGGTGGAAGAAGCTTCCTTTAAACCATCAGCATCTGGCACGTATTTTCACCTCATATTCAAAATCGGAAGAGCCTATTTCGAAGTGGCGGCCTAGATTTATTACGGGAAAGCTTTTGATTCAACCTCCCATAGAATTATCATTTGTCTGTTGAAAACCTCAAAGGTTCATTCACACATCGTGAGGAGCATAGAGAGATTGGTGCCGCTTTGGAAAACCAGATTAACTATCTTATCTGGAAAACATCGTATGATAAATAACAGTGTCACCCTTCAGAGAGGTGTGTTTCAGGGCGACTTCATAAGCCCTCTTTTGCCTGACGTTATTGCCACTACCTCTCGCACTTCGTCATCCCGAAGGGTACATCTGCAGCAACCTGGAAATCGTAAGCATAAGGTCGCTCAACTATGTTACATAGATGATCCTAAGATCTATGCTTGAAATAAAGAGAAACTACATCTAGCCCTAGATGGTCGAAGAGTACACTCAAGAGATTGAAATGAAGTTCGGCTTAGAAAAATGCGCCAATGTTTATTCGAAGAAAGGAAAACCTCATGACATCCCCGAGGAACCTGAGCTCGTCGACAGAAGCGCTATAAGACACCTTAGCGCCGGAGAGACCTGTACACACCTGGACGTGTCACAGAGCCGCGTTCAGGACGTGACATCTATAAAGATCTATATAGATCAAATCTTATTCATCTCAAGTACTCACTCCTAAAGGCCCAAATTAAGAAAGCACATGAGAAAACCTTCCGCGAAGAGCTCCTCGACAAGTGGATCCACGGAATCTTCCACAGAAATGTGGAGGATCAGTGGATGTTGTATTCGCTGATGCTTGCTTTCCCTAAATCACCCGGATTGAAGTCGGGCACGAAGGGTTTCATTTTGGCATGTCAATTCCACTCTAGCATACCGTCATCACATTTTGAGTTAAGACATTCCCGATGATAGCTGCATAGCGTTTCATGCACTCCCCGAGCATCTAGGACATATACTGTCTAGTTGTCCAACTCATGCAGGAACGACCTACATTCAAAGGCAAAATGCGGCACTAAGAGTGCTTTATCACCGTCTCTGTCACTCCTATGACATCAGTCCAAATAATGCTCCGCCAAAAACTCTTAGGGAAGTAGAGTCAATTGTCGGAAATGAGAAGTGCCGCATATACTGAAATTTCATATTCTCGGCATATGTTTCTGTTGCGCACTCGAGGCCTGACATAGTTCTCATTGACTTCGAGAAACGAAGCATGTTCGTTATCGAATTTTCGACACCAGCTGAAAAAAACATTATAACCAAGGAGAAAGAAAAGAAATTAGAACCTGCTCGCGGCGAAATACTGCGAATGTCCTTATGACAAACTTCTTAGTATGTACATCTATGTAATTATATCCAAATAGGTAGATTATATCTAACCTATTAGAACACGAAGATTCAAAATTTTTTGGAACTATTTTTATCAAATATTTTTTTCGTAAAATTGGAATAACTCTAGAGATAGATAAAATTTTCTAATATTTTCGGGCTTATTTTACAAGTATATCTCTATAGTGTTTGCCAAATTATGCAGATATTTAGGTTAAGCATTAAAGAAAAAGGAAGAAAAAGAAGATAGCAGAAAAGTACCAAGAGTTAATTATCTAGTTTTTATTTTTAAATCTTCTTATTACTAGATTCAGAATGAGAGTTCGATTAAATCATTTTAATGCAACCTGTGTTTGATTTTCTATAAGAAGAAAAGGTTCCTTCTTGTGGCAGCTACCTTGGAACCAAAAATCAATTCTAATAGAAAGCCCAGTTTTTCTGTGACCCATTACTGGTCGGATGTCCGAGGTCGAAACAATGGTGGGTTCGCACAAAGAATAAAGGAGATGAAAAAAATGAAATAAAAAATAAAATGAGAAGAGGGAGTGGGAGGCTGGGTATGAGGTCATTGGCTAGTTGCTTGGAAATGGAAATAATGAGAATTGAGGAGGTATCGTCTCCTCGCCATAGTCATTGGATCACGTGCTTCTGCGGTCGCGATCATTTCCCATTATTATTATTATCATCGATCGCCGTACCTTGCTAGAGTGCCAGCCTGTCGATATTGCGACGAGTTGCAATGAATTCGATCAAAATAACTCGCCTTGCCTCTTCTCGGCCATGGGGAATAAATTTAGCTTGTTCTCGATCCTTCTGGAACTCTGCACTCTTCACATTAGACTAACGATTCGTCCATTCGTCCATTACATTATTTTCGAACTCTTCCTTAAATTTAACTCATGAACAATCACAATCAGCATATTCAATTTCTTATTTCAAAAATAAACGAGACATGTACAATTCAACTCGTTCCTTTCTTTACTATTATTACTATTATACAATTCAGTTCTGCAAGACTTCCTCACACAAACTATTATTATTATTATTGTAGGATCCAATGTCTTACGATCCGAAAACAACGGTTTCAATCTCGTTTTCAATTGTTTCTATAACTCAAAAGATCCCTTTCATAAGATTATAAAATACATATTATTTATTTAATTGATAGTTTAGGCTATGATAGCTGTTATATTGGTCACTCTGAAAGATTTTTTTTGTGTTTTTATTAGGAAACATAAAAATGATTGTAAACATGATGATCGTGGGACCACTCTTGCTCAACACTTACATAGGTTTGACCACTATTCCGATTTCAAAAATGCTAAAATCATTAGCGTTGAGTCTAAATACAGAAAAGGAATTTTGAGAGAAATGTTTCTTCTTCTTAATTGATTGACCAGAAGATTGGAATTTTTTCTACCTCTCACATTCTACTTACACTGGTCGACACAAAAGAATACTTGAGTGATGTCAATGCAACCTCTAAAATGAGTTCGACGACTTTCCTGGCTAGAAAATATTTTCCATATTTATTTTGCAGTGTTTTTGGATCGCAATAGCTCAATCCAAAAATTTCCTATGATTTTTTATTGGAAGATATCAAATTCCTTGCTTAAATCTTTAAGGGATGATTGAACAACCCTTAGAGAGAATTTGAACACTTTTACTGCCACTACGTACTCCCTAAATTCATTTGCAATTAATTTAGGACACCAATGAATTAATTCAAAAATGTCTGGTAATGTTGGTTGTTTAAATATTTAAATTTCCTTGCTTGAATCTTTAATGGTTAATAAAACAGTTTTTCAATCAATTAAAACACTTTTCGGTTAGTATATATTTCCCACATTTATTGTGGATTGATTTCCGAACCCAACAGTTACATAAAAAAATCTCCCATGGTTTTGGTATTTATGAAATGTCTATCTACGTGCTTAAATCTTTAAGGGATGTTTCAATAACCCATAGCATAAATTCAAACACTTTTCGCCTGATAAATCTTCACCCCATTTATTGTGAATTGATTTCCGGAGTATGATTTTCCATCAAACCTCTGAAATCAGTACTTTAGACCTTTGTTCATAAAATGGCAAATATCTTTTAAACTACGATCGACAAAGTGGTCCTTCTGTTGTGGAATGACACATATACAAAATCAGAAGATATCTTATGCATGGTTACCAACTTTTTAGTTTTTTAATTAAAACTTTCAAGTTCTGTAAAATTATATATTTTATAATAAATATAAAATTGAAATAAATATATATTAAATGTCGCTAAATTGAGATTGATAATCGGATTGGTGATATTTCAAGCATCTAGAAGCAATCATTATCTCACTGTTTTCTAAAAATCAGCTTATCACGTTTTGTTCTATTATTTACCAAATCTCCAAAATTTGATCAATTGCGAAGTTGAGGAGACGAAAGCAGTAGGAAGAGGTTTTTTTGTAAACGAATTTTGCTTTCTGAAGTTTGATAATTGAATTAATGATATTCCAAACATACAGAAACAACTTTTATCTTAATTCAAAAAATGGATTTACTACGTCTTGTTGGCTTATTTCTTAAATCTTGCAAAATAAATCAATTAAGAGATTTAGAAGCTGACAATAATTGTAGGAAAATAGCCTTGTTCTGGAAATGATTTTTTTCATTGACTCAAATTTGATAATCAAATTGATAACTATCCAAACATACAGAAATAATTATTATCCTGATGAGAAAATAATGGTTTTATTACGTTTCGTTTGCTCACATCTCAAATCTTGAAAACTGAGTTTCGTTTTGAACATTCGGGAAAGATAGTCGAATTGGTGACATTTCAAACATATTTCATAAATCTTGAAAAATGAGTTAATTTGGAAGCTTAGGAGGAGAAAAATGTAGAAAAATAGCCTCATCATAACAATTATTTTATCATTGACTCAAGTCTGACAATCGAATTGATTACTATCCAAATATACAGAAACAATCACCTCAATTGAAAAAATGGATATATCACGTTTGTTTTTTGTTCACTTCATAAATCTTGAAAAATGAGTTAGCTTTGAAGTTTTGGAGAAAACAAGTGCAGGGAAATAGCCTTTTTGTAAACAAAAAAATTCGAGAACTTCAGTTTGATAGTCGAATTGGTGGCATTGCAAACATAGAGAGACAATCATTATCTGAATCAGAAGAACCGATTTATCACATTGTGTTCCTTAAATCTAAAATCTTGAAGAATGAGTTAATTTTGAAATTTGGTAGAAGACAAATGTAGGAAAATAGTCTCATTATAAACATTTTTTTTCACTAGTTCAAGCTTCGATAATAACATTTGTGTCATTCCAAACATACAGAAACGATAATTATCTCAAAACGGAAATAGTAGATTTATTACGTTTTGTTCGCTTACTTCTCAAATCCTAAAAAATTATTTTTATTTTCAACGTTAGGAGAAGATAATCGAATTGGTGACATTTCAAACATACTTCGTGAATCTTGAAAAATGAGTCAATTTATAAGTTCAGGAGAAGACAAGTGTAGAAAAATAACCTTATTATAGAACCTATATTTTCGCCAACTTCAGTTTTATAATCGAATTGATAAACTTCGCAGCATATCGAATCAATCATCTATAAAAAATGGATTTATCACCTAAGTTAATTTTGAAGTTTGGGAGAAGACAAATGTAGGAAAATAGCCTTATTAACTGCCACGGCTGGCGGACCGGCTCATATCTTAGGGAGGGAACGTATCTAATTAAGAGGATGCCGCGGTCAGCGGAACTTTGCTAATAACTTAGAAGAGGCACCACGCGGATGGGGTGAGGGGCCACGTTCCTAAAGTTTCTTAACTCGTAAGCTTTCCCGTTTGTAGCATGCATCGGAGAGACAGAGAGGGAAAATGAGAGAAGCTTCGAAATGAAGGGAGTTTCCCGACGTCGAATGAGTTTTTGGCGATTAGATTAGACTCCGAGGATGAGCCAGCTGTCCACTGGAATTCGCTCAAGATTTCAAGAATCTACCTAAGTGGATGAAATCGGTTAACAAGATTGTGGCATCCGACAGTCAAGCCACCAAAATATTCCCCACAAAGTTCTTCGATGTTGCCTTTTTCTTCAAATAGTAAAAGAAGTGCCAACTTTTATTTCACAAATTCCATCTTCAGGCAGCAACTTTTATTAAAAGACCTTCGAAGCGTGTCTAATCACTGTTGATAGGCCATTCGTTCTAAAACATTTTCCACGAAACAAAGATTTCAGGATTTCAGGAATTGTAGAAAAACAGCCAGACAAAGACAATTGTTAGTTTTGATATAAGAACACCATTTCTCACTTCGTAAGGGAATTTCGTTTAGGGTTTCTGGCTATTTTCGTTCAGTACTTGGCAGTTAGAACTAGAAATTAAGACGTGTGCCACAGTGATAAAAAGCTTAGACTCGTTTGGTACACGCGCACCTAATCGCTGGTAAGTAAGCTCACTAACGTGTCGTGAGGCACGTAGTAATACATAATGGAGGGTCGTTCAAATTCAAATCACCGCAGAGGGATGAGAGCTCCAGGGCACAATAAAGGTAGAAGAAGCCATGCCAAAAGCTTCGGAAACGTCTAATCATTTTGCCAAGGCTCTACACATTTCCAATGCGACAATGCATAGTGTCCTCCTTTCCCCTACTACATCTCTCCACACTTCTTCTACTTCCCCTCATTCCTATATCCTTACTTTTAACAATTACAAACCCATTACTTCCACTACTTACCCTCCCCTCATTTCCCCTTTCTTCTTCTACTTCTCCACTCCTCACTTTCCTCAGTTACCATCCGTGATCATTTTTAAACCATTCCTTATTTCTCCTACATTTCCTTCTCCTACTTCTCCTTATCTTACTTTCCCTCCCTTACGCATCCTCTTTTTCCTAATTCCTGTTCCTCTCATTTTCCCTACTTTCCCATCCCTCAGTTACCTTCCCTTGTTTCCTCCCGTACTATTCATCACTTTCCTACCATGCGTCTCTCACTTTCCCTGCCTTTGTTTACTGTCCTCACTTCCTATCCCATCTCTTTTCATACATTTCTTCCCCTGGCCTATTAGAATGTTAATTAAGTCGTTCAAATTTCCATCCCATCACTCCTCCCCTAGCCGATCCTATTTCATTATACCCTTCCTTACTACTTCTGCCTGCCCCTATATCTCCTTTACTATAAAACACACCTATACATTCTCATTCCCGAGTTTTTTAATATTTCTCCTCCTAACTCCTCTACTCCCACTTATTTTGCCCTACTTCCCCTTCCCTCGTTCCCTTTCCATTCAATACTTCTTCAGCCAGCTCTATCTTCCAATTCCTTCTCATCATTCCTCCCTCCCCTTTCATAATTTCCCTCAACATACTTCTCTCATACTATATGTCTTCCCTTCTCTCCATTCCCATTCCCATCTGAACACTTCCCTCCCCACACTTCCAGATTCCTCACTTCCACTGTACTCCTCTACTTTCCCCATATCCCCTCCTCACCCTACTTCCAATCATGCTTCCCCTTCCCCTTACTTCCATTCCCTACCCCTACTTTCTCTCCCGGGAAAAAGCCCGGATATTTCAAATCAGACAGAGAGGCCCAGTTTAGGGTATCAGAATGATTTGGTATTTGGATATATCGTTCTCAAAAATTTACTAATTTTTTTTTCAAAATGCAGTACCTATTTTCCTATTTTTCTCGGAAAGAATAAATGTTGCATCGTTTACAAAAAAATTATATTCAAACAAAATTCCTGGTACCAAAAATGGTAAATCATTAGAAAAAATAAATATCCTAAAACTTTTTTATATTGGCAAAAACTTTTTGAAAATATTGGAAAAAATTAGTTTTCCTGAAAATCTTCCTCTTATATTTTCGAAATACAATGAAAAAAGATACAAAATATTTTCTGGAAAGCCCCACCTTTTTTTATTTTTATTTTGTCCATATTTGTTTTTTTTTGTAGCTTCTGCTCACGTAAGAAGACCATTGTTCAGTCAGGATTTGTTTGTTTTTTTATATAACTTTTTTCTATTAAGCGAGAGGAATTGTTTGTTGAACTTCTTTTGGGTAAGCTAGGTTTTGTTCACTCATTTTTTATATTTAGTTTGTTCGGAGAAAAGCTCAGAAATTCGATTTTTCAAAAATATGTTTTTCAGTACGAGGATAAGATTTATGTAGCAAATATTACCATCTATTTATAAACAAAATAACTTTTCAATGTGCCCATTTTGAGATAATCCACTTTCAGGAACTTTGGAAAAATAACCGCGATTTTCTTAATTGCAAAAAAATATTGACTATTATAATAACTATATTGAATTGAATTCAAAACGCTTTAAAATTTTAACAAAGCACGTTCATTTCAACCAAATAGTTTAATTTTGAACTAAAGACTAATATTTTTAACCCATAATACGATTATTTAATTTTTAGTTAGAAAGATTAATTTTTAACCATAAAAATTGTTTTTAATCAAAGTATTTTCATTTTTAATCAATTAGTCGAATTCTATGACAGAAAGATAAATTTTTAAGGAAATTAATGAATTTGTAACAGAAAGCATGAATCTTGCAACCAAAAAATTAAATTTTAACAAATACTTCAACTTTGAACTTTAATTTTTTGTCAAAAATGGTTGAATTCATCAAAAAAGACAAAATTATAAAATCGGTTGCATTTCTACACAAAAAAGATGAAATTTCTACCAAAAAAGCTGATTTCTCTACAAAACAGTTCAATTTTAAAACGCAAATATGAATTTTGAACCAGTAATAGAATTTTCTACCCAAAAGAATGACTTTTTAATAAAATTATTGAGTTTTTATGAAAATAATCAAATTTGCATTCAAACTAATGCATTTCTAACCAAAATGGTGAAATTTTTACGTAGAAAAATAAATTTTCAACACAAGGATTCAATCTTGAACCAAGACACACTTTTCTAAGTCACGATTGAAAAAAAATTTGAATTCAATTCTTGAATTTTCAATAAAAAAATATAATTGAATGAAATAATAATTAAATTTTCAATTTAAGGAATTAATTTGAAATAAAAAAAAAAAAGATTGAACAAAATATTTAATTGCTCAACCACCGGGATAGATGTCGAACTCAACTCATGAATCTTCTACTAAGAAAATAATTTTTAACACAAAAAATCCACCTTCAACAAAGTAGTTAGATTTTAAACCAAAAAGAATCATTTTCAACCAAGAAGACAAATTTTCGACATAATACATGAGTTCTAAAATAAATAGTTGAAATCGTTTTTCGAAAAGATGAATTGTTAATCAAAAATGCTATAGTTAAATTTTCAGTATAAAAAATTTACTTTTCAACCTAAAAAACGTACTTTTAACAAAAAGGATGATTTCCGACCAAAAATTTGAATTTTCAACCCAAAAACGCTGAATTTGTGTAAAATTATTTTAATTTTTGACCAAAAAGGAACGACTTTTTACAAAATTGTCGAATTTTCATCGAAGCAGTTAAATTTCCCACTAAATAATAAAATTTTGAAGCAAAAAAAAAAAATTCTACAAAAAAATGTAATGCTAAACCTAAAAAATTAGCTCAACAAAAAATAGTTGATTTTTCTTGCTGAGCTCTATCAATGCAGTTTGCATTTGAATGGAAAACAAGAAAAAAAGGTAAAGCAACTAAAGAATAATATTTTAAATAAACATTGAAGTTCTTTTTCAATATTTTTAAAATATTTGGTTAGAAAGCCCTGAACTGAAGTTAGTTGAAATGAAAAAACTAATAAGTTGAAAACAGTTGAAAGTTTAACAAATCGTTCTTTGAAATATAAATACGGCCTTAATTTAACATGTATTTTCCATGCGAAAGAGAAATTTCCAGGTCGAGATTCCCAACCTTTAAAGCTTTGCAAAAAATAATTTGCAGACCAATTTTCGCTTTGAAAAGCAAATTAAGGAAGTGCTTTTTCTAAGTAGAACTTGAAAAAATGAACAAATGCTCTATTTTATATTTTAAAAATCTGATAAATGGGTAGAAAAAAACCCCTTCGTACGTTTACGACCTCGAGGGTAAAGTTATTCCTGGAAAGATTGAGGAATTAGTCATATCTGCAAAAGTGATTTGCAAAGTAAAAAGAAGGGAAAATAAAAAAAAGTAAAATAAAAAGAGCAGAAGGGTTCGTTAATTTTCATCAGGATGAACAACCTTATAAAGAAAAATTCACTTTCTTTTTCACAGTTCAAAATTAAATTTTTTTTATCAACCATCAAAGTTCAATCATTCTAACATCGCTAGAAATTATATAATTTCTGATGGAAAGCTTAAAAAATTAATTAATTCAAAATTTAGGCGTTCAAAATTAATAAATTTTATTGAATCAATGATTTTGAAGATTATTATTATTAATCATTTATTACATTATACAAAAAAGATGATAAATTTTCAAATATAAATATGAAATTTTTGGAAATTAAAGAAAAACAAAAATTCACCGATTACATTTTGAGAAGAGTCTTCAAAATGTTTTAATTATAAAAAAATTGAAATAAATATATTTAATTAATTTAAAAAATTACTCCACGCAAACTAGAATTATCCAAATTTTTAACCAGAAATGTTTTTTTGTTGTTGAAATATTGAATTTTCAACCGAAAAAGATAAATTTTCAAGTAAAAATTAAATAGTTGAATTAATAAATTACTTTCCTATCAAAAAAATGAATTTTTAACAGACTAGTTAAATGTTCATCCAAATAGATAAATTTTCCACTAAATTTCAACAAGATAGTGATTGACTTTTGAACAAAATCGTTTAATTTTCTACAAAATAGATTCATTTTGAACCAAGTCAGACTTCAATTTAAAATTAAAAAAACTCAAATTAGAAAAAAAAAACAAAAAAAAATTGAAAAAAGACGTGAAACTCCAAATCTAAAAGACGAATTTTTAGCCAAACAGCTGACTTTTTGACCAAAAATAACATATTTTAACAAAATTTAATAATTTGTCAACAAGCTAGAATCATTTTCAACCTAATTGTTCATTTCTTAACAAAAAAATTAAGTTTCACTCAGGAAGATTAATTTTTTACCGAAAAGATCAATTTTCAACTGAAGATTATATTTCCACAAAAAAAAATAATTTTTAGCAAACCACATAAATTTTCAACCAAATAGTCAAATTTGCAACTTCTCTTATAGTATTTTTGATAAATAAACCCGAAATGACAAGTCCTATAAAAAAATGGTTCAAATAAATTTTGCAGGAATTTTGGAAAGCTCTAATTACTCCTTGAGACTATTTATGTATTTTGCGTCGTTTGGTTCAAAATTCGAATTTTCGATTTTTTTTTTAGTATTTTCGAAAAAAAAATATACATCGTGTTCTGTGAAAAAATTGTCGCGAGAAAAATTATAGGTCTTCTAAAAAGTTAAAATTCTTCTCTAAAACTCACATTCTTTTTATAAACTATTTGTCGCCAAACTTTTCTGTCCTGGCATACTACTCTAGCTTTCTGCACGTCCATGCATTTTTTCATGCAGGCTCACGTGTTCCTATGGCTTCTTATGTCTCTTTGAATTAATGTCTTATTCACAGATTCTAACCATTCCTCGAAAAAATGCATTTTTCAGTATGTGATAGAAAAACATGATTTCATTAGCGATTTTAAGCTGCTAAATTTAGGAAATAGAGCAGGTCAGTATTATTACTTGAGAATCCTTACCATAACCTGAAAACAAAGTTGTCTCAGTGACACTGTGCAGGACTCAGTTGAATTCTTGGATTTTCAGGCATCGACTTTGATACGTTTTTCAAGATTGTACGCTTTAAAATTAATTGCTGGAATAACATTGATTACACTGATTAATATTATAATAGTAATTGAGAATCCTGAATATAACCTCAAATCAAAGTGGCCTTAGTGGCGCTTTGAACCCGGTAAGAAGGCTTACATTGAAAAGTATTCGAAAATTTCCTGTTCAATGGTGACGTGACAATTATTGAATCCAATAATATACTCTAGTGATACCTACAAAATAAAGAGAAAAATTTAAACTGTCTATTGTAAATTAATTACTAATTTCAAATTGAGAACGGTCAATAATCATATTTTTTAGTTTCGTTGAAAAAACTATTGCAAACAATTTCAGTAATACTTAGCTGAGTTATGACGATTTATGTTTGAAAAAATAATTGAATTTGGGGGAAAATTATTATACACTGTGAATTTTGTTATTAGAATTATTCATAGAAAAAAAAACTTGAAATAAAAAAAGTTCTGCCTTGTCACTCTTTATAAACCCATATTTAGAAAAATTAAATTTCTTTGACTTTAAAATTTGCGAAATCAAGAAATAAAGCAAATTCGAATAGTATAAAATCTATAAATAGAGGTTTTTCGATGAAAGGAATCAGTTAAATGAATTAGTTAAATAAATAATTTCTTTTGTTTGGTAACGAAAATAAATAAATATTTTAGATGAATAAAAAAAACATTTGGTGGGCCTGTAACATAATTGTTCATTATTATCATTCTTATTTCTATGTTATTAAATTTATATAATTTTTTAGTGAATGACATCCGCTAAATATTTATATATTTTTTTCATTCCTCTAAAATATACATTCATTTTTCTCATGAAACAAGAAAATAATTTAATAAACTGATTGATTACACTAAATCCTTTTATTTAAAAAGCACTTCAATTTATAAATTTTCTACTGTTCATATTAGGCTTTATTTCTTTATTTCACAATTTTGACTACCTTTAACATTGATAGAATATTTAAATTCACGCAGGTACTTGACGAAGTTCTTTTCGAAAGTAGTGTATTTGTTGGGTAGTCAATTTTTATGTCTAAAATAGATGCAACAGATTTAAAAGAAATATCGGTAAAATAGTAGTTAATCTTTCCAACAAACATACAAAGTGAAAAGAAATATAATGAAAATAAATTGCAGAAATGCGATAGTTTTTATTCAAATACAAAATATACCCATCGAAGTCAAAGTATTTGAATAATGCATTTCTTTTCAGAAAGGAGTGCAGTCAGTTGGACAGAAAGAGGAAAGAGGTCGCATTATTTATTTTGTATTTGTTCACAACAATTTCGACAGATCTTGGGTAAATATTTACAGTTTCTGAAGGTAAAGTTGCCGGAAGTAATGAAATTTTCTTTTGCTCGACGTACGTCTTCCATGGAAATGTCTTACAAATAAAACGAATTTCTTCTTATCACAGAAATGAATTATCTTTAATATTATCAGCAATCTTCAAGAGTAGAATTACAATTTTGAACTTAAATTTCAACCAGATAAATCATTAAGACCATTTGTTGTAGATTGAAAACCTTGAAGCTGAGGCATCTTAAGCGTATAAGACTGATTAAAAAATGAATCAAGAAATAGACTGGAAAATTAATCTCCTTCAAAATAATACATTTGTTAGCTGAAAATAGGGTGGCTTTTCTTTCGACAGGGTTGTATTATTCTTAGTTGTGATGTTTTATAATTTTAGTTAAATAATTTCAGGACGGATTTTAATAGATATTTTCAACCCTTATAGGGTTTACGATTTACTCTTCACACACGAAAGAAAATAAGGGGCTGTAGCCTGAAAGTAAATAATTTTGAAATTTGGTAAAGGATTGGTTGTATTTCCAGATTCGATACCCCACGAATCTTCAATTTTTTGTCAACTACAAAAAAAAATTAATGTTTTTATGAGCCCAAAAAATAAAAGTTAATTAAAGTGGTGTTGATTTAAGATTGAAATGAAATCTACTTTCTCATGAACCATTTTATTCAATAAAATCGGGCACAGAAAAAAACTTTTCAAATACTTTAGCCATCTGGAAAAATGTAAAAAGAATAACAACAAGGCGATGGATTTCACGTCAAGTACACTTCATGTGGGTCCTAATGCTCTACGTTTAGACATGGTATTGTTTGCGGTTTTTAAAAGTATTTTTTTACTCACCCCAATATTTATCTAATAAGTTTTGGTAAAAAACAGTCTTCAGAATTGTTCAAAACACATTTTTTCGGTTAGTAGCGTCTTATGTTAGATATGACGAACATAGCAGACACCAATATCAAGAACAATATCTAAAATTTATTTGTAGTGTTATTAATGAACGTGATATTTAACAATGAAATGACGATGGATTGAATTAAATATATATTCCAAAACGCTCATTAAATAAATAACACTTTACTTATATTCAGCAGTAAATTATATGAATTTTCCTGAACGTATATTCATTCTTTTCAAGACGACTAACCTTATTTAATACAACCTACGTGGTCGTCAGATAGGATGCAAATCAATTGATGAAAAGGAACTCTTTTCTTTTAAGGTAACTTCCCTAATCTTAATTTGTTTAAACTGTGAATTAGGAGTAACCAATAAGGTTTTACGACTATATAGTTTACATATAGAAAAATACTATTTTTGTTAGAAAATTCAACAAAATGAGTCCCTGCACACGATGACCAACGATGAAATCCAAATCTGGGCACGCATAAAAAGCTGAATGAAAAGAAGTATCGCTTTTTTTACTCTCACCTAAAATTTAGAACGTTTGAAAATTAAAATGTTCGAATTTAATTTCTACCTTACTGATTTCTTTAAAAATAAAATACGCAGCGTATAATATTTCAGCTTTATAACAAAATGAAATAAACGTTCTTGATAAAATTCGTAGATGCCTCTGGCATGCATATCTATATTTTTATATTAGTAATAATAAAAAACAACCTATGTGTGTGCATATGACTCGCAGCGACAATTTTAATTCCAATTTCGAGCATAAATTCGGCGAAGCGTTTACCGCAGCCGCGAAATCATAAAACTCGCGACGTCGTAAATTTAATATAAAACTTCCATAAAGCATAAACATAAACCGTGAGGTAGGGAAAAGGGATGAGGATGGTTTGGTAAACAGGGGCGGGGGCAAGGGTTTGGGGCCGTGGCAGCAACTGACAACGGCAGGCTAGAAAACTAGGCGTTTTGTATGTAACGGCCCGATACGGCGTATGGCCAGAATTCCATGAGAATAAAGCGAGGAGCGAAGAGTGGAGGGCACGTTGGCATTTCGGATGGTTGGGGACGTTAAAAATTCGCTTAGGAAATTAAAATTCAACCCGAGCGATTTTAATAATTTAAAACGCTTCGAACATATCTGTTTCAGATATTGCTAGCAGTTGCATTTACTAGAAAATTGTTTAACTTTTAAGCAAAAGGGACGAATTATCAACAAAATTGTGGGATTCACAACTTCTAAACAAAGATGAATTTTCAACTAAATGGTCCAATTTTTAAGCAAAAAAGATAAACTTGATCCAAAAATAGTTCCATTTAAAAAAAAAGATCAATTGTTAGACAAAAATGGACTAGGAGTAAAATTTCAGATAGGAATATTTATTTTCAACTAAAAACAACGAATTTTTCAACGAAACAATGAAGTTTCTGACCAAATAGTAGAATTCTTAAAAAAAGAGGGTAAAGAATGGAATAGTGGAAAGAATGTCAAGTGTCTACTTAGATGCTTTCCTTATAACATATGTTACGAACCGTTCTGGTACGTAATTAAATTTGGTATTCAACCTATTCAAAATTAAAATCAACTCTCTAGGAGGATATACGTAACGTAAGGATTATTAAAACATAAGCCAGCATGAAAATTCCTTTGCCCATGCCAACAAGTTAGAGTAAGATAGAAAGATGTGAGAACCAGAGAGAAGGAAAGAGAGAAGACGAGAATTCGAATCATTGCAAGGAGAGTAGTCATACAGACACTGTTTGACGCGTGTACGTATGCACTACTACACCTAACGATTCGCTTGCAGTGCGAGTGCATTTCCTTATCTCTCAACGTCCTTCCTATGTAAACAAACGATTAATTCTAACAGCTAATCTGATCTTTAATAATTTACCCTCAATAATAATATTTAAATCACTGTCACCTAATTACCAATTTCTTACTACTATGAAATATTTTCAAAATTATTAACTCAAGATAATGTACAGTTCTGAACTACTGAAATAAATAAAATAATATGGAAACAATTAATAATCAATAGTCAATCCAATTTCTATCATGATTGAAAAATATTAAATTAAAGGAAGCAAAGGTGTCTCTAAGTCACGTTATGACAGACACCATTTTCTAGAAGTCAACGATTCACAATATAGCTTCCTTACATGGTTCCTTTCCAAATCGTCGCTTGACAACGACGATCTAATAAAAATTAGCAATGCTTGCAAAAAGGCCCCATCCCACCTATGCAGTCGTACCTTCGAGTCGGTCACACTCAAAATTCTTATGACAGTTTTTTGCTACTTCTTGTACCCACTAGAAGTACTAAGGAATCCGGAAATGAACACAGTTTCTCTTGTCCGCCTGCACACGACGCGTAACTGAGCTGGGCCGACCCGACCCCTTATTTTTGATTAGATATCAACGAACGTCGCTCTTCAAACGGCAGCAACGGACCCACGTTTCTATCAAATTCGGAAGAACTGGGGCACCATCGAATGACGGCATCATCAGACCTTATTTGACAAATTTAATTGACTCACCCAGACAGATCAACGAACGAAACTGAAACACTTTCGGATCTTTAGTCGGCGGAAGACAGAACGCGAATTCAAGTGGCATAACGACGTACAGACGTGTAGCCATTTAAATTCAAAACCAACAGAGATCGATTTCTACGGTGAAGGATGTGCCGATTCTGCAAATCAGCTTGGTGCACCTAGAATCGAAACGGCGCATAGGGTCCAGTGCAGTTCTCTACGAAGTGCGACAGTCCGAGAAAAGGTGTGAACCTGACAAGTTACAGCCTATCCCAAAAACGAGAAATCTAATCCTTGCCCTAATAAAAGAAATTTGGCAGTTTGAACATCCGGTACGTTACAGTAGTTAGAGCTCGTTCGCAGGTTCTTAATATCAAAAATTATTATCTCGTACGTAACACATAGACTTGCATGTTGGTGGCGATAGTGAGAACGTGTTCGCTGAAAGGTGGTGAGAGGTTTTATAGAATTTGTGTTAAAGGTGTGATTGGAGTGTGAAAGTGAAAGCCTAAGAGGTGAGAAGGGCTGTCTGTGGGGAGAGAAAAATTAATTTTTAGCGTAGTTGTGAAGTGAGATTTATAGAAACTGAGAAAGTGAGGTTAGGTTGGCTAGGGGTCGAGTGATTAGTGGTCAGGAGTTCGAGCTTTCGATGGGGACAAGGGTGGTTCTCCTAGTGTTGGGGGAGGACACAGAAGAGGAAGGGGTGTCTGCAGAAGCTGTTAGGGGTGGAATAAAGTGGAGAAAAGGAAAAATTTAGGGTGGTAGGCGGTAACAGTCTTGAGAAACATCTATCCATTGCAGAAGGTGCTGCATGGAGAGGCCCCAGTTACCTTCCGAAGAGCGGGACGTTCTACTAGCAAAGTAGACGGGGAGGAAATTTCCCACACGCCATGACGGTTGGCAGTGCGTGGCCTGGTGCCGAGCGGCGCGTCGGGGAAAGGAAATAATCGGAACTGCGCAGTAGAGTCTGTTTAAGAAAAGTGGTAGGACCCCCCCCCCCAATGAAGGGGCATTCGGAGAAGGAGGCGTTAGAGATGCAGAAAAGCGTGATTAGGGGACTGAGGGAGGACGTAAGGGGGACTAAGGAACAGATGGAAGGTATGCGGGAGGACTTGAGGATTAGAGACAAGAAAAGGGAAAAGCAGACGAAAGAGCTGAGTGAAAAAATAGAAGGATTAGAAAGAGAAAGGTGGTGTCGATAAGAAAGCAAAAGAAGTTGAAGTGTAACAGATGGAAGAGGAGATTACGGTCTGCAAGGAAAGGGAGGTAAGATAGACAAGATAGGTAAAGTTAGGCTAGAGGGTAGGAAAGAGAAGGAAGTCGTGGTTGTGAAATTGGAGAGCTGGGAAGAGATGTTGCGGGTAATGCGAAATAAAAATGGGATAAGGGATAAGGGGGTTTTCATTGATCACGATTTGACACGCAAGCAAAGGGTGGTGCAGTGAATGCTGAACGACAGGTTTTGGAGGGAGAGAAGTGTAGGGAGAGCGCCGAAGGTAGGGTATCGGTGGGGGTAAAGCTGGGTGGAGGAGCAGTGAGGTGCTGTACTGGAACGTAGCAGTGGTAAAGAAGAAAGATAAGGATTGCTGGAAGCCTGTCGAGGAATTTGATTTTGTGGGACTGGTAAAGACGTGGGGAGAGAATAAATCCAAGACTGCCAAGGAGGTATAGGTGGAAGCTTCAGGAGGTGGTCAAAGTTAAGAAGAAAGGAAGCCTCGTGGAGGAATTATAACGGGGGTTAGGCATGAATAACAGGATGAAGTTCATGACGGGAAGAGAGGGAGGGCGTCCAAATGAGGGCAGTGAAGATAAGAGGGATGTCGTGTAAGTTCGTGACAGTGTACAATAGGGATGGGATGCGAAAAATTTGAAAAAAAAGGGTGGAAGACTTGCTAGGCGAAAGAGAGAAGTATATGGGCGTACTCGGGGAGAGTGGGGGATTTATTGCGTGCATGGGGAGAGAAGAGGCCCTTAACAGGGAATTTGAAACGAAGAGGGAGAAAACATATGTATATGTGAGTAAGGTAGGGATATCGGTGATAGACTATGTGGTCATGAATGTGCAAGGGTGGGAGGAGACGGAGAGATTTTCAGTAGAAGGGAGAGTAGAATCAGACGATCAGCCATTAGGGTTGTGGATGAGAGGGGAGAGCGGCGGAAGGCAAGGTGGAGAAGAAACGTTGACAGGGTGAAGGGTGATATGGGAGTATGTGAAAGAGAAAGTCGAGGGGTGTGTGCAAAAGAAGGTATTCAGAAAGGAGAAGAAAGGAATGGTGAAGCCGTGGTGTGATAGGAAATGTAAATATATGAAAAGGAAGGTGAAAAGGAAGTACAAGAAGTGAAAAGAGGGAACTGCAAAAAGGAAGGTGTACGTAGAATTGAGAAAGGGGTTTAGGGTGATGTGTAGAAAGAAAGAGCAGGAAAAGGAGAAATATTTGAAAGAGGAGTCTCAAAGTGTTAGGATAGAGGAGGACGTGTGGAAGATAATATATAGGTTTAGGAAGCGCAAAGTGGGGATAAGCGAGAAGATAGGGAGTGAGGAGTGAAGAGAGTTTTTTAAAGAATCGTTTCAGGGATCAGATTCACAAAAGATAGATTATGGGAGTAGAAGAACGGCAATAGAAAATATTGCCAGTGACGCAGGAGGGCTTTAGAGCGGGTAGGAGCACTATCGACAATATCTACGTTTTGCAGCACGTGGTGGACAGAGAATTAGTGAAGGAGGGGGCGAAAGTGTACGCGTTTTTTTGGATCTCAAAGCCGCGTTTCCTTCGGTGGATAGGGGAAGGTTGCGGGAGGCGATGGTAGAGAGGGGAGTGGAGAGAGGCCTGCTCGAGTGAGTGAGGGAGGTATATGGAGAGACGAAAGATAAGATGAGAGGAGGGAAGGGGATTTCAGAGGGTTTCTTAATGGATAAGGGGTTAAGGCAAGGGTTTTCACTTAGTCTAGCGCTTTTTGTGATATTAATCGCGGATATGGAAAGTAAGCTAGAGGGCAGAGTCGTGGAAGTGGTTAGGGTTGAAGGGGTTAGGATATTGTCACTCGCGTGTGCAGATGACATAGTTTTGCTAAAAAGAAGCGAGGAGGCCTCAAAGGAGCTGATGAAGAGGTTGAGAAGATACCTGAATAGGCATTGGTTGGAGCTGAATGTGGAAAAGTCCAAGGTTATGGTGTTCAGGAAAGGCGGTGGAATGGATAAGGTAGGGGAGCGAAAGTGAAGGGGAAGTCGATGTAGGATGTGAAAAGAGTTTGTGTAGCCAGGCTACCTTTTCGGAGGAATAGGACAGTGGATGGTCACATAAAAGAAAGAGCGAGGAGGGCAAATGATGTGATGAGGCAGGTGTGGGGGTTTGGGAAGAAAGTTGTTTGCAGATGATTTTGGAAGGAGAATGAAAATGTTCGACTTGTTAGTGATGAGTGTGCTATTTTATGAAGTCAAGGTGTGGCGGTGGAAGGAAGATGAGGAGGTAAATAGGATGCAGGAGAGGTATGTAAAGTGGAACTTTGGTTGGCAAAAAATAGAACTAATTATATTGTTAGGAGGGAGACCGGGAGAACGGGTTTAGGGATTCTAACAGGAAGTCGGGCATGTAGGTATGAGGAGAAACTTTTGGAAGAGGGGAGAGTAAGCTGGTTAGGGAGTATTGGTGGGAGAAGTAGAGCCGGGTGAGGGGAAGATGGAGGTTGAAAGAGAAAGGTATTTGAGAAGGAATGGGCTGCAGATTGATGAATTGAGAAGGATGCATGAGGAGGGAAGGAAGGTGTATGAGGTGGCCGAGAAGAAGGGCATGAAGAGGGAGAAGGCAGCAGGGGAGGAGAAAATAAGAAGGTCAAGATTCAATGAGAACTATGTCTGGATTAGGCCAAGGACGAAAGAGGATGAGATGCGGGTGCATGGAGGGTTTTAATAGATTCTGGCTTCCTAGGGGAAAAAGAATATGTGAATTGTGCGGGAAGGTGTATGCAAGTGTGGAATACTGGCTGGAAGACTGCAAGGGGGTGGAAACAATGGAATAAGCATAAAGGTATTACTGCATGAACAAGAGGACAAAAGGGTGGTCGCATGGGTGAAGGGGGTACTGGGTAAGGTGGAGAAAAAGAGAAGGGAGGAGAGAGAGAGAAATGGAGAAGGAAAGGTTGTAAAGAGAAGAGAAAGTATATATAAGTGAATTTTAAATATTGTAAATAATTAGTAGATAAGTATTATATATTAACGTAGGAGGCAGAAGTTGGCAATGCGAGGCAAGGCCAATGATATGGACATGCATGCGAGGTGAAGCGAGGAACGCAAAGCGTTCGTAGAATAAAGGTAGTATCTAGGTATAAATGGATGTTAGTTTATAAAGACTAATTTTAAGATAAATTCTGAAAGAGGTAATGGTTTAAGCAAGACTGTTTTCAGGGCCAGCCAGGGCCCCCAGCCTGCCAGTGTCATGTAATTTTTTAATGGCCTGTGATTAGACAATTCTTATATCTGTAGACTTTCTTTCAATTCTGTATTTCCAACAGTAAATATTTCCACTAGTAAAAACTGTGGAGAACTGCTACCTTTTATGCATAAATTTCAGTGTCAGGAATGCGCAAGAATTTTTCTAAAGTATGAGACGTAATGCAAGTGCTGGCTCTCCATCTGTTCAGTACAACCTACACTTTACTTAGCTTCCACTTTCTGAATATTAAGTCAACAAACTTTCAAGTTCACAAACCATTTACATGATATAATGTAAAAGTTAATTTGCGATATGACTCTGCAAACCTCAAAATAAATTTAATAATATTTACCTCATTTGCATGGATAATATTTCTTTAATTAGTAAATTTATTGTAAAAAATTGGGGTCCATATTATGTCACATGCAGCAAGTTTCTCTGCGGCAAGTCACACATGCGACATGTCACATCTGCGGCATGTCACAACTGCGGCATTTCTACCAAACGACATTTCTCCAGTGAAAAGGAATTCGACCAATATTGTTTCTGTGGCCAGTCACAGGGGTGCCTTTCCGCCCCCACGAGACTTTGGAAAAGTGATAGAGATTTGACGAACATTATTTATTTGGCTTCATAACTTTATATATAAATAGGGTAACTAATAGGCTTCGTCCTCACTAAAGGTATATGGCAATAGTTTTGGATTTTTGGTTCGCGAAACCCTTAGAAAAATTGCGTCAAAGTTGATGGTCGCGAGATACACACTTAGCGTTAATGCAACGTGAACAAAATGATTAAAATTCATCAAATAATTGGAAATCTTGTAGAAATGCATTGTGAGGACACGTATACTAGGCCAACAAAACGTGATAAATCCACTTGAGTTTACTTCTTAATATATAACGATATATTGTAACTTGAAATCCATGAATGAAAAAGTATTTTTTATTCGGCTGTTATGATATACCAGGCTTTTAAATGAATAACATTAAAAAAATCTTGTTAATTTTATACTGCTTTAAAGTTTTTAAAAACATGGAAGTGGATTCATTCACTTTTGATTCAGAGAAGGCATATTTCACTCATTATTCATATTTAATCATATAAATTTACAATGCATTAATTAAATATGAAATAGCAACATAATCTTATGAATGATTTCTATATTTTTAATATTTTAAATACAATTTGTCATTTTTGTAAAATTATAAATTTAAAAAAAATTAGGAAGTATTTATGAATTTTACAAAGTGTTTACATGTTTAACAAGCTTGATGTATATGCGTAATGAGTCCGTATTCGGAAATTAAACGTTTCTTAAAAATCCTTTTACTTAGATAGCCGTTGCAACAGAGGAGAAAAAACATTTTCGCTAACTTCAATTTAGTAATCAAGTTGAACGTTTTGTTCGCTTACTTTACACATTCAGTTAAATAAAGTCATCAACGTAATAATTTTTCTAAAAAAACAGCTTGCAGTGACGTGTTTTCAAATTTTCAAATTGATAAATTTTTACTTTTTGCATTTATAGCTTCTGAACTATACACTCTATAAAAAGATTCTTGAATTTAATGTTGTAGACAATATTTTCGTTAGTACACTTTTCTAACTTGACTTTCTTCTATAGGTCTGCAATATCATAATGTATTATTCTTATGATTATCATGTTGATGAACTTTTTTTTTATTAGTTAAAGACAAAGTGATGCCCGATATGTATGCTTTTTTCTTTTGTTTTCAGTACTTGAAATCAACTAGTGTAGGTACTTTTGAATGGATTCATTCTTACATTACATCAACTTCTAATTTTTTCTTAATTCTTATTTTACTTTATTCCATATCACGTTTACATTTTTAGCTAGGTTTCCAAAATAAATCACAATTCAAATTAATTTAAAAGAAAGACAAGAGTTATTTCAAGACATGGCAAAAATGGAGAAGTTGAGAAATAGTTTTCGTCAAACAATATTCAAATCAGTAAGTGATGCATTTTTATAAGATTTTGAAATATTTAATAGACTTTGCACAGTTTATTGCCGTTTCATTAACGCTAATTCTGTATCCTGCAACCGCCATATTTGTTTCGAGTTTTCTTGGGGTTACGGAAATTTAAAATTCAAAAAATCATTTTATTTATTTTCAAAATATCGAATTCTTTTGATTAAAATCAAAAATAGGCTAGCCCACAATGAAAACACTAGAGATTTAATTTTGTTTCAGGTCATTTTCTCACAAGCTGTTTTTGAACTTTAGTTATGTAAGCCCTCTTGATCAATGTAAAGACTGAAGAAAAAAAACAAGAAATTGAATTGGTTGCAATATTCGTTATCCTTAATATGAACCAATTACGGTTCAATTTTGTTTCAGTAGATGTTGACGCCATTTCATTGGTCAAAGTGAAACGTTATGATTTTCCATTTACGAAGTTCACATTGGGTAATTTCAATTTAATACTAGGATAGTTGAAGTATAAAAATAAAATTACGTTGAAGTCTTTTAAATTGTGACTCAACCAGCGCTGATTGCAACTCATTTGATCTGATTGAACATTTGATGTTTTTGCAACGCCATTGGCAGACGTAATGTCAGTATTGTACTGAATAAATGTAATAAATCATGATTGGCGTGCAAAGAGCAGAAACGAGGCACAGCCAATACAAACAACAACACGGCACAAACTATTCGAATATAAACTGCTTCGTCCTAGATAATTTGTCACCGTGAAATCCATGGGGATTATTTGTCGAGCTAATAATGCGGGCCCCCACTGTGACTCCCGTGCATACGATAAAATTGGCGAAAATACGTTTGCGGTAAATAATTGCACCAGCAACTATATACTGGACCAACGATTGTCCCTTTTCCGTTTTGTATCCTTTGAGGTAGACGATAAAATTAAATGCTCGGAAATGGGAAGCAGTATGGGAATAGTTTTGAAACTTTCTCAGAAGCACGTCTGGTCAAGAAATTTATACTACGATTACTTGCTATCCCAGATAAATAATGAGCCTTACAGAAAATAGCGAGGGCACTTAAATGACAAATGAGTGGACATATTTTCGTGGAACCAGTACTATCGTTTATTTTACTAAAATTATTATTATTACTATTCGTATACTAATAAAAAAAATGTTGTATTTTTATTCATTATATACTATACAAATATTTTTCCGCCACCCTCACTTTCGCAAGAATTGTTTGGCAAATTGACTTCTACTGCTTGGTACATCAATGTCTGACTAGATATATACTCCAATGGCTGTCTTTAAATGACTTATACTACTATATGCACCAACTACTAACGTAAAATAACTTACCATTTCTGAAATGTACCCTAATGCCTGATTCAAATAACTTATGCTCCATTCTTATACATTTACGGGCGTTGCGAAGTCTGCCTTTCTTTTAACTAAAATATAAATAATGTTAATTTGTCATACTTTTTTGTAGGTGATTGAAAAACCCTTTTTAATAAAAAAATTAATTTCGAATTTTGTCCAGAATTAAGGGAATACCAGCTGATTGAAAATATAATTATGTAGGGTATTGTAAACTCGTTAAAATTAAGATATAAAAAATGTTTAAGAAAGTGTAATTCAATTCTATGACGAATACGTTCCATGCAGTATTTTCTTTAAGCCGTGTCAAAATTTTATAGGACTTTTTGCGATTTTTGAAGTTATGAGTAGAATGTGTCGAACTCACCATAACCTTGATTTTTGAAATAAATTCATAATGCCTTATAATACTATAAGAGACCTGAATACATGATAATAGATTAAATAGAACTAATATAAATCTAACAAAATCTTCCTGGTATTAAATTAAGGTTAAAATTTGAATTACAGTTATTTTCTATTACTTCAGACACGGAATATAAAAGTAGCAGATAGAAGCTTTTTGTGGTAATCCATGAGAAATTTGTTTTTGGGAGAATAATAATAACAATCAAAATAATAATATTAGCTAATCATATCATGCTACCATCAGCAACCTCAAACAAAAAAAAAACAATTTTTAAATATATACTATATTTTTTTGGTAAAAGAGTCCAACATTTTTGATTCACCATTTTGAAATTTTCATTTTTATTACAATGTTCGTAATGAAATATCCTAGGAAACTTTTATGACAGATATTTATGAGAATCGCATAATTTTGGGTAAAATTGGAAACCATTTTGCATTGAACATTTTTAATTTTGAAATTTGTTCCAAAACTTGTAATCAGCAACCTCAAAAACTACTAAAAACAAATTTGTATGCAAATTCTAAAGTTTTTAGAAGAAAGCGTTCAAACATTTTGAATCTGCCATTTTTATTTTCGTATTTTTATTATGAAATTCGTATTCAAAGACCCGAAAAACCTTCGATAATATATTTTTGTGAAAATTACCTATGTTCTGGTTGTAAAATTGTCAACAATTTAGCATCCAGTATTTTGAATTTTGTGATTTTATTTCAAAATTCGTAATCAGCGACCCCAAAAACCACTAATAACAAGTTTGTACGTAAATTCTAATATTTTTCGTGAAAGTATCTACCATTTTTGATCCTCTATCTTGAATTCTGCATTTCTACAATAAAATTGGTAATCAGCGACCCTAAAAATCAATCATAATACATTGTTACAGATATTTAATATTTTTTTTGTAAAAGAGTCCGCCATTTTGCTTTTGCCATTTTGAATTTCTTTTTTTTTCATGCAAAATTCGCAATTGGGGATCCCAAAAACCTATAATAGCGGCGTTCGATTCTTATTTGAATTAGTTTTGGACTTTTGGTCGCATTATTGCGGTTCTACCCCACTGTCAAATGGGTAGCCTAAAATTTCTTATACTACTCAATATATACCATGCTCATACTAATTTACTTCATGCTTCAATTACTAACGTAACAAGACTTATCATACTTTATAGATCCCCTAGTGTTTGTCCTAAAGCGATTTATGCTACTTAACACACAAATGTCTGACATCAAATGATTTCAACTACTTGATTTTCCAATTTCTGATGTAAAATGTCTAATTGAAATCACTTATAATACTTTAAAGGCAATTAAGGATGTCGAATCACTCACTCTGCTTATTGATGGATACACCAATGGCTGGTACAACATTTCTCATGCTACTTAATAGATGCCAGCTTGGCTGGAGTAAAATGATATATACTTCTTAATACACTAATGAATGGCGTGAAATGACATATGCTACTTAATATTACAAATGGATGACGTAGAATTACTTATATCACCCGATTTCCTAATTGTTGGCGTAACATGTATGAAATGTACACTTTGCCTGACTAAAATGAATAATACTACTTATGGGTAGCAAAAAATGACCTATAATACTCGATACCACCAAGGTTGATGTAAAATCACATATACTACTTGATACCGCAATGGAATGCGTAAAATTACTTACACCACTTGATGACTCAATCACTGACGTAAGATTACTTATAAAACGCGATAGATATCTTGGTGTTTAACCTGAAATGATTTATACTACATGTCACCCCAATGCCTGACGTAACATGATTTATGCTACTTAATCCCCCAATTTTTAACATGGAATGTATGAAATGTACCACATTGTCTGACTTAAATGACTTTTAATTCTCATGGCTGTCATAAGATGACCTATAGTACTTAAAACCATAATTGATACCACAGAAAAAACAAAACGTAATATTTACTAGATAATAGAAAAAATTACCTTTACGTCTCAAGATCAACCCACCTCATTGGAAATCTTCACCATGTCAACTCTATTGACCCTTGTTTTGTTTCGATAAGAAAAAATTAACTTTATCTACTAGAAAATTACCCGCAACAATAATTCATTTCTGTTTGATCTGTGACCGAAAAATTACATAACCTACTTGATATTGCAATGTCTAACCTAAAATGATCTGTACAACTCAACATGTTTGATGTAGATACATCATCAATATTACAGGTCAAATGTTTCCTAAGATTCGAAAATAGATGAGTAGGTAATGTTAGAGGCACTCAGTCACGGTCTGCCGACGCGACGTGAGAGGCCAAGTGTGAGTAGCCAATATCTTGAGTGCTTTACCTTCCCTCACGAAATCTTCAGCTCTCTGTCTTTCGCCTAGAGGAGACTAGAAGTGACCTACTATAATCTTTTTGTCACCCGATTAAGATTACTCACGAAAATACACTTGACATCATTTCAATTGACCTTCTCTCATCATCGCACTTACTCACGAACTGAAAATTATGTCACAGAAAAAAGCACGACTGTAAATAAAAAATTAGCGCCTAATCTAGTATAATAAATAATTAATTTATCAATAGAGTTTATGTTCTTTTAGCCGGAATGGTAATGATTTTTCAGGAAAAGTGGATTATTGTTTGAGACTATTATAACTTTCGAGGTAGTTTTCGCCTTCTTGAATTTTTATCTTACTGCTCTTCTGTACTCAATTTTCCCCCAGTGCAGAAAATGAGAGGGATGAGAAAAAACAACTTCAAAAGGCTCTCAGTTTTTACACCTGTTTGATATAGTTCTGCTATTCCTTTCACAGTAGCACATTTTTTCGCACAGGAGACAAATTAAATGTTCTCTAAATATGGTTCTGAATGTGATAAAAGTTGTTTATTTATTTTAACATAGCTACACTTCTTTGTAGTTAATTAAAAATGGTAAACACTTGTTTTAAACCTTGACTGAGTAAAGAGCTGTTTTCGGAATTAGTATGATTCCACGTTAGGGAATAAAACAGTTCTATTCTGATGGTTTTTATAGAACCAGATAACAACAAAAGATTGCCATTTATCCTCAACAAAAAAGTTGGAGTAATTTAATTTTATAAGAGCGCTCCAGTAGACGATTAAACTTTGAATTTTTCCGTAAGCCCGCTTCATAAGTGAACCATTACTTCGCAACTCGACGTGGACATTATTTAACTCCTAGAAGAGATTCATCGAGTTAAAAGTCTTATTCCTGTAACTTTTCAAGTGCTGCCGACGACAAGATCTCGATTATTATTCCCACTTTAATTTGAGGCAGTGTGCCGAGAAATTCACGAGCAACGTCTTACAGGTGGCGCCATCGCTTCTTTTAATCTTTACGGCACATTTTCCTGCTGCAGGGTATAACTCTACTTTAATGAATACGTTGAATAATTTAATATTAAATTTCATAGAGGAGTAGTGATATTATTCCGCCAGCTTCCATTCCCTTTTCTCCAGTCCGACGTTTCCCGTTTCACTGTGCTGCTGGTTCACCCTTCTCAGACGGTTTACTTGTTGTATGACTTGTACACCAAGCGTCATTACGGTGAGCGACACACTTTACGTAATGGTACGAGGTTCGCTCCATCCTCTCTACATAACCTCATCCCTTTCTGTTAAAAAGTTTCGTTGGCCTAAGAGTCTCCGTGGAACATGATAATAAAACATCTTACACTGAAAGATAATCATAAAAATAATAATTATGATTGATATGTACTTTTAATAATCACTTCAATTTTATAATTTCTTAATGTATTAAAACGAGACTCCAATTCAAGAGTTAGTCCTGTTTTATATATATTTTACAATTTGAAATATCTTCACCTAAAAGCTTGAAACTGCTACTTCTCAAGAATGTTAAATACGTACACTCTACTATAAAATTAAGCAGTTTTCGAAACAACTCATAAAATTGAAACAAAATATACCCATTGCTAATAATTACAATAAGTGAAATTTGTCTTGATTCAAGCAAGAATTAACCGATTTTAAGTAAAATTGGTCTAATTTAGGATTCTGTTATAGAATTTAGATAGTAGAGGAGATGGCTCGAATTTGATATACCAACTACTTTTTGATGGATTGCCGGGACTCAATAAACCGAACTTCCACCAACAATAGGTCCATGGTATATCAATTTAGAGCCACCCGGTACAAAATGTTCATGTTTAAAAAACATACCCCCTGAACAGAAGCATCTCCATATATACTGAGCCTACTAAAGCTTAAGCTTACTTAAGCTTACTACTCAACCCTACTTCACTACTACATACAGCATTTATTGGAAAAACTACATTCCCGAAATAATGAATAGACATTTAAGACTGACCTGGAATAAACTCAGGATATCCGATTTTTTATTTTTCTGTCTCACACATTTTGTGAAGCAAATAAAAAAGTGAAACTGCCAATACTCGTATTTTCCACTACTCTGAAGTGCGTTCAGTTCTCACTGTCACCAACCTAGTACATGTTTCAGTTTTCTAGAAATCCAGGTGGCTCAAATTGAAGCCCTATATCGAATTCAAGCCATCTCCTCTAACATTCATAGAAACTTTGACAGCTGCTCTAGAATTAGTTTTACAAAATCATTCCAAACTTGTTGTTATTGGGGACTTTAATATTGATTTGAATGATGCTAAACGGTTATTGCCGTTCAACACGTTCACGTCTAATAACAACTTAAGATCAGTGTTATTAGAAGGTACTTCCAAAACAGATTGTGAAACTCAGATTGATGCAATTTTTACAAATATAGCAAATCGTTTCTGTGGAACGTACGAAACATATTTTTCAGATCATAAACCAATATTTATTAGAATTAAATGTGAAGTGCTTATCACTAAACAATTAAATTTATTTCCCTAACATTAACAAAACTCTTCAGCTTACTAACGACAATAAATATTTGCTGCAGTCATTTGACTCTTTTACTATTTCTGGACCTACTCAAGTAATTGATATGGATTTACAGTTATCTCAAGAATTTGAAAAAGTGAATGTTTCTTTAGAATGTAAAGATATAAACAAGGATAACCAATATTCTACTATTGTTATTAGTATAATTGACAATGAAGAAGATTTAAGCTATCTTTAAGGCATTCCAGATAATACACTAGACATCATAGAGAACATTTTAAGACCAGGAACATATTTACAAGATAAACACATCAATACATTTGGTGAAATGATTAGTTCAAAATTCAATTTTCAACATCAAGACTTTTTATTTCTACAATTTCCTCATCGCATAACAGAAATTCCGAGAGAGAAGACTAATTTGCAAATTTTATATAGTGGCAGTTTAGGAAAAGATGTAGGTCATTGGATTTGTTCATATTATGATGGACCAACAATTAATAAATATGGGTAATTGTCAAATTGTAGGCAAATTTTAGTACCTACAGTAGCAATCACATTATTACTAGGAATTGAATATTTCATAACGGAAATTGATCTTATCACATTTAAAAATTTTTAATCCAGAAGGGGCAGTTTTGAAAATAAGAAATAATAATGAAATTCTCACATGAAATACGGAAAGTGGATTTGAAGTTAGGAGTTTGATGAAAGAGAGCGCGAGCTTTTAAAAAGTTCAAAAGCGAATACTGTAACGTATGCCATGTAGGAAAAATTCAATTTTTTTATTATACAGTCTGTAACTTAGACGAGATTTCTTCAAATTTGAGCAATATGTAAAAATTTTTTTTTTTAATTTCAAGAGAAGTTCTACTTTTTATTGAGACGATTGAGACTGGCTAAATATAAAATTTGAAACCTACAAAGTTCATTAATTTGTCACAATTGTGAATACAAATTACATAAAGCATACAGTATATTATTAATAACAAATCTACGTACCTATGCTGTAATATAATTTGTAACACATCTCTTTTCTTTTCTAATTAACTTATTTAGCTCAATTCTTGAGATATGTAGATTTATGAATAGAGGTTAGGAAATAGAAAACAAACCGGCCCACCTGATCCACGCGCACGCGCATATAAGCAGTCGTACACTCCTCTATTGTACCGTACGGGAATGATGCGAGAAAATTGATGAAGTTGTCATTTTTTAGATGACAGTTGCTCCCAGTGGGACCCTGCGGTGGTTGTTAACCTTTAGTTTTTAATTATATATAATACAATAAAATACAATAATACAAGTTACAGTTACAACAATAGAACAACAGTTACAACTTTAAGTGCTTGTACTATGATGGGACACATTTTTAGATTTATTCTAATATGTTATTGCGATATGTACTGTGGAAAAATAGCTTTAAAATGAGCCTAAGAACATTACACAATGTTGATTATTTCAGATATTACCTCAAATTTGAGAAAAGATTGAAATGTACACTATTATTGCAATATCTACTTGAAAAATAGACAATTTAAAGAGAAAATTGTTTAACTCTGATATAATTAAAATTAAGAGAACTTAATCAAACATCAAAAAAGAGGTGAACCCAAACTTTTGACCGGTAGTGTAGTAAATATTAGGATACTCTGAACATATTTTTACGATAATATTGAAAAATGAACAATGGGTTTCATTATTTTTCTAATGGGTTTGCTAACGCTTGAGTCAAACCTTTTTTCTTTGCAGCTTTTTGCAAAAGGATAAAAAAATTTTTTTCTTGTATCTTAAAATTAATATACCTGTATATTGAAAATTTCTAAAAACATAAATTTAGCATACGCGTGTTTTAAATTTAATATATATCTGTGTTGAAATTAGTATTCATGTGTATTAAACGTCATAAACATGGTCATATTTAGTTTAACATATATGCATCTTAAATTTAATATAATATACCTTGAATAAAATGTTTAACAAGAAAATAAAAAATCTTGTTTAAAATAAAAACTTTGTGGCGAATTTCTTTTCTGATTGGCAAGTCCCAAATGCCCAAAAACTATAACTATCAATACTTATTAATCATCTATGTATATTTTTATATTATTAAGTATCTAATTATTTAAGTAATGACCATGCAGAATAGAAAATATAGTTTACACACTAGTTTAATAAATATAAGAGACGACTGAAAAAGCTTGAGAAATAAAATTCCCGATATGTTAAAGTTCTCGACGAAAAAAAAAATCGAAATAAAAAATTCACGATGTTCGAAAATTGCCGAAAAGGGAAATTCCCGACAGAAAATATCGGATACTGTAAGATTTCCAACACTAGAAAATTTCCGAATTATAGGAAAATTCTTCAATCTGAATGATTTAAAAGATTGTACAAAGTAAAGCAACAAGTAAATATTAGTTCAACGCATGACATTGAATTCATCAAAAACAAGCGTCATCTCAATTACTGTCGCATCGGGGAAAAAATGACTTTTTTGGTTCAAAATAACCTACAGCCCACAAATATTGAGCGATTTGGACAAAACAATTTGGAAGAAAGCTGATAGGATTTCTAAGAGAGCTGTCAAGCCTGCTTTATAAATTAGGCTTTCAATTTTTTTATAAATGAACAAATATGACGACAAAAATGGCCCTTTTTTCTATTTGACTTTCCCAGTTCTCGTCAATAATAGGAAACTTGTTGAAATCGCCTAAGTTTCATAGAGTAACAATAGCTCAAGATTTTCCAATATTATATAATAAACAAAACAAAATTTTGAAACAAATTATTTGTTAGAAGAATGTTGTCTAAGATTTTCCATAATTTTACGTTTTTACATTCTCATCCAGAGAAGGTATCAGATTTGTGCCAAATTTGACCCCCCCCCCCCCCAGCAGTTTTTGTCAAATGTCCACGTTTTGAGACCGCCTGAACCCAAAAAAAAACAGTTTTTCACTACTGTGTCTGTCTGTATGTCTGTATGTGTGCACGATAACTTTCGAAAGATTTGTCCGATTGGATTGGCCTTTGGTATACTCTTTAAGTCTCCTAAACTGAAGGTCAAGTTCTTTAGCCAGACATTTTGGATAAAAATTCAAAAAGTGAGCGCATTTTGAAAATTGTTGAGACCATTTTCTTCACAATTTTAAAATTATATGTGGAGCTGTTCATAGTACTCGAAAATTCAAACAATTTATTCTCATGACATTTTTCGATAAAATTGAATTGTTCAGAGTTACAGCATTTTCAAAATCCAAAAGAAGAAACGAAAATTAACATTTTCAGCCAAACAACGCACGGTACGAAAAAAAGTCAATGCGAGCAAATTATTACTTTTTTCACGCCCTATAAGATTATTATATCGACTTTTTGAATTTTTTTGAAAAATCGAAAATTCACATTTTTATCACCCAAAAAATAATAAGGAATCAGAAATTAAATTTTACGCTCAAACTATGCAAGATACGACAAATTATGATACAACAAAAATTGTGCATTTAAGAAAGATCTAAAAATTTGTTTGTAGTCACTTTCTGATAGGATGTGTAGTTTTTGTTTTATTCGTAAAAAATAACATTAATAGTGAAAAAATCTGCCCGATTAGTGGGCACATTCTCCTCAAAAATTTGCTTATTCAATTTCTTTTTTATCTCGTGTGTGGTTTTTTAATCTATTTTATGGTTTTTATGTTCTCAATACTATTTCTAACGATTCAAACAATACAATAACCATAATTAATGCTTATGATACTTGGAAATTTGTATTTTTACATTCTCATCCAGAGAAGATATTAGATTTGTGTAAAATTTGACCACCACGATTTTTGTCAAATATCCACGTTTTGAGACCCCCTGAACCCAAAAAAAAGGTTTTTACGAATGTGTCTCTGTCTGTCTGCCTGTATGTATGGTTGTGTGCACGATGACTTTCGAAAGAATTTTCCGATTGGATTGGCCTTTGGTATACTCTTTCAGTCTCCTAAACTGAAGGTCAAGTTCAATAGTGAGCCATTTTGAATGAAAATTAAAAAAGTGAGCAAATTTTGAAAAATTTTTAGACCATTTTCTACCCAATTTTAAAATTATATGAATAGCTGTTTATTGTACTCAAAAATTCAAACAATTTATCCTAATGACATTTTTCGCTAAAATGAAAATTTTCAGAGTTACAGCATTAAATTACCAATTCGTAAATTATAATCAAGAAAATTGGAGTTGAGTCATAGGTGGAATCAATTCGCTCATTTTTTCAACTTCGGATATGGAAACTTATAAAAATCACCTTGCTTGGATCGACAAGAATATAAATTCCACATATTCTATTCGTATTTCTACTTCTATTTTTGAATAACTGTAATAACCGTTATGCATCACGTTTATTTTGCGTTTGAGTTTATATGAAACTACATAAATGTTAACCCTTAAATGACACCGGGGTCCAAGAGACCCTATACCTTTTTCAAGGTTCCATGAAAAATCGAAAATTGTTTTTTTTTCAATAATTTTTTCCGCCATTAACAAATAAAAATCCTACTACAATTAAGAGAGGTTTGAAATATATGAAAACAAAATTTCAGATCGAAATATTGATAAATTTCAGAATTACTGCATGTTTTCCGAGCTGGGGTCCGACGGCCCCCACGTGTCATCTAAGTGATTATTTGGAGGTATGACATTTATGGGTTAAAACCATAATAATTACAAGTAATGGGTTTAGAAATATAAAATCCGGTTAAACTGTCCATGTTTCCTTAGAACCTGATTTTTCAATTTGTATATGAAATATGACAGATGTCAATAATGTCAATATATAAAATATACGCAATTGGAAAACCATTTGCCTTATTCAAAAGAAGTTAGAAGATCGAATTGGAAAAATCGTATTTTTTTTAATTGTGTACATTTAAAAAAAATTGAAAACTAAGCTCAACAATTTTCATCCAAATTTTATTAGCTTTTTATAAACAGAAAATACAAATCGGTTAAGAATTGTAGGCTAAATTTCAATTTGAACTGAAAATTAGCGTGTGGGGTCAATAACTGGTCGAGACCAGACAAGTAACTTAATTCTCATTTAATTTGCTACGTGACCTTTAAACTATATTTCTATACGAGAGGGTTAACATATGATGACACGCATGCTTCAGAGATATTAAAGACACCCCTACCCTTTGTCATGCGCTTTTATTATGCTCAAATTCACAAGATAGACTTAAAAAAACACACCCCCTAACTCCTGAAGCGTGACTTTATGTGTTAACGCTCCCTAAGATAGCTTCTTAACCTAAAGAAAAGAGACAGATAATAAATAGCGATATACAAGAACTCCAATATAAGGCCGACTGTTTTAGATCTTCCTAGAACTGCTAGCCCACGCAGTTTCTCATCGCCCAAGCAGTGTCAACAATGCGTCGCCCCCACGCACCATTCGTCCAACAACGAATGAGTTCTTGTGTAAATATATATAAAGATAGCAAAAGTCTACTATTCATTAAACGGACACGTCACGCTATTTTCAAATAAAACCTTTCAAAAATATTAGACAATATACTTTTGAATAATTTAATTTTTTTCATGGAAAATTTTTACAAAATGTCCGAGTATATTTAATATCATGATGGTATGTGTTAATCAAAAAAATATGACTAGATAATAGCGCAACTTTTGTATTGCTTTAAAATGTTTGTATGTATCACTCAGATCTATTATTCGAAGTCTGGTTTCATAAAATAGTAGAAAACTGATTAAGTCACGTGTGAAAAATTTGTTGGAAATTCATACGTTAATAATGAAAATAGTTTTTAAAATTTTGAACAAAAATATATTTGGAAATAATCTCTTTATTTTCGTGTTTACTATTCCAATATATTATTATAGTTCTTATCCCTTAAGTGAATTTATTATGTTTTCTATATAAGTGTATATTAATCGTCCATAAGTTTATAAATGTGTCATCTTTGTTAGAAAGGGGCTATCCATGTATTACGTAATCAATTTTTCACCCATTTTTAACTCCTCCCCCCCCCCGGTGTAATCAACCATAATTATTTGATTGCCCCCCCTCCACTTGAATACGTAATCGTCTTTAAGACTTATTAGGACACTTGATTTTGTAAACTTTACACAGCTCTTGAAACAAATCGTTCCTTGAAGACATGTTTTCGTAATGTCAATGTGGAACAGATTTTGAAAACGCACAAAATAATTTATTCACAAGAAAAGCACGTCTAGAGGCATTTTTTAATGCTCAGACTTTTACGCACTCTATCGGCGTTTTAGGAAAACTTTTTTCCATGCGCTCGGAATATTTAAAAAAAATTAAAGAAAGAAAAGATTTATGAAAATAGGAGCTTAAACATATGATTGCGTGATCACTCAAACAATATACCCTCCCCACATGTAATCGTTTGTATTCATACACATGACCCCCCCCCCCCCTTATGATGATTACATAATATATGGACGGCCACAAAGATGGTATTGAGTCAATTAAATATTTCGTTCTGAAATATTTTCATGATTCAATATTCCGAAATATTTTTTATTTTACATGCGACTATAATTTAGACATTTTGCTTAATCACTTATAACGACAATCAACACTTGAGGGTTAAATATAATTTCAAAACAAGATTTTTGTTGCTATTTTCTAGCATTTCCAAAATTTATACGTATTCAGCACCGTTAGTTGTGTCCATAAGAAACAAACTAACTTTTTAATACAATTTATTTTGTTTTGTAATACTTTCAACAATGATACTCAGTAAACATTTTTATATTTTATACAATGAGTTATACAGCTGCATCACATAGTAAAAGGTTATAGTTTCATCACGGTAAGTATAGTATACAATATCGTAACAGTGGTGTGTTAAGAATCATATTTTTCACGTTAATATTCTTCGCTTGTTCATATTTTTAAATGTGTTTTAAAGTCAGAACTGAAAAAGAATATTTTGGCAAATAGCAATTTTGAAACCAGAGTCTATAGGCATTTAGAAATTATTTCTTTCTCTTACCAACCAGTTAATCATGGTTCTTTGTAATCAGCATTATTACATGTTGTTACTCCTTGAATTATTAAAAGTATGAATAAAAAACTAAGCATGTCGAATTAAATAAAAAAATGTATGTTTTTTCTCTAGTTCTAATTCTGATTTTTTTATCATCTTGGAATTAATATTGAATTTCCTTGAATCAGAAATATGTTTCATCCCTCAAGTGTAATATGAAATTTTTGTATAAGCTTTTTAAAACTACTCTTGGTATTGAAATGAATCTGTAGTTGTTAAAATGTGAGATTTCCTTCTGTTAAAATCTATTTTCATAATTATTCATTGAATATTCTTCATCGACTGGTCATTTTTTTGTATCAGTCTCATTATTCACCTTCAGATTAAAATAAATGAAGTAGATTAATATAATTTCAAAATTATTTGAATAAAATATACATTTTGAAGACAAGGGTAAATTTCAATCATTTAAAATATTTTAGGATATATGCAGTAATCACGTAAATTGAACCGAAAACTGGACGGGATATAAGCCATATACAGACTGATTTGGATATGTTTCCTTGGTGAAATTTATCTGGTTTAAATAAAAAAATTATCACATAAAGAAATATTCTGATGCCCATACCTCTCATAGTGTTACGTACCAACAAACATAAAATTAAAAAATTACAAACATGGAAGTAGTAAGTTTAAATACAAAGTTTCCTTTTCTGATAAATTTATAAGACCATAACTAAAAATCATTGATATCAGAACGATAACTTAATTTTAGTCAGTTATCAGACCACAAATATAAATCAATATGCCTCATCAACTTTACTTCTGTATAAGTAAAAAACAATCAATAATACAATACGATGATTCATTACGTTGAGTTGAAGATGAATCAATTGCTTTGTTCAATTACGCTCACGTTGTGGAATAATGATTTTATGCAGTCTCCGTTGCACACTCGAGGCCTGACATTGTTCTCCAAGACTTCGAGAAACGAACTATATTCGTGATGGAATTCTCGGCTTCTTCCGAATACAACATCACTGCTCCATCCGAATACAATCACTGGTTCGTGACCTTAAAGCCATACCCGCGTGCCAAAAATATACCACCCATCTCACGGTTGTGAGACGTGGCCATGAATGGGATTTACTGCGGTCCAACTGGGAGCCGATGTTATTTTTCAATGACAGTTGCTCCCAGCGGGACCCTGCGGTGTTTGTTAACCTTTAGTTTTTAATTATATATGTGTGTGTATGATATAATTTTAAAATTATTTTATATGTATATATAATAACATATATATGTATATATATATATATGTTGAAAAATGAAAATTGTTTAAGTAATTGCCAAATACTTTATTCGTGAATTCTTTGCCTTCATCCGGATCAAAAATTACCTTTTGATTGACTGCTTTTCTCTCGAAAGGTTTAACATTTGTTATTCTTTGGTCGAGGTGGATGACTACAGGAAGGTAATTTGACAAAGTCACAATACGCAAAACCTCGAAATCGCTCTGCAGGGTCAACCCTGATATCTACCGGATAATCTGTTTGCATAAAAATACTTTCTAAGCATAATCTAGCTCGTTTATACTGCCGCATGGGTCTGTTGTATTGGAGAAACTGCGAAGGTTCCGAAAAATTAATTTAACTAAGTAGGGTATATAATTAGATAGATTAGAATTACCTTTTGTGTGGATGAGATACTGATTTCCTTATCAAATATGACGTATATATACAATGGCTACTTATCCTTAAGTTCGTACGCAGGGTTATGGCTCTCCATACATGTTTGAAGAGGAGTTATGACTGTTATTGCTGTTTTGCTCTTCAAGTTGGTTTTTTCCATTTTTGTTTGGATTATTAGAAATTTATTTCATTCAAATTTCATTTATGCACAAATATGGTTTTAATTTTTCTGAGTTGGGAATTTTGTGAGAAATGGGCTGAATATATCCCTTCAAATATATCTGAAAGATTTCGTTATCGTGAAGTATTATTAGAAAAAATTATATGAATCAAAGGAAATTGGTAAAATGACTATAATATATAATAATATAATATAAGTATATATGATATATATAATATATAATATAAATATATATAATATAATAATATCATACAAGTGTGATTGCGGAAAAGCAATACGTATATATAAACCTCAATACAGACAATTTGTAACCAGTGTAACTTTTTATACATACTAGTCGTTATCTAATGTGTTTTTCTAACACATCTGTATTTCATTTACCTGAGTCCTTGAAGTCCTTTGCATTATCGCGACGCAGGCAGTTAAAGTATTAGACATACAATACTGTACAATCTTTATATAGAAAAATAATACTATTAAAGTAATTAAAAAAACGTGATAAATCCATTTTGTTTGAATGTTAAATGGGTTACGTATGGTTTTAGTATTTTTAGGCCTCGAGGGGTATGATTATTGACCCTAAGTGCACAAAAAAATTTGATTTCATTTAAATCTCGCTTTAAAAATGTTGTAACCTTTTAAAATATGTAAACTTAAATTTTTTTTTCGCACTTAGGTATTCAATATGCTTTAAAACTTCATAAATCCAAGCTTATGGATCCAAAAATTCGATAATATTGGATAACCAGTCAGATAGTTTGCTCTACATGATGCTATTTAAAATTTTCTTCTATCTCTTGTGTCTTTAAGATATAGCATTTTTCTAATTATTGCGGAATCATCTCGAAAGAATTTATTATGTTTTGTTCGCTTACTTCTCGAATAATGATTGAGTAAAAAGCTTTTATAGCACTTGGTTGGTGACGTCACGTCATAAGGTTTTATTGCCAATCATAAAGCTGTGGCAAGAAATGATTTTATATATTCTGTATCCTATTTTTTTAAACGATAAAATGTGAATAATGCTTATATCTTTCAATGGGTTCAGTAATTTTCACGCTAAATCGTATCAGATGTTTTGATTGGATTTTTGTTACTTTCAATATATATTTTGAAAACTTCTATAATGTGGATTATGATGATTATAGAGGTTGTCGAAATAAAGATTCAAAGTTACCGAAAAGCCATTCTGTTCGACTTTCACCCAACTATTTGCAGCGGATGCTAAACACGTTTCCTCCTTGTAGAATACAAATCGTTTTTAAATTTGATTTGAGATTGTAATTCACCGTACGAAAATTTTTAGGAGAGGATTGAAAGCGATTCAATTATTCTCATTTCATGTCTCATGGTGGATTCAAGAAAATTCACAATCAAGAATTGAATACGATTGAACTTTTCAATCGTTTTCAATGCAACCCTTCTCAGAGTGTCCCTTGTGTTTCTGAATTATTTATAATATCCTTAAGATTAATTGGAGCAGAAAGCTGATTTTGCTAAGTTATTTTTATTTCATATATCTCATATATCTATGTCTTTAGTTTCTTTGAAAATTTACTATCAACTGGTTTTCTTGCGTTTTGTGTTGTCGCCCGGAGACAATATATATTTTACTATACAAGTTCTTCAACGTCCGAAACAAATATTTCGAATAATTTAGGTGACATGGTAATGCAAGACTTGGAGTTTGAAATTTTTATGATAATGAACTCGATTTTCAAATTATCAATTATTTTAGATATTTTGATGATACCTTTTGAATTATTCCTAAAGATCAGATTGAAAAAACCGTCCAAACTTTTAACTCATTTCACAAAACATTATAATTTAAACATAATAAATAAACATAATTCGGGCCGTCTACTTAACTTACTTTCAAAACACTGACTTTAACAAAAACTTGCTATTATTAAAAACTTAGTTGATTCCGTTACTCTCTTGTATGCTAAAAAATTCCATAATGATAACTTAAAAACTGTTAAGCATTATCTTTTTTTGAACAACTTCCCATAAAATATTATTGATAAACAGATTAATATCAGAATTAAAGAACTCAACAACAGAAACTAAAACCCTAATTCTACTAACATGACTCAAAAATTAATTTGACCCTAGTAGTACGATTACTATTCCTTATTATGGTACAAAGAAGATGAAAAGTCTTTTAAAAACTGATAAAATTAGCATGACCCTCATTATAAATTCCAAGCTCAATAAAATAATGAAATTGAGGAACGAGCAATTGGAAATCTCAGACAAAACTAACGTTGTTTACCGTTAAGTTTTTGTTTGCCGAAAATGTTACATTGGACAAACAAAGAGACCCTAACACATTAGACGAGAAGATCACATTAATAGTGTTAGATTAAATTACGATAACATTCTTAATTACCATTTACACACTGATATTAATGACAGTACTGATAATTTTTCTCTTTGGGGCGATAATAAAGTCCTCTATCAAAAGAACAATCTAACTGAAAGAGCCTTTGCTCTTATAGTTTTCTTTTTTTCCAAATGTATTTCATTTTTCTCAGCCTAAATAAACAGATGAATCTAGAGTAGAATTAGGACTGCATTCTTCATATATATTATTGTTGAATAAACAAAGACTAGTGGAACTGTTCTACGAACTGCCACGTAATTCCTCGTTTAAACAAAGCCGCTCGTTACCCCTTGAGATCAGTGGAGCAAGCGCTCGGCCGTCTTAGGAGAGCTTTACTATATTAGTGTCCGACTCGGGCGGTATCTCTCCACCGTCCGCGCTAAATTAACACTTTGCATGGAAATCAGCATCTTCATTTTTGAAATCCTTCCTGAGTGCTGCAACCTGGAATTTGCTTACAGAAACTGCAACTGTGACGTAATATACAAATCTCTTGGACGGGATGCGGAGCAAGAGAGTTATTCCCCTTTAAGGGCATGTGATACTTCGTCGTGTGGTAAATCGGGTTCAGTTCCCCCGGGTTTTTGTCCACAAAAATTAAAAATTTTAAAAACTGTATTTGGAGATGCTATAAAATAGAACAACAGACGTCCCCGAACTCTTTTTTGAGGGATAACAGCAAAAAAATTGTATTCTGCTAAATAAAAATTTTCTCTATGTGCGCTATTTGGAGGTTAGGATTCGTTTTTGAGGTCTCTGACATTCCGATAATCTCAGTCTCTGTTGTACCTCAAAATACACACATATTAATCCAATTCAGCAAAATTAAATTTTTTTAAATTTTTCCACGACAGAAGAGTTCGGGGACGTCCGTTAGTATGTTCTCTATCATTCCCCAAATTTTTAAGGCAAAATCTTTATTATTGTAGGAAAAAAGTCGGAGGAACCTAACACTGCTAAAATCGATAATTTTCTAAGTATCACATGCCTTTAACAGTAGACGATCTATAAGGGGAAAGAGCTCAGTTTTAGAACAGAATCCCACAGAGAGATCTTTACAGTGGCATAAATTGTCACAAATATAACTATTTTTTTATGCTGTCATCTGAGTGATCTACCATTATTATTTATTGTTTATAGTTCCTGTATTTCATGACGTCTTCTTTCACAGAAGGCTGGAGAGATCATCACAGGGTCACTCGTGAAACCTGCAAGGGCTAGTCTGACACTGGGATGTGTCCCGGCGCACAGTGGGGTAAAATGGACAAAATTCTAGCCTCGATCCAATTCTCAACGAATTGAAAAAAATTGCTAAATACTTGGAAGAGAATCTACTAACACATATAATTTCGGTAATTGTGACATATTGATTACTTAAAAAAAATTAAACAGGCTTGAAATCTAAACGAACAAATTGCAAAAATTAAATAAATTAAGACATCGAACCGTAAATCATGAAAAACGAAAAGAATGCCTGACATTCTATGTTGTCGCTGAATCCGAATTCGGTGCCGGTTTGGCTCCATCACTTCACATTTCGTCCCTAACATAAAAAATAATGGAAAATCGCTGATTTCAGGTGAAACATGATTCCCGTCCATGCAAAGTGGTCATATTCTATGTTTTTGAGGGCGCCGAATCCGGAGTCGTTGTGGTTCCATGACGCCACACTTAGTCAATAACCTCAAAAAAAAAAGTGGCAAATTGGTAATTTTATGTAAAATATGAATTTTTTCAATGCAAAGTAGTCATATCCTATGTTTTTGAGGTCTCTGAATCCGAATCCGGAGCCTGTTTAGTCCCAACTCGTCACTTTTCATTTCTAACTTCAAAAAACATGGAAAATAGTTGATTTCAGGTGAAACATGATTCCCGTCTACGAAAAGTAGTCATATTCTATGTTTTCGAGGTCTCTGAGTACAAATCCGGAGAGGTTGTGGTTCTATGACGTCACACTTCGTCAATAACATCAAAACATAAAAAAACGTGGCAAATTGGTAATTTTATGTAAAACATTCATTTTTGCAATGCAAAGTAGCCGTATCCTATGTTTTCGAGGTCGCTGAGTACGAATCCGGAGTCGTTGTGGTTTTATGACGTCACACTCCATCTCTAACGTCAGAACTTTTGTTAGACTTCGGAAAGAGAGAACATACACAGAAAGGATATGAAAGAAAGCGGAATCCAATACGTCCATCTTTCGAAGATAAAAGAGTGCGATACTCAAGAAGGGCGTGAATTGAAAGGAAATTGCTGTGAATTTGGACTTAGGAACCTAGAAAACATAGGATAAGACGACTTTGCATTAAAAAAATACATATTTTACATAAAATTACCAATTCGCCAAGTTTTTTTTTTGAGGTTAGAAACGAAGTGTGACGTCAAAAAATCACAAAGACTCCGGATTCGTACTCAACGACCTCGAAAACATAGGATACAACCACTTTGCATTGAAAAAATACATGTTTTACATAAAATTACCAATTTGCCACGTTTTTTTGTTGAGGTTATTGACGAAGTGTGACGCCATAGAACAACAACGACTCAGGATTCGTACTCAGCGATCTCGACAACATAGGATACGACCACTTTTCATAGACGGGAATAATTTTTCACCTGAAATCAGCGCTTTTTCGTGTTTTTTGAGGTTAGGGCCGAAATAAAACGTGATGGAGCCAAACCGGTTCCGGATTCCGATGCAGTGACCTCGAAAACATAGAATATGATTTTTGCCTCACTGTGCGCCGTATGGAGAGGGCTTTGGGGTCACGTACAGGGATACAAGGGGACGCAACGGGATTATCCTAGCGTCAGGGGCACTTGTGGTCTCAACCCTAACAATAATAATGAAAATTCTCGTTCTTTTAACTAATTAAAAAAATAATCATTTGAAAATGACAAAATGGCGGTTTTTTAAGGTTTGCGCCACCGCGCCACGCCGACTTTTCATTCCCGCCGAAACACCGCCGATTTTTATTCGGCGCGCCGGCGCACAGTGGACCTTTTTTGTAATTTTGTCTCAAAATCCGAATGCTATACGTGTTTTTATATAGATTTTTGCATGCCCAATCCGAATCTGACATGTAAATCTTTGTGAGACAAAATCCAAAATGGCGGAGCCAATATGGCAGACTAAAATTGTAAAACAAAACTGATTTGACTAAAATTTGCTACAAGGTGGTTTTTTAGGTCGCTGATTACAAATCCAAGGTCAAAATTTAAACATTCAAAATTGCGAAACCAATATGGCGGACCAACATTGTAAAAGGAAACCGATTTGACTAAAGAATGCTACTCGGAGGTTTTTCGGGTCGCTGATTCTAAATTCAGGGTCAAAATTGAAAAATTCAAAATGGTGAATCCAATATGGCGGACCAAAATTATAGAAAAAATTTATTTGACTTAAAATAGCCTATCGGAGGGTTTGCAGGTGGCTGATTTGAAATCCAAAGTCAAAATTTCAGAATTCAAAAAAGCCTTTTTTACAATTTTGTTTCGCCAAATTGGATCCGCCATTTTTTTATTTTTTTATTTTTATCCCGGATTTGAAATCAGCGACCCGAAAAACCCCCTTTTAGCAAATTTTAGTCAAATCAGTTTCCTTTTACAATTTTGGTCCGCCATATTGGATGACGTGAATATGTCAAGACCACTCAAGACTATAGTTGGCTGCACAAAAATGCTCGAACATGCGCAAACTGTATGTAACCATATTGTAATGTATAGTTGCGCACGTAATTTACGCAACTATCGACTTTCTCAATCGATACAGCTCAACTTATGACAAACATCAGATTTCTTCTTGGTGTCTACTGGTCTGTAGTTCGTACTGACGGTTGTATTTGTTATCGATTACATTATTGATTCACGGAAATAAAAAAGCTATAATGGCAGCAAAAATCTTTCAAAGCCTGACAGAGCAGTTCAGCATTGATCTTCTCTAATCAAATACTTAACAAAGTTTTGCTTTCAACGTTGCAAACAAAACCGGATAATTACATACTTTTCCTTGCGGCGAAACATTCACTGAAGTCGGGGCCAAATATCGAGGTCCTTCACTTCTTTTGATTGCAGCTCGCAAAAAAAAAATCTCTGAATTGTCTAATAAAAAGAATCTGAAAGCATAAGGTCTTCCGAATTTAATGATATGATCACTTTTTTCCTAAAAAATGTTTGTCAATAGTTAGAGGGCAAAATATCCCAAAAAACAGGGGCTTTTCGGCCTACTTTTTCAAGCATCGACTTTTACCTGTTCCCAAAAAGAGGGCGACGTTAGGAAAACCCTGAACACATTCACAGATATGGGGGGTGTGTGGTCAGCACAGCGGGACAAGTGACAGAAAAAACTACTCTTTCGATGACAATAGTAACGGAGTCGACTTGCTTCTGGAGTTACTATTGTCATTAAAAGGGTACTTTTTTCTACTACTTGCCCTGCTGTGCCGGACCACGCGCTGACATTGATTAAAGTCAAAAATCTTCAAACTGATATTTCTTGCGTAAGACTGATTTTATCATAAATTACATTACTGAACTGCACTCGCATTACAAAACTGCACATTTGGATGTTTTGCCCTCTAACTATTGACAACAATTTTTGAGGATAAAAGTGATCATATCGTTGAATTCGGAAGACCTTGAGCTTTCAGATGCGTTTTATTAGATAATTCAGAGATCTTTTGTGCGAATGGCAATCAAAAGAAGTGAGGGGCCTCGAAATTCGGCCCCGACTTTAGTACACCAATTGAACACGTTTCTTCTGTAGGAGGGCTAATCCTCAACGTGAAGAGATCATCCTTAAATCCCCTCAACGTTGAAAAAAATCTTCATTCTTGACAACTACAGTTTTGTAAAGAAAATAATGTATAAAGATTAAAGAATACATTTAAAAATTAAATCGAAGTTCCTATTGCATTCCTAAGCGATTTTATAGCTTAAGATTTCTTCCAAGTGTTCCTTTTATTAAGAGTTTTATATGAGTAAATAATCAATATTTATGAAATTTTATAAGTAGACTTTCTTCTTTATCTTTTTCCTATATACAAAGAAAAAAATACATGAAAAAAAACTATTTTAGAAACACGCGCCGACATTAACGCTGCACCGCTGCCGCCGAAAATTTAGAACAGCGTCACGCCGGAACGCCGCCAGTCGCTCAAATTCAGCATAAAAGTCGCCGTCGATCCAACTGACGTCGGCGCAGACCTCTACGGTTTTTTATTTAAATATCTTAAAAGTGGATTTTCTCAAATACTAACTAGGTTTTTTCGTTGGACAGAAGATATGTACTACATATCTTCTGTGTCTAGTTCTTGACAAACCAATGTTTCACATTATAAAAAATTATTTACAAAAAATTGAATTCTTTTTTTTCGGAAGCAACGTAAGGTACAAAAAAATGTTTATATAAAATTTTATACACCTACAAATGATCTATAAAAAATACCTCTTGTTCTTTTGTGATATTATCCACCGTTTAAGAGAAAAAATAAAAAATTATATTTAAAAAAATATATATTTTCTCGGCTTCAAAAAAGGTTTATTCTACATACAACTGATATATTGAAAAAAATAAAAAAGGTGGGATTTTCCTTAAAATCTTCTTTTCATTTCTTAAAAATTCAATGGAAAAAATAAAGAAGGTTTTCTGGAAAGCGCCGGCTTTTTTTATTTATTCCTATATTTGTTAACAGTTTCTGCTTATATAAAGAAGGCATCCTATCAGTTTTATGCGGGCTAGAATCTAAAAAAGTCTTAAATTAAAGATTGTACTTTGTAATTCAAAGGTCTATAGGATTTTACGAAAATGGTCGAAAACGCCTTTTATGGTATTTTTAACAAACTTTCACTGAAAAAAGTTGACTGTTGCGCCATTTTTCAAGCGGGCGAAATGTCTGGTAAGTATATTTTCGAATGTTTTCAGTGAAAATAACTGGTCTTCAAAAAGCCAGACAGTAGAATATCATGCCCCCCCCCCCCAGTTGATATTTTTTGACAGTTGTAGCGCAATCGTGTAAAACGCCTGGCAGGTGGATTATCCAGAGTATTTCAATAAAAATAATTGATCCTCAAACAAACAGATCGTAGAAAATTCTCCCCACCCCCCTCCAAATGCACAATTTTGGATTCGTCTGGCGCTATCATGCAGCAGGGCAAAACGTGTGGCAAATGGACTTTCGAGGGGTTTTCAATAGAAATAACTGGTCCTTAAATAGCCAGGCGGTAGAATATCATGCCCCCCCCCCAGTTGATATTTTTTGACAGTTGTAGCGCAATTTTTCAACCGAGCAAAACGTCTCGCCAGTGGATTTTCGATTGATATTGTGCCCTGAAGAAATGAAAATCATTAAAATAAAACTATAAAAAAAGCAGAATACCTGGTGCACGATTTAATTTCTGGCACTGTCATGACTTGATCCGAAAGAAAGAACTCATAGTAATTTATTTACTGGATAACACATTTTTAAATGTACCTTGGTGTCTAAAATGCCAGGCATTGCATCGTCAGGAATTCCTTTATCCAGAACTTTTCTGTGTATTTTTTGCTGAGACAAGGGTTCTTTACTAGCAGCACTCGCAGAATCATCGGCTATGTCATGTTTTGTTGGAATTGATACAGCTAGAACATCATCCAGTTTTGAACCAACTATCATAACTTTTGCACCTAGATAAAAAATTGACATATTTCATATAATTAATTCATAATTCATTGAAGGGTAGTAGGTACAAGGGGTTTAGAAACCAAATTTCGATAAATGTTGTATTGTTTTTATTTGAAAATTTGTTTTATAAGCGCAGCCTAAAATGGAAAGAGACGTGCACCTCAGTCGCAAATAGAAAATTAAGTTGTAGATCATTGTCTGAAGCAAAACCTGGATATGAAAACTTGCATAAAAAATATTGCAAATTTCCAATCAATAGGAATTCGTTTTCTGTCCTCGGGTTTTAACTCTGCGAGAAGAAATAAAAAGCTAACATTCAACATTTTAGAATTGTTAAGGTTCAGGTCTGAATACGAAACTTTCAACATTCTCAAGTCTGTTGCCATTTTTATACTGAGTCAATCGATTTAGGGGACATCTCACATTGCTCACTTCCATATTGAGCCTTATTTTCAACGCTGGAGCTCATTTATTTCACAGAGAGACGTTTGTATTTGTATGCCTAGTAGGCGATTGACCGATCGAGAAAAAGAAAGGTTGACCGATAAACTCGGTATGACGCGCCAATTCTTTTTTTTTTTCTTTTTTAAGAAAAGTGAGTTTTATGAGGTTCCCAAAAAAATTCCTTTTAAGTTTGAGACCCATGAGTTAATGTTAAAAAAATAGGTCTCGGCAAATCCTATAAGAATAATACAGGAAAACATTTATTTTCGGGAAACTGAGATTCACGTTTCTGGGTTTAAGCTTAGCTTGCGAGAGATTATTACAATTTGTTGGGGAGTCTCCAATATCAATTCATATTACATTACTTTTGATATTGAAGTCCCGCAACACCCTTATGGAGTCCCAAAAATGCCCCTAAAAATTAAAGCGACATTTTTGTGCAAAATTGGCATATATGCGCTCTGTTTTTCCGTTTCTGGCCATAAATAATTTTTTTTCGACAAGTGAAATGTTTTTATGCATTTTGACTAATTTTAAATTGTTTAAACAATATACATTTGTTTAAATAAATTTGCCCTACTAACTGATTGAAAAGTACATTTTTACGTTTAATCAGACAATTAGTCCTTGGCAGGAAGACTGATATTTGTTTCAAGAATTTACCAATTGTTTGAACAATTATTATTTAGTTTAACTTTCACAGGTGCACAAAACAAAAGTGACATGGCCACTCAACCAGACCAACATGCCTATATGTTTTTTGGAGCACTGAATCCAAATCTGGTGTCATATTTGCTCCATCACGTCAGGTTTTTGAGAAAATAGCCTCTTTGGTCATTTTTAAAAAACTACATATGATGCGAACAGGACGTTCCAGAAACTTCTAGTATGGCTCAAATTAAAGTGCAAGGTTCAATCAGACGTCATGGAGCAAGCCTGACACCAGATTCAGATTCGGTGACCACGAAAACATATAGGTATACTGGTATGGTTCAGTGGCGCTGCAACTTTTCTTTTGTATGCCTGCATTTTTCTTATAGAGAGGTAGAAAACTAGTGTTTTTTTTTTAATTTGGTAAGCTTTGTGGCTTATTATTAAATATTTATGTCATTCAGATATTACTACCGCATTCTGTAATAAATTCGTATTTATTCAAATTTTTTTTGTCAATTTTTTTACATTGCTCATGAAAATCTGAAGAAAAAAAAATGAATGAAAAAAAAACACACTTTCAGCTTTACGAGGACAAATACGTATCAGTCTGCGGGTGTGATTTAAAGAAAATATAATAATTTCACAGTGACAAAACTGAATATAATTTTTATAGAATCAAATGGCATTTAAATATTTCACGATAAGCGATGTACTTTACCTAATTCATAACAAAATCAAAATTTTTTAAATCATATTTCCATCAAGATGTGCAATTAATCTTTAATAAATTGTAGAAACAATTGGATAATTGTTTTAACCGAAAATGTTGCTTAACAATGACAAATAATTATAAATTAGGAAGATTACAGTTTGCCACCTCTTTTTGAAGAAAGGTTAACAGTAAATAATAATTGTTTAAACAATTGGTAAATGCTTAAAACAAAGATCATAGGGCCATATAGTCAGATAAATACTCGACATTTCAGGCCCAGAATGAACCGTCCAGGTTGAAAAACGAGGAACCCTGGCATTTTGGTATTTATAACTTCGAAAACCCGCCTTTTGAGAAAAACCCATTTAAATTTGACAAGTATGAGTATTGCACATGTTATATTTTGTCTTTAAACAAAATTTAGCTAATTCCGGTCACTTCCCGGACATAAGGATAATGTCAACAGATAGAGCATAGTCCAATCAAATATTTTTTGGTCGAAAGAAGGTGCTCTTATAACATGATTTTGTTATTTTGAACATATTATTTCTTGAAACAAGAAAAACTTCCTTGGATCAAACCCATATTTGATTGGACGTATTCAGTACTACAATTCTTTCATTCGACGTCCCACTGGGAGCAACTAACATCTAAAAATTACACCGGCTCCCAGTAGGACCGCGGTAAATCCCACTCATGGCCACGTCTCACAGCCGTGAGATGAGTGGTCACAGGACACGAAGAAATCACAACGAATGGCTGGCGAAACTCTCGTGTGTTTTGAGGACACGAAGCGACCCAAGGATGACAGATTTCTGCATCCATCTCGCAAGTGCCGTGGCATATTTTTGGCAGTCGGGAGCCCTGCGCGTTCGATTGTTTTGAACCGCACTTACTACAACTATGTTTGGTGTTATCATTGTTGTTCCCATGAGCAGCTAGGGAAAAGGGTACGTCCATCCTTGTAGAGCCCCGTATGCAAAGATAAGGCTGCATGCTCTGAGTGGTCGCCCGGTATCCCAGAGCCACCGTTTGAGACACCTCACCCAGGTGCCATTCAGCTTTCAGCACGGTTGTTACGCCTCCGCTTAGGGGTTATTCCTTCGGGCCCATCCCTGGACAATTGTCCGCGACTGCTTATTAATGATTGTAACCATATTCAGCAGAAACCCTTGGTACAGATACTCTCTATCCGCAACCCGAGGACGCGTTCGGTGTCATTACAAATTAAAAAAAAATTCGAAACACTTAATATTTTAGAAAACAAAAATATTGTTCCCTTTCATATGAAATTTAATGTTTTAATATTTTACTGTATAATACTACTTTGAATACAATCAGAGCAAATCAGCAGGAAAATCGAAAATTGGAAACTTCTTTATGTGCTACAGGTCCTTAAAGTAATAGTTAAGCGTGAATATTTATAGTAGCTCTTCCTTTAAAGCCAATAAACTTAATTAGTAGGAGAAAAAAATTGGAACATTTGTCCAAAAAAAGTTACCATTGCCAAAATTGCCCTGTCTGTGGAGAATCATCCATATATTTAATGAAAATTTACGACAACACATACTTGAAATTTCCTCATACTCTGATACAGTCGTCCCAAATTTCCGTAATGTTTTGCTGTCTGTACATTTTTTTCTCCGAAGGCTGTTTTTGCTAATTGCAGAGCAGATAAATGAAGACACTCGGACTTCAAAAGGAGATCTTGCTCTGATAACGGAGCCCCAACGTTATCTAAAGCTATTTCTTCCAATATTAAGGCCTTTACTCGTTTTGCACTAGCCAGCATCAGATGCTCTACAGGCAGTAATTTGTCCATGATTTTGATAGCCTCTCCAGCATGAAAACTAGCAATAAATATGTGGTCAGATTGTAAAAATACATAATCCAACTTTCACCATAATTTGAATAGAAATACATACAATGAACCTTTGCTCACCTTGCTTGTTCAAATTTTCCAGAACTGTATTCATGCACGTATAAAGCATACGCTAAGTCTTCATGTGCTATTGCTACTAGTAGGTTCGCCTTTCCGAATATCGATTCCCTTAATTCTAGTGCAAACTGAAATCAAAGATTCATCTGGTTAAAAGGAATCTGAACTTTTTATATTTAATTGAAATTAATGTTTACCTTATAAACCTGGACACTATTGTTGATACTGTCATAATTCAACAAATAAAATCCGTAGTCAATTAAAACATCACTGTAAATTGGATGATCCGTTTCGAACACATCTCTTGCAAGATACACAGCCTGTTTGATCAAAAGGCCAGCTTTTTGAAATTCTCGTTTCACCACACACGATTTAGCTGCCTGACGCAAAACATCAATTTTTATTCTCGCCGGAAGTGAGGGCTTTAACTTTTTAAGTGCTTCTATACTCCATCTTATCATTTCAAAGATTTAAAACAAAAGTTATAGTTTATTACTTTTGCATTCCTTACATGAGCACATGCTCTTGATTGGTACAAATGATACTTACGTATACGCTCGGTCGTATTCACTCCTAATGAAAAAAAGTACGCTAAATTCGGCATAAAGAGCGGCATGGTTGGCCTCTGTATGCCCCGCAGTTTTTAATTTCTCGATCGTACAAATTGCCAATTGGTAAGTTTCAGCGGCAGCTCTGAATGCACAGTATGATGCTTGAGCATGAAGTAATCTGAATCACAAAAAATCTTCTTTATGTTAACAGTTCTTTAGACGATTTGATTACGAACAACAAATTAAAAATATTTTTTGCAACAAAACAAACTTGCTAACCCTTTACAGATATTTCTAAATCTTTTTAGGGTAGCTAGAAAAGGTTAAGAATTGAATCTGTTGATATGTTGGCTCGCAGTGTCTATGGAACTTACTTGTGACAACAATCTAATGTGAGACACCAATTTGTAAAGTTCTCGTGACCAGAAACGCACAAGTCCTTGCAAGCTACAAGTACCTTCTCACTTTCTGAATACCAACCCGCTTCGCTTAGAAACCCCCCTAATTTAAGACCAAGGTTTATAATCTTCTCTCGCGCATTAGCATTTTCTCTCACACTAAGGCAGCAGACGTTATAACTAATTGCCAATTCGTTGCAGACTCTCATTCCATGATCCATAAGAGCCTTTTAAAAATATAAATATGATTTATTTGTCAATTGCATTGAAGGAGATTATTTTCACCTAAATTGTAATACATTATATCTAATTCAGTAAATAAAATGATTAGGGCAGTACTAATACCTGAAATATTTGTAATAAATGAATACGCCGATTTGCGACTTTGAGCATCAGGGAAAAAGTTTTGAGATCGCTGAACTCCATCCCAATCAGGCACAGTCTCTTTTCTTTGCATAGCTAAAACAATAAAATTCAAGAGCAATGCGTTAAAAGTATCTTTCACTTCATATCATAAATAATAATAATAATAATAAAGAATTGGGAAAATTGCTAGGAGCAGTAATTTGCATAAGACACTATAAAATTGCTGTATAAATGTGATGATTGGTACAACTTTAATGTTTTATAATGAGAAACCATACACCCAATATCTGGCTGAAATGGATGCCGCTTCTTGTGAGGATATCTCGAAGGCCCAACGAGGTAGATACTTTTTGGAGAGAGGTATACAAGATCCTGAAAACACTCGAGTTGAAAGAAAATACTAATATCATCCGCCCAAGGAGTTTTGCGACAACCTCATAACATCTAAGAAGGAATGTCCATCATTCGCTGACGAAGAGGTGAAAGAAGCACTTACAAGGGAAGGTCTTCAGGTGTTCAGCGCCCGGAGGGTTATAACCGGTCGAAAAAGATTCCTTGAGGTACCCAAAACAAAGTTCAACCCATCTTAGCGCCTACCTTTTCGATATTTTTGCACCCAAACTCTGCAAAGTTTTGAATTTCAACCATATTTATGCGGTTTTTCACATGCAGGTAAGGCAAATTTTTTTAACGTTCGTTCTTCTCGCTGCAAAATCTTATCTCGTATTGCACTAACAGGTTATTATTTATGTTTTTGAGGATTCTCTACACGATTCTGATGTTACTTTTTTATTATAACATCATCTTCATGAAAAGTTTAACGTCTTAATTGATCAACTTGTAAATTCTATGATAACACAGGCCTGCAAATAATGGGGTCATGTTAGTTGTTGGATAGCCGAGGGTCATTACCGGAATAATTTTTTGCGTAGAATCCGAATCCGGGGTCAAAATTGGCCCGTCACTTCAGGATTTTGAGATATTTGCGGTTATGCACCAAAAAACTGGCGTTTGTGGCTACTTTTGAGGTTATATACGAATAAAAATTTACAATAATCATACACAATAATGAAAAATGTTTTTAGGTTATACTATATAATAGTTTTTATTTATAGTAGTTTATATTAATATCTTATTGATACCAAATGAAATCTTTGTAACTATTTAGAATAAACAGTATTCAATTTTGCCCCGTCTCACTTTGGAATTCTTTCTGAAATAAATTTCTTTTAGAGTTAAAAATTTATTTTAATTTTACCCCTTCAATTATTATAGCAATTTTATATTTCATATGCAAAAGAAAATCATCCATATAATATTTTATTATCGAATATAGCAAGTTATAACGTTGCAGTTATCACATGACCAACTTAATGATACATAAAAAATTCTACTGTTTATTTTTATGATAATTTTATTGACAATGTCTTGTAACTTTAAATTAGCGAAACTTTATCGTAATTGCACTCGGCAACTCTTAAATTAAAGAGTAAAAGTATTACTTACAATAAATAATGTAACTAAAGAGAAAGACAAAGAAAATGTTGTGCATTCGGTATATACCCTCAAAAGTATCGAGAAACGCCATTTTTGGGTGCATAACCGAAAATATCTCGAAATCCTAACGTGACGGGCCAATTTCGACTCCGGATTCGGATTCTACATAAAAAACTACTTCGGGAATGACCCTCCACTATCCAACAACTGACATGACCTCATTATTGGTAGGCCTGTGTTATCGTACAATTTACAAGATGATCAATTACGACTTTAAATTCTTCATGAAGATGATGTTATAATAAAAAAGTAACACCAGAATCAAGAGTTGGGGTGCAAAAATATCGAAAAGATAGGGGCTAGGTTGGGTTGAATTTTGTTGTGGGTACCTCAAGGAATCTTTTTCGACCGGTTATAACCCTCTGGGCGCTGAACACCTGAAGGCCTTTCCTTGTAAGATTAGCTAAGTCAATGCTCTCACGTCGTTCCATAGTTGTAAACTTAGACACATTTTCTATATTTTCGTTTTGTTCATTTTCTGTCGTTTCTCTTTTCGTCAAATTAGTATCTATCGTCTGTTCGTTCTTATCGTTCTTTTTATTATTTTCTTCATTATAATTCTTTTCGTTCTTATCGTTTCTATCGTTCTTTTGGGCAGAATTGTTAGGATTGTTAATTGAAACATTGCTAATGTCAAAAACAGACACAATCTTTGTGTTTCCGACGCGGAGACAGAAGACTCCCTTAATGAGTTTATGTCGACAAGACATCTTTCAATGTTTCGTATCTGTGGATGCGTTTCAACTGGTTCAGGTAAATCTATTTGACCGGTTCCACTGCTATCCAAAACTCTTAAGTCGCTTTTAAACTTTTCTTCTGACTCTGGCTCGCGCAACAGAAGACCCTCATCTTGTGTCTGCAACAATCCTCCATCTTGTTGGATTTCATACTCAAGCATGATTAATTTTCCACCTTCTCGTCTAGCTCGTTCGATTGCATCCGTGACCACTCGATACTCTTCGTCGTGCATCGTTATCTTACTTATAAAATAGTAATCGTTTCAACTTTTCGTTCTGGTGATATTATAATCAGCCATATGAGTAGTGTATCCTATCTGATGTACCGAACACAAGTAATACCGAAAAGAAATGAGTGAAAACGTCCACATCCGAACACAAGATTGCTTTCGCATTCAGCCTCACAAAATGTAACAACAGAGCGCACAGCGATAATTATTACAAGTGTGAACCAACAACAAATTTTGTGTCAATTATTTGAAATATTAAAGATTTCAAAATTTAAATTTTAAATTGTGATTTTTATTTAATTTTTGGCCCTTATTTATTTTAATTATTTGCTATAGCATTTTTAAGATTAGAATAACGTGAATTATTCAATTACTGGCAATTTCTTAAATAGAATATAAATATGTACATATATATTGCGATTAGCACACACACCTATTTTGTATTTTGTATTCAATAGTAATACTCTCGTTCGGATGTATCTTTTTAAACTTAAAAATCTCTTCGTAAGTCTCGAAAATTTTTTGAAGAATTTCATCATTTGTACAAATAGTATAATTTGTAATAAGCGCTTTATTTATTGTTTAATGCATTAAACTTTTTCGTTACGACTCTTTTTGTTAATAACCATTTCGTTAGAAATCATTTCCTTAATAATCATTTCATAAAAAATCGTAGGTTAGCTTTATTCAGATACATCTATGTGTATGTACACGTTTACGCCCTAACAGGCACTTTTCTTTCTCTTTCAAACTATCCTTCTTCGTTGAACTCATTTAGTTACCTTAAAGCGTCTTTGACTTTAATTGTATACTAAACAATCGAATTGGCCAATTCTAATAATAAAAAAAAGTTTAAAAACACACTTTGAATCTATTATTTCACTTCGAGAACTTTCTTACTTACGATTCTCCATTTTTCTAAAAGTACTCACCACGTGTAGCACTCATGGTAACACTTTCATCCGCCATCTTTATGACCGATTTTGAAAGGCTTCGACCTTTCTTTTTAATAAAAGAAACACCTAGTTTTCCCTCTCGTAGATGCAAATAGTCCTTTCCTTTTCAATGATGCAAAAAGCTCTTCTTTTTCAATCAAGAAAACACTTCCTCTCATAGATATGAATCACCACACTTCTGTTCACAAAAGGGTGGACGCGTGCTACACAAAGAACAATTGTTTTTCCTTTTTCACTTTTGCGCACGGAAACGGGCTGGTTCCATAACCTGCGGAGCATGTTTGTTGAAGCCTAGAGCAGTAAAAAAGAAACACACACGTATCTTATTGTAGAAAGTATTTATTAATCCTTTTAACAAAACCGATCGTTCACAAAAGGCAACTGCTCAGGCGAACGCCGCAAAAGCAAGTTCGTGAGCAACGCATAAACGGGTGGGGAAAAGTAAAGAACTAAAGTAGTAGGGGGCTCTTATTTGTATGTGTGTGGGCGCATATATATTTCAACACTAACATATTTTCCAATTGTTCAAACAATTTCTATTTGTATAATTTGTACACAAAATCGTGAAAAGTTAATATTCTCTGGTATGAATGATACATTTAACGAGTGCTAAGATTATTCTTTTCCTAATTATATTTGGCAATTTTTAAAACAATTTTTCCCCCTGTTAGTCGTGAAAAGTTAATATTTTTCAGAATTATTGACACATTCAATGCATGTAAAGGGTGATAGTTTTTATGAAGGAGAGTCCACAGTCAATTGAATAATTAATATCACTTGCTCCTTTTCATAGGAAAGATGGAGAAAATTATAGTTTTTTCGTATCTTTTACACTATGTCGCTTATACTATATTATCTTATCTCAACGAAATCGATCAGCTAAAATAACTATCCATAACGTAACTACAGAAAATTGCTTGGAAACAATATTATTTTTAAACAAATTAGGGTCTAAGTTCTGAGATAATAATATGTTTTGGTGAAAGGCAACTGAAGAATCGATTATATGCAATTTTAATGTTAATAACAAGTACTTCTTTCATCCATTTTTTCGAAAAGCGAGCTTTTCCCATTTGAAACCCATATTAATTTCGAAACCCCGGGGCACGGGTTGATGCCGAGCGATTTCGAAAAAGAAAATATGAAATTTCTTTTTCCAGAAAAGGAACCAATCAAGGGAGATCAATCACCAAAAATCAAAAGTCAAATTTTTACACGTATGAATTTTGAACACCCTAGTCCACATTCTGTAACGCATAATCTATATAAATGTAGAATTTTGGCGTTCAGCTGGGTTGGCCCCTGACTGCTTGTAAACATTGTTTTTAATCTTAATCTCAACTTTCGCTCAATTAGCCAATTTGGGAAGTTTCTGAATCCAATTTATGATGATTCTCGCTTGTATGTATATCAGCGTCCAGTATTCAATTTCAGCAGGTTAGCAAAAGCGACCTATAGTTCTTCAAAAGCACACAATAGGAATTAAGTGAGTATTGAAAAAATATGTTTTCAAAAGAAAATTATGTATTTTTCTTTTTAAAAATTCTAAAGCCCAAGAAGAATAAAGTAGCTACTCAAAAATGATCTTTTTCAAATAAAAAGATGTATTTTTTCTTTTTTAATTTATCTACAACTGCCTGTGGGAACTCTGCCTACAATTGATAATATTGAAAAACTAATAATCGATCTATTCTAAATCTAAAAATATGTATTCTTTTACGAATCATTTTGGGTGTTTTTTATGTAGGTACTGCACGTGTCCATCAAATCAATACTGATACCTCAGTTAACCTAAAGGAAAAATCGGACATAAATTTAAAACAATTTGTACTATATTTTGTTTGAACAATAATTGTTTAAACCATTTTTTAGGACTTAAAATATCATATTCAGACAGCCCTAAATTAACATAGGATAAGACAAGAAAGTTCAATTCATTTTTAGTAGCATTGTTTAAACCAAAATTGTTTAAACATTTAAAAAATAGGTTGATTATCATATTCCCAGAGTCCTAAACGAGCCCTAAATTATTCTATAAAGTGAATTTTCTGTAAAATCATTTTTAATACGTTTTACACTTTACAGCAATATTTGACCAGATTAACGTTAAGCTAGCGCAAACATCATTAAAAAAAATATATATTGGAACCCTAAATTTGGGACGACGAGCCAAAATCAGCCCTAAATACTAGTTTCGAGAATCGGCTCTCCATCACTATCTTCTGCACACACATTAGTCACTTTTTGACGTGGCTCATCATCTTCTAATAATAGTTTAAACCGTTTTTGCACCAACACTTCACCATTACACTGAGAACAAAAAATTTTGGATCCAAAGAAATGCATTTCTTTGATTCCATTTATTTGATTTAAAAAAACCGTTTACTTAATTGTACTGAATGTTATTTAAAAGCAACAAACTCGTGCATTGAGTCAAAGAAATCATTTCTTTAGGCACCATTTCTTTAAAATAAAGAAATCATTTCTTTAGGCACCATTTCTTTAAAATAAAGAAATATTTCTTGGTCTCAGAATATTGGGTAATTAACTCAAGGAACTGATATCTTTCAAACTAAAAACCTAGTTTCCTTGAATCTCGCTTTCGCATCTGAAGAAATATTTCTTTAGTTCAATGATTTTGGGCCTTTGAATTAAAAAACATTCTATTTGAAATAAGTAATTCATCGATGCGTGAAACAAATATATATATATTTTTTAATCCAAGAAATATTGTGATGAATGAAAGCAATATTAATTAAGTGAAAGCGATATTTCTTTCATATAAGAGGATTGATACTGTTATTTTAATAAAACATATCATTAGTACAATGAAGTAATTTTATTCACTTAAGTAATAATTCATTCACTTGGAAGATATGTTTCTTTTAATAAATAGAGTGAAGCGATTTACACTCAATAAACATTTCCTTCAAGTGAAGAAATATATTTTTGAAATAACTTCATGCACCATTCGTTCGAAAAAATATTTTGTTAAATTATTTATTTGTACCGAGTAGTTCATAACTATGCCGCCAGGTTCGCAGAGTTTATGGTCTCACAATAGAAATGGATTCTCCAGTCTTTAAGTTAGAGAATATGTTTGCGGTCATCTGTGCCTAAGAACTCGCATCGTTAATGGTCGAGTTTGCATTGACACGATGATCGATTCATACCTTTGCAGAGAACAATTTAGTCATTTAAACGGGTGACCACGTAGTGACGGAAATTGAACTTTTTCTTATCACCTTAGTGATTGAACATTTTTTTAAATAAATAAAAACGGGCGTCCTCGTAGTGAAGAAGTGCTCACGTGTTCATTTTTGTGAATATTGTGAGCTTTTGAGAAAGGCGAAGGTATTTGACTCGCGTCTTTCTTTAGTGTTACTGGACTTTCGGATGAAGGTGTGTGGCTCGCTTCCGATAGCCAATGAAAATAGTGCAGTAACTCAAGATGCCGCCTAAGAAGCGCAAACATGACGATCAACCAAGCCTACTCACGGCAAATAGATTTCGACCTCTGTCAATGGAAGAGGACGACGATAATGTCGAAAGCGAGACATCAAGCGAGGCCGAGGATACTGAAGAAGTTTCTACTCGTGGATCTGCAAGCAAACAAGGGAAAGTGCCACCGATAGTGATCACCAGTCCCTTAAAGGATTATAATAAATATGTTCAGCTCATCAACGATGCGACCATGACAAAGAATACCAAATTCAATTATTCATCAGTGGGAATGATGAATAATTGAGTATCTGGTAATAAGAGAACTACCTTCTTCTTCTTCTTCTTTGGTGTGTTTTTCTTTATCGCTAGGTCTGAGAATCTAAAGGAGCAGGGAGTCAGCTGCGAAAAGATTATCTTATTAAAGCAGAAGGAGGCGTTCCCTTATCGTTTCCCTGTGTGTATGCTGCAATTCAAACCGGACCAGGACCTCGCTCCAGTCAAGGCTGTCAGATACATCTGCCATGTGAGAGTATATTGGGAGCGGTACAAAAATCGAAGACGTGCTACGCAGTGCCGTCGGTGTCAAATGTTTGGACATGGGACAAAATAGTATGAAAATCTACCAAAATGCGTAAAATGCATTAAAGTTTATCTCACCGCTAACTGTGACAGGAAACCAGAGGATCCACCAGTGTGTGTTAACTGTCGAGGGTAGCACTCAGAAAATTATTCCAAATGTCCAAAATATCTGGACCACCTGCAAAAAGTAATCAACAAGAGGAAAAGCGGAATGGGCGATTAATATGCATCAACAAGGGATCCAGCACCAGTTATGACACGGAGTAACTTTCCTCCAATGAAGCGAACCGTGTCTACCGTGCAACAGGAAACGTCGAGGGAGAGGAAAACTTGGCATTTGCCAAAGACACAAGCTGCGCCGAAGAATGGAAACCAGAAACCATCTGTAGGAGCATTCCAGGAATTAATGACTGAGATGAGGAAACTCAACGAAAAAGTTTTTAGTCAAGTAATTTTAAATGGCAGTTACTGGATCTAGTATTAATGATATTAGTCTTTCCCATTGGAATGCCAAAGGTATTTTGCAACGCCGTAGTGAACTTCTTGAATTTCTTAATGAAAATAATATCCATATTATGCTTGTCAACTAGACGAACCTTAACTCTACGTTAAAATTTAAATTTCCGGGTTTCACTGTTGTTAGGCAAGATAGAAGCAATAATAAAAAGAGAGGTGGTGTTCTAATCTTAGTTAAAAATACGCTTAAATACTCAGAAGTACCTCTGAATACAAAGTCAATTGAGGCTGTAGGAATTAGATTGCAAGATGGTACTGTTATTGTGTCGGCGTACAATCCTCCAAAAAGTAAACTCGATACTAGCGAACTTGAGCTCATATTTACATCTGGGAACAAAGGGCTAATTTATGGCGACTTGAATGCAAAAAATCAAGCTTGGAAATGTAAAAGTAAAAATAATAATGGAAAAATTTTACACGAATATACACTTAAAAATATGCTTAAGGTCTTAGCACCGGATAGGTATACGCTCTAGCCTCACATTAATGGTACTCCAAGTATTGTAGATTATGATTCAGAGCCTTTCGAATATTGAAATTGAAACGAAAAAGTTCCGAAATTACAAAGCCGCCGATTGGGGTACATTTCGAAATGACATAAACATGAATTTGAAAATGGATTCAAAATTAAAAACACACGCAGACGTGGATACCTGTGTTGACGGCTTTCTCAGTGTATGCATTAAACCGAGCAGTACCACTTCTTCAAAGTTTGGAAATTAAAAGTTATTGCTCAAAAAAGTGATTTGACACTTTTTTCCAAAAAGATTAGGAAAGAAAAAATGGCGGACTTCATGGTCGAGAATGAAATAATAATGCTGAAAAATTATGTCAAGTACGCCTACCTAGACTCTAAGTTGAACTTCACAGAACATATGAAAAATGCAAGAAGAAAAGCCTTCCAAATGATTGGTACTCTGTATTCTTTAATATCCAGAAAAAGTAAATTGAGTATTAAAAATAAATTAATTCTTTATAATGTCATAGTAAAAACTCTAATGTTATATGCTGCTCCTATCTGGAGTAATACTAGTCCAAGTAATATACTAAAGCTACAAAGAGTTCAAAATAAATGCCTGCGCATGATAGCAAGAAACTTAATGTTAATTATTTAAATCATGACTTCTTCAACTTAACAAACAATTTTTATGAAAATCAAATTGAGCATCTTCATGAACTCCAGGATGCACGCATCCAAGTTATAGCGGAACTGCCATTTAAAATAAAACATAAAGTGCCATATCAAATGTTAATAGATAGTTAGATCATGTCTCAACATCTTCTCATCGTTGTCAATATCGTTGTAAATATCGCGTTTTTGTACCTAGACTTAAGATTAGATATTAAGACAAATTTATTAATTTATGGGTTTTGCAATCTTACAAACTTTTTCCCAAAGACACGTTATACATATTATACTGAAATAAAAACTACACAATGTTGAACAATAAAGACAATAAAGATAAAAAAAACAGCTGACTCGAACAATTCGAGTCAGTTAAAATTTTTTTTAGAAATTAAAAGACTTTTAGAACCTACTTTATCAGCAATTTTGCCCCTTTCCAGTTTTTTCTTTACAGTTTTTGATTTGTCTTCAGCCATAATTTCGACTTCAGTCGCATAAGAAACCGATCTTTGTCTTTCTTCAATATTCTAATCACAAAAAATAAATTCAAAATGATTAAAGATGCTAAAAAACCAAATTTAAAATGAAACAAACGCATTAAATTCGAACCGGACTTTGTGCCTGCTCAGATTCTAATCTTCTTCCATCAAAATACTTTCGGCGGTTTTTCCGACTGGGGAAATTATCACTGAGATCAGAAGTGAAGTCTTTTCTGTCGTTATTATCTTCAGAAATTTTTCTCGGTAGTCTTTTATCACAAGGGATGCACAAGTTTTGTTTTTTAGAAGTACTCTTCTTTACCTGTCGGGATTCTCTAAATTTCAAAAAGATTTTGTGTCAATTAAATTTAAATAGTACTTCAAAATTTAATAAACTAATTAAACAATCCATTTTTAAAAAGGAAAATGTAGATGTAGAGATATTTCACTTCAAATTTTTCAGTTCAAGAGTAGCGTACCACAAATTTTCGAAAAATAGCTCAAAAAATTATGATAAACCTCCTGCCGAAATGATTTTTTTCATAATCTTATTCTTTATTTTTTTTTGTAAGCATGCTGGGGCAAAAAAAAATACTGCCCCCTCTATTTTCTCGAAACCTTATAATATATTTTAATTAAACCTATTTTTATTGATTCAGCAACTCAATATCTAAAAATTAAATGCTAATTTTTTTTCAATTGAAAAATGGATTTTTTACCACGGCCAAAAGTTAAAAAAAAGGTCGGATTCGAGCGAAAAAAATGTCTTCGTATATTTTTGCGGAACCCGATAACATTTTTGAATCAAACCTTAAGAGTTCAATTCAACATTTATTTATCTCGAAAGTACTTTCTCATTTTTTTTTATAAAAAATTTAATTTTGGAGAACATTTTTTGTCTCTCCTGTAAAATTTTGGTAATTCCTTATGGCATGTTACCCTTCAGCTAGACCCTCGAAGGTTCGAATCTCGCTAGATAGAATTCTGTTTTACGTTTTTTTGTTGTTGTAATTTTGTATCTTTATTTCTATGATAAAATATTATTATAGAATGCATTTATTCATTTAAAATGTCATTATTACAATTTTAGTTGAAATAATTATTTTTCTACCAAAAAATACGAATTTTCAAGAAAAAAATTGGAATGTTTGACTAAAGAGTTGAATTTTTAACTCAGAAAGATTTTTAAATTAATAAAGAAAAAAAATCTCATCCAAAATGTTGAGTTTTCAAGTCATGAAGACGAATTAAAAAAAAAGTTGAATTTGTAACACAAAAATATGCATTTTTTACCAAAATAATGAAATTTTCGACTAAAAAATACGAGTTTTCAACTACATAAATAAATTTTCAACTGAGAAAAATCGGTTCTCTAGCAAAAATGGAATAGCTATATTTTTAGTAAAAAATTCATATTCAACAAAATAAAGAAAAAAGAATTTTCGTCAAAATTTGTTAAATTTTCAAGCAAAGAAATTAATTTTTCATTAAGATGTTACGTCTTCAATCAATAAAATACATTTTTAACCAAATAGTTGAATTTTCAACCCAGAAGATGAATTTTCTATGAAAAAGACAAATTTTTAATAAATCGAATAGTTTATTTTTGAGTTGAAGAAATAAATTTTTAACCAAATGAAATGAATTTTCAACGAAATAGTTAAATTTTCAACCAGATTGATGTTCAAATATCAAATAGTTAAATTTTCAGTTAAAAAAAAAGATAATTTTCAATAAAAAAAAGCGATTTTCAAGCCAAAGAAATTAATTTTGAACCATAAAGATTAATTTTCTACCAAAAAAAGATGAATTTTTAACCATTTTATTTTTAATCATTTTTTATTTTAACTATTTTAACAAAACAGCTGAATTTTTAACTGAAGAAGTTAAATATTCAACCAATCATTGAAGAGCTTAATTTTCAATTAAAAAAATAAGTTAACAAAAATGTTAACAAAATAGTTTAATTTTGAAAACAAATATTTTTTAAATAAAATTATGAATCATCAAATAGGTTTTTCAGTCGCTATTTTCAACAAAATAAGTAAATTTTTAATAAAAATATATCAATTTTTCTGCAACAATGAAATAGTTACATTTTCAGTAAAAAAAAACTACGAATTTTCAGTTAAATTTTTTAAAATTTTCAACAATAAATGTACTTTTAACTAAAATGATGCATCTTGAATGAAAAAAAAATTTCAACTGAGAAGATGAATTTTTTACCAAATTCAGAAAAATTTTCAACAAAATAAATGAATTTTCAACCAGAAAATACCATTTTTCAAAAAAGAAAAAAAAAGAATATTTTAATTTTAAGTTAGAGAAATAAGTTTTTGACTGGATAAAATGAATTTTCAACGAAATAGTACAATTTTGAAAGAAATAGATGAATTTTTGACCAAAAAAATTAAATGTCTATAAACAAAAATTCGACGAAAAACGGAATAGTTTAATTTTCAATAAAAAAACAACTAATTTTCAACCAAAGAAATTAAATTTTAGACAAAAAGATTAATTTTATACCAAAAATGAATGATTTTTAACAAAATAAATGAATTTTCAACCAAATATTTTAATTCTTAATGAAATTTTCAACCAAAAATATGCAATACTCAACTAAAAAAAAAGATAAATTTTCACGAAAAATAGAACGGTTTAATTTTAAGTTACAGAAGTAAGTTTTTAATCAATTAAACTAAATTTTTAACAAAGCAGTTAAATTTTAAACCAAACAGATGGATTTGCAAGGAAAAAGATTAAGTGACTATTAAAAAAATAGAAAATAAATTTCAACGAAAAGTGACATGGTTAAATTTTTAGTTAAGAAAAATAAAAATAATTTTCAGTAAAAAAAATAATTTTCAATGAATGAATTTTCAACCAATATTTTAATTTTTAATGAAGTTTTCAACCTAATAGTTAAATTTTTAACAAAAAAAAAAAAGGATTTTCCACTAAAATGGTGGATTAACTTAAAATTAATGAACTTAAAATTAAACTATTCTATTTTTTGTTGAAAATTTATCTGTTTTAGTTGAAAGTTCATCTAGTTCGTTGGAAATTTGAATTTTCCTGGTAGAAATATAATCTTTTTGATTGAAAATTCAACTGTTAGGTTGAAAATTCTACTAAAAATTACAATATTTGTTTAAAAATTCAGGTATTTTATTAGAAATTATTCTTCTGTGGTAGAAAATTAATCTTTTCGGTTCAAAATTAATTTATTTGGTTTGAAAATGCGTTTTTTAATTGAAAATCAATCTTATTGACACTTTGTCTTTTGTGGTAAAATTTTTTTTTTCTTTCAATTGAAAATTAATTTTTGTAACAAAAAACTTGACCAAATTTTTTCTCGAAATTTTTGTATAGACATTTAATCTTTTTGGTAGAAAATTAATTTGTTTGGTTAAAAATTTAATTTATTTGATTAAAAACTTATTTTATTAACTGAAATATTTTTGATTGAAAATTCATCTGTTAGATTGGAAATTCTATTAAAAATTAAAAT